>LQNS02000140.1:10583568-10596782 GCA_001587735.2 Parhyale hawaiensis
AGCATCGTGAAGCGCATTGTGAAGATCTTTTCGTTTGGCATCCCGGACCATTTTTCGAACGTCCTTTTTGAGCAACTTAAAACGTTTCTGGAGAGCGGCATTGTGTGGATCTGATCTCAGCTGCCGTACTAATTGATTTTTCTCGTCACTTTTTCGTTTAATGTCAACATTTATCCATCGTGCGGGTGGACGTCGCATAGTGACCGTCTTAACTGGTGCATATGGATCTAGGGCTTCTATAAATCCTTCAGTGAATATCTTAACTTGTTGGTTGACATCATCTGTATCATACATTTCTCCAAATTTTGACACGGACATGAAGTTTTCTAAGAATCTTTCTCGTGAATAATTCTTCTGGCTCCTGCTCGTGATGACAACAGGTTTTCGTCTAGCTTTGCTTTGGTTAATAGTGCAGGTAATTTGATGGTACAAGAAAAGTTGCGAGCCCGTTGAAATAAGGTTGCGTTTCAAGTGTTATCAACGTTGTCAGCAAGTCGAAAGACAACGTTATTGTCGACATAATAACAACGTGAGGCATGGAGGTTGCTACAACGTTGTTAGCCCGTTGTCTCACAACATTCTGGTCAACACGTGCTGAGCACGTTGAAGCAAGACATCTTGACAGTAACAAGTTAACTGTTTATGGCTCTCCAGAAAAAACGATGAATGATATTTATATTTGATAATGAATAGATATATGACCTATAAAACATAATTTAGAATGAAGATAAGGCTGAACTGACAACGTCAGGTAGGTATGGAAGTTGTCACAACGTTGCCAGCACGTAGCCCCAGAAGTAGCCTAGGCTTGTTCTCGATTTAATTTGTCTGTTTTTAGCTATTAGTGCAAAATTGTAATGAGAGAACAATACAGGAGTTAAAGTTAATGTCCCGTGTAACACAGAGCGCGTAGGTTTTCCGCTTGGAAGAAATGGACCTTCAGGTTATTTCCAAAGATGTTAACGAAAAATTCAAAATTCAAATTGGTCTTGCAACCAGAATTTCTTTTGTATCGTCGCAAAAAGTTGGTCATTTGTGCCTCTCAACATTCCAAACAGGTTTCGTAATTTCTTGAAGATCCGTCCGTAACTTTTTCAGCTACGTTCTGACGAACACAGGAACGGACCAACAGATCATTCGCCAACAAATTGTCATTTGTGTATTTTAACATATCTAGCATTTCCCGCAACTTTAATCAAGATCCGTTCAAAGCTTTTAGGTTATGTAGATGACAAATATAAAAACAAACAGAGACAAAGAGACAAACTGAGTAAGAGATCATCACAAAAATTTGGTATTTTCTTCTTTGTAACATCTTGGGTACACACAGGTGCTTCACAGAGAATTTCGGAGCACGCATGTGTTTCACAGAGAATTTGGGTGCACGCAGATGTTTCACAGAGAATTTGGGTGCACGCATGTGTTTCACAGAGAATTTGGGTGCACGCAGATGTTTCACAGAGAATTTAGGTGCACGCAGATGTTTCACAGAGAATTTGGGTGCACGCATGTGTTTCACAGAGAATTTGGGTGCACGCAGATGTTTCACAGAGAACTTGGGTGCACGCAGATGTTTCACAGAGAATTTGGGTGCACGCATGTGTTTCACAGAGAATTTGGGTGCACGCAATGTTTCACAGAGAATTTGGGGGCACGCAGATGTTTCACAGAGAATTTGGGTGCACGCAGATGTTTCACAGTGAATTTGGGTGCACGCAGGAGTTTCACAGACAATTTGGGTGCACGCAGGTGTTTTAGAGAGAATTTTCACGGACGCAGGTGTTTAACAGAGAATTTGGGTGCAAGCAGATACTTCACAGAGAATTTGGGTGTTCGCAGGAGTTTCACAGACAATTTGGGTGCACGCAGGTGTTTCACAGAGAATTTAGGTGCAAGCAGATGTTTCGTAGAGAATTTGGGTGCACGCAGGAGTTTCACAGAGAATTTGGGTGCTCGTACCGTAGGTGTTTCACAGAAAATTTGGGTGCACGCAGGAGTTTCACAGAGAATTTGGGTGCACATAGGTGTTTCACAGAAAATTTGGGTGCACGTCCCGTAGGTGTTTCACAGAGAATTTGGGTGCACGGAACGTAGGTGTTTCACAGAGAATTTGGGTGCACGTAACGTAGGTGTTTCACAGAGAATTTGGGTGCACGTACCGTAGGTGTTTCACAGAGTATTTGGGTGCATGCAGGAGTTTCACAGAGAATTTGGGTGCACGCAGGTGTTTCACAGAGAATTTGGGTGCACGCAGGTGTTTCACAGAGAATTTGGGTGCACGTACCATAGGTGTTTTACAGAGAATTTGGGTGCACGTAACGTAGGTGTTTCACAGAGAATTTGGGTGCACGTACCGTAGGTGTTTCACAGAGAATTTGGGTGCACGCAGGTGTTTCACAGAGAATTTGGGTGCACGCAGGAGTTTCACAGAGAATTTGGGTGCACGCAGGTGTTTCACAGAGAATTTGCGTGCACGTACCGTAGGTATTTCACAGAGCATTTGGGTGCACGTAACGTAACTGTTTCACAGAGAATTTGGGTGCACGTACCGTAGGTGTTTCACAGAGAATTTGGGTGCACGCAGGAGTTTCACAGAGAATTTGGGTGCACGCAGGTGTTTCACAGAGAATTTGCGTGCACGTACCGTAGGTGTTTCACAGAGAATTTGGGTGCACGCAGGCGTTTCACAGAGAATTCAGGTGCATGCAGGTGTTTCACAGAGAATTTGGGTGCACGCAGGTGTTTCACAGAGAATTTGGGTGCATGCAGGTGTTTCATGGCAGAGTTTGGTGTGTCATCGCAGAAGACCCTACAGCCAGAAAACTTGTTTCGATCAATAGTGTTAGGATATCGTGATACAAATGTATGTATGTGTACGAGGTCGTCTAATTTAATTAGTTAATTAACTGCCGCGTGATTAATTATATACCGTGTCAAATATATATATATATGTATTATAATAAAAATAATACTGTTTCGTACATAAAACAATAACATTTAAGAAAATTCACTAACTAGGTAGCGTTCTATTTCATGAAAAAGAAAATATTTCACACCAAACTGTGAGAATTTCAGAGCCAGTCCATATGATACAGGATGTGAGGACCACAGAAAATTCAAGTGTTAGAGGAACCGTTAGGCTGAGGCCTATAAATTACAAGGGTCCGTCACTTGCTGTAAACAGAGAATCTTGTAGAGCGATAGCCGAGGTTTGGGAAGACGAACACACGCAATAGATGTAAGACGTCCCATTGGCTCCAGCTTTGCTTTGGGAGGAGTTTTTGAGGCTCACTCGGCCAATTATACGAGTCGAAATTGGACTGGAGGCTTAAAATTTTAGTCCAAAGGTGCTTTGGAGAAAATCATTGGTAGATTATTAGGTGGGTGGTTCGTGATTTTCAAAATTTAGAATTAGTTGGTAGGTCCTTGGCATTGTTAGAAATATTAAGAATTAGTCCCGAGGCAGAGGTTTGTGCGAAAGCACTGTTTTCGCCGCTCTCCCCCGTCCGGGAGAGCCGGCTCAGCGATCTTTTACTACCGTCCTCTGCCATATTGAGTCGGATACCAGCACTTTGGTCAGATTTCAAATGATCAGCGCCTTTTTTGCGGTGTGATTAACCCGTGAATCGAATTCGAAGATCGTGGTGTGCGCGTGTTTCTTTGACAGCCAATCCATAATATTCTGCAATCCAGCGCCATACGATTTGCAGTATTTTACCATAATATCTGATTCCTGATATGCCGCGGAGTGATGAAGTGAGAGTTTGCTAGCTTGCACGAACAATCTGCGTATACATCATATGTGTGCTATGGCTAGCAAATGTCGACAATTTCTTGCTGATTTGTTGCATTTTCTTCAGTGAGTTTGAACTTTGTGCCTTGTCAGCGCCAGCTGTGCTCGCCATCATCTTCTTTAAATTGAGAACTACACTTTAGTCTCAACCACCAACGATTTTGTGCGACCATATTGTGCCTTGTCAGTGCCCAGTTGTACTTGTCATCATCTTCTTTAAATTGAGAACTATATTTAGTCTCTTTAATCGATAATTATCGTGCTCCAGTTGTGATTGCTCTCACATTTTGCCCAACTGAAGAACTATATGTTTGAGTCTCAAAGAGTCTTTAGCAGTGAATATTGTTGGCAGCTAATGGCCTATGTCTGATATCACAAACTATTAAAGTAATGATCCCTAGAAGTCGCACAAACTTGATATTATCTCCCAGTGCGTGAAGAATTATGGCTTTGTATGCAGTAGATCAAGAAATATATACTAGTGCCATCGTCCACATGGCCCGTGACTGATATCACTAACTGTCGTAGTGATTATCCTTAGAAGACGCACAAACGTGATATTATCTCGCAGTGCGTGAAGAATTGAGGCTTGAATGTTGTGGCTCAAGAATCCTAATTTGCGCCCTAGCGGAGCAGTTGTGCGTCAACGTTGGCGAGTCTCCTGTTGCAGCGCGAAGCCCAAAATTTCTGATGTGCAGCGTCGTCGCTTCCTGGTGGCTGTATCCCGAAGTGAGAGTGGAATCGGTGACGTTAGCCAGCTAAAATGATGATTTTTGCATTTTGAAAAAATTTGGGCAGAGGGTACCGACAGGAAAAGGTTTCTCTTGCGGTGAATTTCCTTATGTGTAAGGAAATATAAATAAATGTAGTTTAATATGGGTGATTAGCATAGCTCCTTGAAAGAAAAATGGAAAAGTGGAATACGTTAGATTTAATGATGTAGATGTTAAAGATTAGAGTAGGATTTGTGCCTGAACATACCAATATCATTTGATACATATGCCATGTTTTATTTTATGCGGGTTTGGCGTTTCAAAACGTAAAAGAAATTTTGTATCTCCTTTAAATTGTACGATCGTTAGTAAACATTACAGTCATCAGAATGTGTTAGTATAAAAAATGCGAGAGTTGGTGTATAACCAGTGCGGTCTTTTCTCCGGTGGTCCTTAACCCATTGTTCGATTTAATAACCTGTGTGTTTACACAAATGATATCATATCTTCGGCGCGGAACATACCGTTTTTGCCACCTGGCTTAATAATTTGGCTTTGATAAATCTTTCTCACAAGTTCCGGTGTAACATATCCTGCGCAAATGCAACGTTCCTTTGCATTGCATTTGCGTAGATCTTAACCCTTTACTAGATATTATCTCATGAGAGATCCTTAAATCCTATGTTCCTATTTAGAATTACCGTATCGGAAAATGTGCGTAACATTCATGTATGGCCGGTAAGTCTGAAGAATCAATAACTAGCTGAGTTGTTTGTCTACCGTTATTTCACTTAATTCTGTGTTTTCTTGAGAACTCGTCATTTGTACAAAATTTCCATGTCCTTTTCCTGTATATTGAAAGATCTAAATGTGTGTTTCCTTTGAACCTTCTCGCAGGCTGAAAAAATCCAATCGCCAAGTATATTATTCTAGGTAGGGTATGGAGTGGCTCGCCCCTTGGGGACATGTTTAACTTGCGTATCTTTTATAATTTGCAGCCACAATTCTGGCATGTGCTCTGTGTCCCATTTCTTATCTTAATTCATTACCTTTTGCTAATGTGCGGTCAAGTATTGGAACGAGAACAATCAACTGGATTGTTCGCTAGAAATATTACAGGATGAATCCCAAACAATTATTCTTGTACAACAGTAGTTCATTTATTATTCGACTGATTGATTAATATCATCAACAAAGATTCACTGTCAATTAGATTATACACTGCATCTGTTTCTCCATTTTATTTATTCATTCATTATTATTCTCATTATTAATCTTTTTTAACAATATCAACCCTTTCCTTGCATACAACCATATCCACCCCGTAACAATAGGAAGGTGAAAAACTTTTCATAGTTTTCTTGCCCATGCGAAGCAAGATGCAGTTTCATACTATCATGCAGATCCCTAACGTAATTTATAGTTTCTTCTCTTCAACTGCATAAATTTTACCGGTGTTGATGCATCTTGGTGAGTCTTCGGTTTTGTCCCAAAACCGAAACACACAAGAGCATCATGAGACCTCAATATGCATCACCTTGACACAATTTACGTTAACTTTCCTATTATGATAAATTGATACGGTAATCATAATCATTCATTAATTATCTCGCATACAGTGGATACATTTAACGTAAATTTCATTTTACCTCATTGATTCTAGAACTACAGTATGACGGTATGGCACTGCAGGGAAGTGTGCAAAATAGGAGATGAAGTCTTTTCGCAGCGGAGGATCGCAAAATTTTTCGCCTGCTGACTTCGATTTTTGGATTCTCACAGCGCTGGCTTCTCTCTCTCTCTCTTCAAAATCTGATCTTCCAAATTCTACAATTAAAGTAAAAGCTAGGAATAGGCCTACCCCGTTAGGCGCATCTTCTGTATGCAAGATACTATATGAATATTCTTATAATCACAGTAGAGTTAGAGTGTGTCATGATGATGCATTTGCGTGTTTTGGTTTTGGTACAATAATGCGTACAATTTAGATGCATCTAACTGCATCAAAAGACACAAAAATTTCTCTCAGCGTACTTATATATGTCGCCAAGAAAAAAATAGATAGACAAGCAGACAAGCAAACAAACTGCTGAACGAATCTTTACCAAATTCCTTTTAACATACCGTGCCTCATAATCCCTGGAAACCTCACAAAGATCCGTCCATAAATCTTTGAGTTATCTTGGTGAGACAAAAAGATAGTCATACGCTATCAAAAACATAACCTCCTAGGCGATGGTACCGTAACCATCATCACGCCACTGTTGAAAATTTCACTTATAACAGTTTCCAGAATATTTGCCAGTCGAAACTTGTATTGAAGGTCTCAAGAGTCTCTAGCTGTCGGCCCTGTAGGTAAACCGGTTATATCTTTTTCTCTCTCATTACGCTTGGCCTGACCTGTTTTTTTTTTTATCAAGTTTTTATAGTATATAGCTGGACCCGTGGATACTTGAGAATATACCTGCTATTGGGGACTGCAGCATTAGTATGGCTTCATTGCGATTTATAATAGTTATTATTTGTACACGTTATTCATTGCGTGTTAAGGAAGTTCAAAATACACATGTATTAATTTCTAATTCAAATTACTCTTATTACGTCAGAGCCTGATGATGATGTGTGACAACTCGAAACGTTGCTCTTCAGTGCTCTGAAGTAGGAAATAAATTATTACAAGTGTATTTTTAACTTCCTTAACACGCACTGAACAACAGAAATTTACAACAGCGGAGAAATTGGAAAAGAAATTAGACATTAAAATTTTCTTTTTTGATAGAGAAATAGTCTTGAAACAGCAGCTGATTTGTTGCCGGTCGCCTGAGGCCAATGTTAACTGACTTTTTTTAATTGTGATTTCTAAATAATAAAGCGTACGACTTCAGTTCGCGAAATTTGTTCAGTGGCGCACATTGGATAGGTTCGGATGAACGGACAAGCGCCTGAAGAATTTCGGACTGGCTACATTAAGAGCGCATTTGAACATGGACGCTACGCTACGATCAAAGCACGTGCTATTTCTCAGCGACACTTGCTCATCAATTCGAAAGGTTGGCAGCATATTCTACGGCACGGTAAGCTTTGGAATCACGGGGACAAATTACCTAGAGCTATGAAGAGTGTCTTACTGAAGCGGAATTATATGTACTCCTGCTCACATCTTTCGATTTGATCAGGGGCAATGAGAGCCCCTTACTGGCAGAATGACGGCCAAAAGCATGAGCAGTGAAGATGATTCGATTTAAATTCTTTATCGACAATTTTAACAGCCGCACACGAATATGCAGATAATTAATTATCATCACCGTGGAAGCAAAGAGTCTTCGGGAACTCTGAATAATGACCTTACCAATTTCTTCCGTAAGAGCAACAATAAGCTCAGTGACACTGACGTTCCCTTCTGAACCTTGTGCATTTTATCAGGAGAAAAGAATGTCAATCTGCATATCTGCTGCAACCTTCATCCTCGGCGAACACTCTCGACTTCAGATATGACCTTGAGGGAGCTACATATAGAACTGCTTTGAGAGACAGTAAAATAACTACCTTTAGCCCATCAACACCTGCATGCTATAGTACAGTATCCACTTAACCCTAAACTGACGGACAGAAAGCAAGCATCTGGAAGCAATAGCAATATCTGAAGCGTAAAGAAAAGTTGACACTCGGCGGTACGGTATAGGGTTAAGGCCGTAACTAATCGTGCCGATCTAAGCGGCAAGGAGAAAAAATTCGACTGAAGTAATACCTCGGCGTATCAAAGAGTGGAGTGGGTAACAAGTCTTATAACTAGAGCCTGGACATTAAGCAACAACGGTTTAAGCGCTTGGAGCAATAAAAAAAGCAATAAAAGCATCCAAAATAAGCGCTTATGTTGACGAATTCAAGCATTGTGCTTTAGGCGAGAAAAAATACAAAGCAAAATAAGCACCAATATTTTCCTATTATAAGCGCTTATAACAAAAAAGGATATAATTTCAAACAGTTTTAGAGCTACGTCAACACGAAAAACAACTCTAAGCGGGCATTATTCGGGGCATAGACCTTCGGCGTTCGGCTCTAGGTAACAAAAAGCAACGCCCATCATGGAATTAGCTTTTTTCCCGCTGTAACTCTACATTTTTGCCACAATTAGTAATTGAAGGTTTCGGTAACGGAATGGAAAGTTCACATAAAATTATTTTTAAAATCAGCAACAGTTGCAAAAGCCAGTTAGATATTGTAAGTGAATTTTACTTTTTAAAGGAGCTCAGTCGACATAGGCTAGCTTGAAAAACGTTCGTAAGTTTGTTGGGAAAATGGGACTCTTCATGTGAAATGCCACAGAAGCCACACCATCTTGAAATTTTGTTGCAGAGTTGTGTTACACAGCAACGTAAAGTACAAGGAGAGTCTATATGCGTCGTTTTGTGGCCACCTTGCGGATCATTCCGCATGATCCTTATATACGTTTTGTGACCACTTTTTGACGTGATTCTGATAGCAATCAACCATGATCATTGGTGAAAGTTTATCGAACCGTGATTTAAGAAGCGAGCTGATCACGCATGATCAAAGAGTAAGTACAGCCGATAGACAAGTAAAATTTCCAAATATGAAATGATAAGTTCGTGGTACTTTCTTATATATGAGGATAAATTGGACAAGATTATAATGATTGTTTGTATTCCTGACTTTCAGAATTGTAGTTTCATTATAGCGTGGGCACACTATCGCAAAAATTGCTCAAAAGCAACTTTTCCCTTCGGCCGTCTCGTTGCCGTGACTACTACTCATGGTACTTGTACGTCAGGATAAACTGTGCGTCATTGCAACTTTAAATTAACACAGAATTAGGAAGCATTCTGAAAGCTTCACCTTTGCTGCTTGTTATAACGTACAAACTGCAAAAAGAACTCCTACATTTATTTAATTTATTCTTTTCGTATTCTTTTCAGTCCGAGCCGAAGCCTAAGGCGCTGTAGCGCAATCGAATACTTTGTTGCGTTGCAATGCAACTTTGGCGTACGTGTGCCCACGCTCTTAGTTTTATGCCTGTGCATGTTCAAAATGCATTAAATAGGTACTGCTATTTCATTTAGGTATCCATAGACTTCAAAATCATTAAAAATCTCTAAAAATCCATTCCTCACCGTCTGTTGCGTAAATACGATTGGAATCCAAATTTTGAAAATAGGCATGGCGTCTCTGGTGTGTTTACAAAATCATTGGCCGTTCTTGTGCTTATCGATCAGTGATCAGATGATCATATCATGATCACGGTGATGCTGATCTTGAATGTGGCCACAAAAAACGCCTTATGTACTCGTTATTCTCTTATGTTGTTGCCTTGTTGCGCACAGTAAATAGGTAGGTAGACAATAACTCCTTTAATTATGAAAGGTCTCCGAACAATTTAAACGTAGGCCAATAACCGGAACAGCTTAAGCGCTAGCAAACATTTTTAAGCACTATCAAAAATTTTTAAACACTAACAAAAATTATCAAGCACCAACAAAAATGTTTAAAAACTAATAACAATTTTTAAGCACTAACAAGAATTTTTAAGCGCTAGCAAAAATTTGGATAGCGCTTACAAGCATTTTAAGCGCTACAAAATCTTACCATTTTTTAAGCAACTTAAGCAAAATGAGCTTGAAGCATTTATTTCAAGCAATGTCCGGGCTCTTCTTATAACCATTATTGCAAAACAAGTCTACTTTCTCAAAGCTGTGTCCTCTACAATTCTCACTGCCGTCATCTGGTACCATTTGACACCAGCGCAATAGATTAGGCTACCATTTTGGTCGCAGGAGAGATGCTGCTAATAAATATGGAGGGGCTATTTTACAGTTTTAAATATTGTCGGGAGTCTGTGTGTTACACTGATGTTTTCTTTGGTTCCTGTGAGAGGTGCCAGTCCGGTTCTCTCAATTGTGAAATTCTGTGTCCTGAACAAATAGGTATATGTTCTGAAACCGAGAATGAAGGCATCTTCGCAAAAGTCTGCCCTAATTTATTTTGGGCCATTTATTTACTCCGAATGTTAATGGTTCTATGTAAAAAACTAACAACAGTGCGTCTGGACAATACGTTATAATTTGGCGTACACATTCATCAGCGTAACTACAAAGTAGAATAGGGTAATTATACCCGATTGCCGAACTAATCCTATTTCTGAGCAAACAACCATTATTTGATTGGTTTGCGTAATAAACCTATCAAACCTATCAAATTATGGCTATTTGTTTGAAAACAGGGTTAGTTCGGCATTAGGTAATTACCACAGGCAAGTAAATAAAAATAAATGGAAGAAACAAAGTAAAAGGTTATTTTTATAAACGCAAACGTTTCGGAATGCTAAAATCCCACCATCAGGGCTGAAATGTTACCAGAGAATTAGGTACCTACTCGAATCAGTTTCACAATAAACAAATTCAAATGGTATGAGAAGAAACTATCATATAAGAGGAACTGCAGTTTCGTCGCATATAAAGACGGTCTTTCTCTAAAAATGTGCCTATAACGGGCTATAAGCTTTTCAAAATGCGGAGATCGTGCTTTGTATATGTCCTACGTAAAACTGCCCAACGAAAACGATGATTTTCTTGGCTACAGAGATATCCAGAGGAAGAATGCTATGGTGTCGCAGTGTTCGTGTCTACCCGTTCGATGAGAGATGCCCGCATGTTGGCTGCGCCTGACCTACTGTAGTACAGAAGTACTGTATGAAGTGCTATATACCTACCGTACTTCCAACATATGAGCACTGGCAGCGGTCGCACTTGTCATACTTTACTTTTCTACTTTTCTAGAGCAGAAAGAACCAATTTGCAAGATATTTCGATTAAAAAATCTAACGTCAAGGGATGGGAAGAAATTGTGTACGAGAGAAATAATTTCCCTGCGCAATTCACGGTTCATATTGTCCTGTCAGATGGTCCAGCAAGTGTATTCAAAAGAACGAGTTTCGTCGCCTCTGCGTCGGAAAGTGAAGAGTTGATGTGTTCATTTAAATAACACACACATGCAAAGAATTTTGGGTTCAAATTCCCTATACGTTTGAAGAGAGATGCCCAAAAGTCAAGTAACGGCACTTGCTAAGCAAAATGGACTGACGGCTAACATTTTTGCCCTTTTTTGTAAACTCAAAGCTGTGTTTACGAGGGCTCAACAAAACGTTCGCACGATTAGTTGAGGAGGAAACTCGTTCTTTGGCCTCGTGTGTGTGCCAGCCAAGTTTCCGACTTCTCTTCAGATTAGCCGAGAATAAGAACTACCGACGGCTGCGTGCATTCCTGCCGTTTTAACGACACAGCGACAAATTCGGACCATTACTATAACCTAAAAAGCATGTTTCAAACTAGCGCGTGAATCCGCTATAAAATACGGACAAATTTGAAAATATTTTGGGAGATGGAACCAATACCATAGCCTATTATTATGCGCCAAAAGAAACTAGCTGAGCTCAAGAAAAAATTCATGTTGCAACATATCTCCGCAACGAATAAGGTTAATAAAGGAAGTAACGTTTAGGTAACTGTTAAAACTTACAATATTCGGACGAGGAACTGGTGCATCCATAAGGGTTGCAGGAAGCATAATCAAGGAAGGTGACTCTCAGACTCTTCTGGGAGTCAAGATACCCAAAAGCCTGAACTTGACAGCTCAGATTGACTCACTCTTCATGGAGTTGGCAAAGGGGATAGGATTAATTCGCCGTCGTTCGAGCGAGTTGCCAGAGCATTTAATGAAAGAAATTATTGTTCCGTTTTTTACATTATAAGCCCAATATGCTATTGAAACATCTACTGGCCCCACGTCGGTTTTGGACTCTAATCTTCATAAATATCCTAATTTAAAGAGGTTGCAAGTCCTGCAAAATAAGGCCAATCGAGCAGCCCCAAAGAAATCTCCATTGGAACGGACAAGTGAGAGGGATTTATTGCTACAGTCTGGACAATCAAGCATGGCTGAAATCAGCTTGAAAGCACTTAGAGCTGCAGTGGACCATCTCAGTCAGGTGGACAACTCAACTATGGTTAGAGAACGCATTGTTACGCCACAAATGGCAAGACCAACGAGGTTTAAGGCCATGTCACACTACGACGATTTAGCCGGCGTATGCCTGACGTGAAACTTGGGTGACATACGTTGAACTCTCGACGTATTTTCCATTCTGGAGCGTGTAACTAGCGCGATCATAAAGAGTTGAACGCATACAGGACGTATTAGTAACGTACACAGAGCGATTGTATAAATTGAAGACCACTTACGTGTAGCGTATTTGGTTGTGTAGGGCAAACCAAAGTCCAACGCGTCTAGCGTATGAATAACGCAGCGCAGCTATTGGAAACCACTTATTACGCGCGACAATTCAAAGCAGTAGCCTATCTGTCTTGTTATCGTAGTGGGGGCACCAGCATCAAATTCTTCTCAATCATACCTCCGAAAATTATCAAGGAACAGCTCAGATTTCCAGACTGCTATTCTCTACGGAGGTTGTTGTCGAATTACTTGCTGCGCCTCTGGCATAATGCGCCTCTGGCATAATAACCGTAACCGGAAAAGTACGTTTCTGCTCCGAAACTCGCCAAGCACGTCTTCGACTTTCTGCGGTGAGTGTGAGTGAAGAACTTCTGTCTCTAGTCTATTTACTAACCAACCGAACCCTGCCCAGGGAGAGTAGACGCCACACTACCGGCCTGCCAGACCGTAAGGGGAACCCC
>LQNS02000140.1:10601898-10614312 GCA_001587735.2 Parhyale hawaiensis
AGATTTCTTGGGTTACTTAAGTTGAGTGTTATAAATCATTTGCTACACCTAACAGTGCTCGAACAACTCCAGGTCACCAATCGGCTGACACCACACACAACGATAGCTTGGGCCTGACTGACGTATGAGAGCATGAGAAGAGTGAACCACAGTACACTTTACTGTACTGTGGAGTGAACTGAGTGAATGGCAGACCATTGGCAGTGCTACTACAGCGGTGCAGTTGCAGAGAAGTTTGCATTAGCAGCGGGGTTATCTATGGGTATTCAGTAACTAATCAACAATTGGTCAATTAATTGCGTTAGCAGAAGGTATAAATTCAGGCAAAATTATGGTGATTTAAATTACATTTATTGCTAAAAAATGGGCAAATTTTTACTATTGCCCCCTCAAATCGTGTATTTTTGTTTACGAATTCTAAGATATTAACACTCTTTTTTTTCATTGACGTTTTTGTCGAAACTGCTTAGTTTTCTAGATATTTGACTTTGAAGTTCCCGTTGTTTTTCTATGAGAAAAACAGCCGACGTTATTTTATCATTGGCTAGCTAGCGATCCCATGGGAACCTAACCTCACGTAACCTGTCTTCACCTGACATAACCTCACCTAACCCCACTTAACCTAAGTTAGTTTAGGGCTCCTATGGGGTCGTTAGGAAGCCTATGATAACGCCGGTTATTTTTTCTCGCATGAAAACAATGGTAACTTCAAAGTAAAATATTTCGAAAACTAATCATTTCCAACAAAAACGTTATTCCTGATAAACAAAAAAACATAGAATGCCTTATTTTACCTAAATGTGTCAAGAAATATAGTGGACTTCAGTGAAGGTAATAGTGAAAAAATACCAAAATGTGAGTCAGTCGTGTTTATAACACGACATTGAAGGCTGCATCAAGTCAACAGCAGACGTGGGCAGGACCGCAGGAGTACAAAATGCGCTCCATGGTCGTTACCATTAGCCTTCTCGTTACTTCAATAAAATTACCGGGGCGTTACCGTTACTCGTTACTGCCACAAAGTTACGAGGGGCGTTGCCGTTACTCGTTACAGTAACGACCGTTACCTCGTTACATCTGAGTTTTTGTTGTACTGCATAAATAACGTGAACATAATACAAAATTTGCTACTGTTATTATGTATGTCAAAGTATGCCAAATGTGAACCTTTTGCCATAGAATTCGTAATAATATCTTTATTATAATAAGAGTAACAGTCTAGTATTTTGGCAACTCATCTGTATCTTTAATACAAGAGAATTAATATCTGTTGTGTACAGAGTGAACGCTTTCCAACATACGGGAGCTATTAGCACGTCATGGCTTGTTTTAGCTATATATTGCACTTTTGTCATGAAGGGCTGAAGAATTCCATAGATGTAAACCATAGACGTAAATTAAAAAGGATAAAGCTGCGTTGATTTCATTTTCATGTTACCGACGGCTATCTTAGGCGTCTTTTTGTGACCACCGCGGGGATGATTAACCCTGATCGCGCGTATCAGATTCGCACATTTTTGTGACCGCATTTTGACGTGATTCTGATAGCAATCAACCGTGATAAGTGGTGAGAACTGATCGCAGCCTGATTTTCTCCGCAGGCTAATCATGCGTGATCAAAGAGTGATTCCAGCCGTTAGACAAGTAAAAATTCAAAATTTGAAATGCAAGGTCGTGATGTGTTCTTAAATTTAATGATAAATTGAATAATATTATGATGATTGTTTGTAATATTGACTTTCAAAGTTATAGTTTCCTTAGTTCTATGCCTGTGTATGTTCAAAGTTCTTTAAATACAGCTAGTTCAGTTATGCATTGGCTTCAAAATAAATAAAGGCTCATAAGAAATCAATTCCCCACTATTTCCCGCAAAAATACGATAAAAATACATTTTTCGAACATTGACATGGCGTCTCTGGTTTGTTTACAAAATCGTTGACCGTTCTTGTGCTTCTCAGTGATCACGATGATCATGATCACGGTGCTTCTGATCCCGAGCGTTGCCACAAAAAGACGCCTTTAGTTAGTTGAATTTTGCGTCATCAAAATTTTTTTGTGAAGAAAATATTCTTGAATTAGCCGACTGAAGTGGGCAGAAGCAGCATCCCAGCCTGTGATAACACAAAATTCTGTAACTATGCTGTATTTCACCCGTCGTGTATCTTTTCTTCAGCTATGCTATTACGATATTTGTGTATCTGGCCGTGAAACGGTGGCAAAAGATCGCATCCCAATTAAAAATATTCGGTGGAACAAGCGCGGCGTATGGTGTGTACCTGGTCGCCTTTTTGAGCGGGGCATCAGTGGGGCTCGGGTGCTGCTCGGTCGCTATGCGCGTTTTGGGGGTGGGTGGCACGTGTGACCTCGTACCGAACATGAATCACCCATACAGGGCGCGCTTGCCCGACCGTGTGCCACGGATATTCCACGTCTTGGCCAAAATAGCAGTATACTGCTACGTCTGCGGAGGCGCGGAATATCCGTGGAACACTGTCGGGCAAGCGCGCCCTGTATGGGTGATTTATGTTCGGAACGAGGTCGCCCATGCCAGCCCCAATACGCGCATAGCGAACGTGCAGCACCCGAGCCCCACGGATGCCCCGCTCAAAAGGGCGACCTGCGGCGGCCATGTGGGGACCAAACGCCGCGGTAGTTCCACCGAAACTTTTTAATTGGAATGGACGCAACTTCTTTCTTGCTCTTCGCAGTTATGATTCTGTCGTGCAATGCATGTTGTATTAGCCAGCTTGATTTTTGTTATATTGTATCGTAAGGTGAGCGTCACCAACTCTCCATTGCAAGTGCAGTCCTTCTTTCTTGGGTAGTAAAAATATCACTGAAAATAGATTCACGTCTGGACGCAGGGAGCAGTATGGAAGTGGTACAAGAATCTTTAAGAAATTGAGCATAATTTTGCCCTTTTTCTACAGCATAGTAATTAGAAAAAGTTATTTAATTGAAGCAAAAGATTCAAACAGTGCTAATCCTGTGAGAAATAAATATACGAAAACCTATTTTATCTTTGGATAGTTAAGTATCCTAACGCGATAAGTTCAGCTCTCCCCAGGTTAGTCAAAAGTCTGAATAGAGAGTGCTTTAAAATCCGTTTTGTTACTTGAGAGGAATACGCTTTGACCATAGTTTAGTCCCGGCTCGAGAGGCGGTGTCTGTCTACATTTCTCTTAACGGCTATGCTATGCATCTTCCTATTCCATATGATAAGCACATTAAAAAAAGTTTGATGGAACTTTCGCACCTGGTACCTTTTGACACGGGAGTATTGGGGGGGGGGACGGCAAAATTGTCAATTCAGGACCGATAGTTCTAAAATTTGCACAGCATTTGTATACTTGAAAAGAAACTCATTTTACTCCTTCAATTTTCTTTATTCAAGCCTTAGTTTTCAATATAATGGGAAATATATGAGTGTATTTTTGGGAAATTTCAAAAGAATACTACTCAATGAGTTTTCTTGCTAGGAAAAAAACTATGACAGTTGTGGTATCTTTGAAACATCCCTAACAAAACTATAGAGCAGGATTTTCCATTTTTGCCTTCCTATTTTTTTTATCTCAACCAACAACTGAATCTTTCGTATTCTCCCTATATTTTAGTTAGCGGTCGAACGAAACAGGTAATTGAGAATACAGCTCCATAATTTCATTACGGATGTTTTAAGGATAATAAAAAATTGTCATTTTCCTCCTGCATAAAAACTCAATGAGTTCTATTCTTTTGAAATTTCAAAAAAGACATATATATATATATACATATATTTCCCATTATCTCGAAAACTAAGGTTTAAATAAACAAAATTGTAAGAGCAAAATGTGTTTATTGTTCAAACTACATATACTGTGGAAATTTCTGAACAATCGGTCCACAATCGATAATTTTNCATGATTTTCCACTCAAAATCCCCAGCGCGCCCGATGGCAATTTGATAAAATTTCGCTAAAATCTTTTCCAAACATCATAGCGCTTTTAAACAAAAAGTAAGCTGTTCGTGGTGAAGCATGAAATGTGCTTATCAGCAGGAAATGCAATCTTGACTGTAATTGAATTTAGGGCACCAAGAAAGTTAGAATGGCTAAAATTCGTTTTGCAATTTGCGCATAACCAGTACTCATATACGTGCTTCTCTCCAATAGACGCACTCCTTGAGCTGCTTAGGACAGTTATTTTATTATTATTATTATGTTATTTATTTTCTTTTTGAGGTTGTTATGTTGACTGGAACCTTTTTGTTTATTTCATTAATTTGCCGTCTGACCTTCTTGGAAGGAGGGGCGCAGGTATTATATCATAATATGACATATCATTAAATGCAATGCAGCCTATTGATATCTGTATGCATTAAGGGCGTGCCTATCACAATGGAACATGAATTTATTTATAGTGACACATGAAATGCTTTTTAGATGGAACGTACTGTATATATATATATATTTACAATATACAGTTTGATCAACGTTTCGAATGGTCCTCATTCATTATTAAGATTCTAAATTTAGTTCGAAAATCTTAAGACATAACTTGGTTCAGGTTGTATCTAGGATACCAAAGCAAAATTATTAAACCAACAGTGTGACAGCTTCACTAGGACCTTGAAACTTTTTAGTATATATATATATATACTAGTGGATCCGTGCGTGAAAAGATTCACGCAATAAGCGATATATTTGCCTAATGCCTCTTGGCCGGTGCGGAATCTCCTCTTCTCTTACTCGCTTCTCAATTTTCTTCATTCATCCTTTGTCGTCCTCTCATCCTTAGGTCGTCTATATTGACAGGCAGAAGTAACATCTTGAGTAAAACACTCCAACAAACTTAAATAAAATGGCAGCTTATCTACAATGTGTTCGCTCCGTAGCAATGATACCGGTGATACCGTCTTTCCACCTCAAATATCTGCTTCATTTGAAGTGCTCAAATTTTGACATATGAAGTGAAAACTGCTTTGTCAGAGAAAAACAGTAGGTTAGAAGAAGTAATTATCTACCGCCCGTGAAAAATCATGTTTCGCCGTTCTCGTTGACAATAGCATCAAAGAGGGAAGAATAGCTAATGCAACGAAATCATCTGTGGGAAGAAACTACGAATCAAGGTGCCTGAGAGTGCCAATGGAAGCTTCAGATATCTTCACTGCTGAGATTTCAACTTCAGCAATTCAAGAAGTGCATTGAGACGTAAGGTCGTCCGATACTTTACCGTAGATTATGGAGAAGCTAATATTCGTACAAATCAGACTAAGCCTGCGATGTCTTCATTGTTGGAATTTCAACTGTCCCTGATTAAGATACGTTTGCCATCTTCTGCAACCCGGCCTATTTTCTACCTAATAGTTTGCAGTGGAGCTTGAGAGGACGACTAGAGCCTCCAACTTGGGCTAATTTCGCGCGCCTATCGCTTTTGTTAAAGCGTGACAGAAAATCGATAAATAAACAGATAAATACACATCGGTCTTTATTATATTTTAGATATAATTTAGATTTCGATTAGAAGCAGTTAAAGAAATTTTGAAACCCACGACGCGCGTTTCGCTGTTCTCCAGCTCATGAGGTGGGAGGGTCAAAGTTTTAAGTTTAGTTCTTGAAATTTTGCGAAATATATACATATATAAGTGGCGGCGTGGTAATCTCTAGATCCCCGGATCGAATCCTGACTCGATTCTTTGTATTTATATATAAGTGAATAGACGCACTCAAAGTTATAGGGCGGGTTTCAAATATTTTAGGACTAAAATAGACTTTTAACGACGCATTTGAGTTGACTGACACTCGCATTGTTTACATGGCTTTGAGATATTGCATCAAGTTACTGAATGAATTTCATCACCGCATGATGTTGTAACGCAACAGTTAATCTTTGTTATATGATTATTGTTATGATGGTAATGCTACACAGATACTGCTTATAAAAATAGAGTAAATCGCTGAAGATTTTGTTAGTTTCTGAAACAATACAAATCTCACATAAGTGAAAGTAGGTGTCCTGAAAACCGCAAATAGGTACGTCGATTGGCCAAATTTCGCTTGAATTCATGCAATATTTCGAAAGTTATGAGTTGTTCAGTATTTTGAGCTAATATTAACTGTCAATCGATCTTCTGCAGGTCGCGGAAAATGTACATTCAGGGTAATGAAACTGTTACAACATCATACAACTTTTCTCGTTTTATAACCACACTTCAAAACCATCTACTAACAGTTTGCATAAAGATATCACAACAAACAAAACTAATAACAGCGGCTCAAAATGTAGCAACCTTCAGTAGAAATCCAGTGATGATGCTGCCAAATTGATAAAATTGATAACATCTGTAGAATGTAGTGACAGAGACAAATAAATATAACGTTGCTTGAAACTAGCACACTTTCATAATGTAGCAACAGACGTTCATTTTCTGTAATGAATGATCAAATCTTGTAACAATGATTCATATAGTCAGTATCACAGGTTCAAAATAATTTAACAGATGCAATAAATAGCAATGATAAGTCATAAGTTGTAACAACATTGTAGAAACTCCTTTTGACGAAAGAAATCATTTTTCCGCTCTTAAATATTCATTATTGTAGAAATTGAAACTACGTATGTATTATGGGATTAAATTCCATGACTCTCAGATCAGTGGATGATGCAATCTTGAATCATTCCATGACTAGAAAGGAATGGAATGTTCCAGAACAGCTCTGACGTGGCCGGTTCACGTGTGTACTGTCATTATTCCTCTACAGTTCATGACCGTAGCTGCGTCAATTTCAGAACATCGTAGAAATGCCTCCTCATCGCCGCGCCGTAATTTCGGAGGCTGACAAACAACGTATCGAAGATGTTGGGATATGATGTTAAGTGTGTTTGTGTATCAGTGTGTGTGTGTGTATATATATATATATGTATGTGTATATAATAATTTGAATGTTTAAGTAAATGTACAACAATGCTAATTAACTCAACAGGGATTATGAATGGGATACTAATTGGCGCTGTAGTGGTTTGCGATGAAATGTTACACGAATTAGATGCACAATTTGATTAGATTGATTAACTCAATTGCATGGTCAGAGCTTCGGCAACTATTTGCAGCTGTAACTAACCGCCTATAAAATTCACCAAGTGTACAAGAAAAGGGGAATTTAGCATTAAATTGACAACAGCATAAGTAAGAATATCAGCAGCATGGAATGTGTTTCAGTGTGTGGGTGAGGCGGGAACCCTCACAAAACCTATATGTTGGCGAGTCAGAAAGAGTGAACATGACATAATGAACACATATGAAACCTTAATATCTGTTGCATGCACAGCATTAGAACGTAGCATCTCACCTCCAACATCACTCGAAAAATCCGCCGAATTACCGCAAATATTAAGCTGTGGGAGAAAGCACCAAGTTCTTCGTTTTCTATTTGTTCTTCACCAAACACGTTGATGATGACCTCTAGCCTACACTACGATGCTTGTAAAACTGCATGTAACAAGAAAATAAGGCGGACAGAAGACAGGCGTAGTTTGAAATTGTAGGACGTCTACGTTTATGAGATATCCCAGCATTTGACATAAAAAAACGATACACGTCCTAGCTGTTGACACAATGGCACGACTTAAACTAGTGTTAGACACAATCGAGTTACATGAAATATGTGAACGATAGCATCATTGACAGATTAGGATGGTGACAATCTCTCTCTAGGGAGTTTCGCTCCACTCTTGGCTAGGCTGGCTGCTAGGAGGTGATTCCAGTCACAGAGCAGATTCCGGCCAATCCTTAGGTTAATGCAGCTTTTCGTTGTTGTTATTATTGTTGTTACCCTCTGTTGGGAGATAGAGATAATCCCATTAATTCCTATGTTGCGCATCTGCATTAGCTTGCCATATTTAATCAATTCAATTTCAATAAATCAGTTAATTCATTATATGAACTCAACACTTGAAAACATCAGTATTATGTTGACAGTTACGTTACAAAATGTAAATTTCAGTATTTAACCAGGTCAATAATGCTCGGGTCACACTCACTTACCCCACACAGCGAAGTTTTTCAAATGGTTATCGCTGCTCCCTCTCCTTCGATGCTCTTTGACCAAATTCAGCGATGTCGTTCCCCTCAAATTTCAGTACTTGAAACATGGAGTTCTTGACTCCTGAACCACGCCCAACACCCTTAATTATATATATTTTTCCGACGTGATTGTCCCACAGATATATTTTTCCGACGTGATTGTCCCACAGAAATTAAAACAATGGTTATCAATTGCCGAACTATGAAATTGGCTGTAATTTGCAAAATGCCTAACACTCGCGGAGTTCTAAGGCACACCCGAACGCCGCTATGTTTTTTCGCAACTGACTCAACTCTCCGAAAACTAACCTCCCTACAGTGTTACGTATAAAGGCGTTCCCCTCACAAATTTTTTCCAAAGTCCATCCCTTCCACGTCATTTCTACCAATGTCGAGTGAAATCCTCTCAAAGGTCTCTCACATTGGCTGGTGAATCCAATGTTTCCTTTCTAACCATCACCCTCGCTCAGCCAATCGTGTTGCTTCCAGACTAATGCGTTTCAATCTGTTTCCCTGACGTTTGCAGTGATATTTAATCCCTTGCTTCCCCAAAACCTACCCAGCTGTCCTGCCAGATGCCCTATGCCTGGCCATGATATATAAGCCCCATGTTCTATACCACACTTTTCTTGACCCTCGGTAACTTAAGAAGTTGTCCGAACAGCGGTTTTTCTTGACGTTGATTGATGCCCGTTGAAGAGCTTTTCTCTTAAATGTAAGCTCATAATGTTTCCCCAACATCTTTCCCTAACATCATCCTGTGGTCTACGGCACAACATCGCTCGCCTATTTGAGTTAACTGTTTATTTGAAATGTATGTAATTAACGCGCAGCAATTGTAGAATCGTTTTATGGTAGCTATGTATTTTATTTTATGAGCCTTCGCTAGGGAACAGCATGGTTAACAACATTGGATTTACTTCGGCTCGCCCACAGATCACTCGCAATATTAATTTACTGCCCATGATCCATCTCGTCACTACCTTCTCTGCCCCCAAGATTGTGTAATATGCCGTACTGTGTAGTGCTTATTCAATAATCATATAACTAAGCATACTAATTAAATCAACCGTAATTGTGTGAAATTATTATTATTCTTTTAAAGAAAATAAGGTGTTCGCGTAAAAATTCATCTTTTATATCATATGAAAATATGTATCATTAACACGTTTGATTTTACCCTATCCTAACCATATCGTAACAAAGACAAGTACCTGGCTAACCTGGCTAATGAAGACTTCTTTGTTACTGCTTAAGAACTGGGAGTGAAGCGTACCGGCTTGTGGTCGCAAGAAGAGGATTGACAATGAGAGCCAGGACTTGCTTGTAATGTTGATCGAAGCGACTCCAACCATCACCGTCAAAGACCTCAATAGAACTTTTCGTGCCACTTGCGTCTCAGATGCCACAGCTGCTCGTGCATTGGACGGCGAACTGATCACCGTCAAACAGTGTCGCGATGTCCCCACGCAGCGTAACGGCGAGGCAACGGGACGGGAGTACGCCCACTATATGACGAAACAGGCCTTCAGCAGCACAGGATCTACTTTGATGAGATTGGGTTTAACCTACACACGAAACGAACGTTTGGCAGAGCAGTCACGGGAGAGCGTGTAGCAAGAGTTATTGGTGGAGGTAAGAGCGGCAACATTACTGTCATTGCAGCAATATCAGATAGAACCGGCCTTTTCTACTATGAAACCAACACACATTCAACAGCTCAAGAGGTTTTTGCGGATTTCTTGCATTCGTTGGAGGTAATTCTGGAGGATGAACCTGATGCTGTTCTCATTTTGGACAACACCTCATGCCATGGCTCAGTGCAAGAGGTGTTGCCAGATCGCCACGTCCGCTACCTTCCATCCTGGTCACCCTTTCTCAACCCGATGGAAAACTGCTTTGCAGTGTTGAAGATGACACTGAACCATCGTCTCAACGACATCGCGGAGACATGCACCGTGGAGGCAGCGTGCAGAGCTGGAAAGTCGCCACGTCAGCACCGGGAGGAGGTTCTCTGTCGCCTCATTGACACGTACGTGCCGTCCGTCACTCCAGTCATAGTGGCAGACACCCATGCCAACAGCTACTTGCTGAAGTCCCTGAACGGAGAGGATATTATCTTCTAAGCTAAGTTCTGTTAATATCCCACATCAGATGTTCATTGTTAATTGAATTTGTCAAGATTGATTTTGTATGCATAGTCTCAACATGCAATATAACTACGCTAGCTATATGACTACAGCAATTTGCTGTAATTTCGCTTATGTAAATGACTGTTACAAAATTGTAGGCATGTTACAATAAAGTTTGCGTACGTTACTATTTCTTGCATCATTGTTTTCCTTTTTGAACGTTGTTACAGTAAAGCGGCTCTGTCAGGACATAGTATTCCTGTGTTGCTTTATATAGTTTCGCTGTCATTCATTTCACTGGGTGTCGCTATACTTTTTGTAGTTGCCCCTATTTTTTGCGCCAATGGTTTTATATTTCTATTCTCTGTTATATTGAATGGGTCGTCGTCTCTAAATTTGCAATAAGTCGGTATATACATGTATTGAAAGTATGTAGTTATAAAACGCGAAAAGGTATATCGTCTCCGTTCAGGGACTTCAGCAAGTAGCTGTTGGCATGGGTGTAGGTGTCTGCCACTATGGCTGGAGTGACGGACGGCATGCACGTGTCGATGAGGTGACAGAGAACCTCCTCCCGGTGCTGACGTAGCGACTTTCCAGCTCTGCGCGCTGCCTCCGCGGTGCATGTCTCCTCGATGTCATTGAGACGATGCTTCAATGTCATCTTTAATACTGCAAAGGAGTTTTCTATCGGGTTGAGAAAGGGTGACCTGGGTGAATGCACGCAAGCATGATCGATAGACGCTGATGTGCGGAGCTTAAAAATAATGATGGAGCGGAAGTGAGAAGAAGTCGGCTTATAGGATGGCCTGGGAAGCTTTGTCGTTAAGTGCTTGCGACTAGTGGAGGAGGAGTTCTTAGCTGTGGAGCATGTCTCTCCCAATTTATGTCAAGACGATTTTTAAACGAGTTGACCGACTCCGCACCAACAACGTCGGAAAGGAATCTCTTTCAAATGCTGATTATGAAATAGGGAAAGAACTGCTGACTTTAGGTTGTTCTTCGAGCTTTATGCTTGAGTTTTTACCGTTGTTTCGCGAGCGATCAGTAAGGTCTCTTCCAAAGAGTCCCGTTATAGATACGTTGTTGAAGCCATGCAAGTACTTGAATGTTTCTATTAGTTGCCCCCTGAGTCGTCTTTGTTCGAGAGAGACCAGACCCAGTTCCTTCAGGCGAAGTTCATACGACTTGTTTCTCAGCTGAGGTATCAGTTTCGTTGCTCTGCGTTGGGCTCTTTCCATGTTATCGATATCTTTACAGAGATGTGGCGACCAGAATTGAACAGCAAATTCTAAGTAAGGCCTCACTAATGCCTTGTACAAGTGAATGATGATGTCCTTGGACTTGTATTCAAAATTTTTATGGTGATGAATCCCAGCATTCTGCTTGCCATTTTCGCATTCTTGTCAACTTGCTGACTGTGTTGTAGTTTGTTTGTAAGAGTGATTCCCAAGTCCCGCTGCTGGGTTACAGTAGCCAATTCCGTCCAATTTCGTCCCATTCTTGCGTTGTACAATAATTTTACCAGTATTGGTGGTTTTATGCGTCCTAGTTAGTTTTCGTTGGCACATTTAGGTAGAATAAGGCATTATCATTCTCAGACTTTTTAAGAATTGCGTTTACATCGCAAATGCTTACTTTTAGTGGTATATGACTTTACAGTTGCCATAGTTTCCTGTGAAAGAATTTAAGATTCACTATTGCAGCAGTGGCGAGGCATCAAGAACGAAGGAAGCCTCGTAATAGTTTTTCGGCAACAAAGACTGGTTCTGCTAATATCCTATGATATATATGTATATATACATATATATACATATAACAGTGTGAAGCGCTATCGTGCTAGTCGTAATGGCGAATCTTATTTTCTCTCATACGAAAACAATGAGAACTTTAAAGTCGAATATCTTAAAAACTAAGCGTTTGCGGCGAAAATGTTTTTCATGAAAAACGTATTAGAATGGCTTGTTTTACCTAAATATGTCAACAAACATACTAAATGTCATTATTGACCTTTTTGGAAAATGACCGTTTAATGCATTCTCCAGATCTAACAATGTCAATTACAACGGGTAATGTCTCAATTGCCGAATGCACACAAATACCGGAAAAAAATTTGAAAAGGCGCCAGTTTGACATTATCGCGCCGGGTGGCGTGTTGAGTGTTCATTACCTGTGCTTTGAACGTTCTAGTTACCTATTGATACCCAATTTTGAACTTTA
>LQNS02000140.1:10672362-10686195 GCA_001587735.2 Parhyale hawaiensis
AATCCTGCTCTATAATTTTGTTAGGAATGTTTAGGGAATCCAAAACTCTCATTGCTTTTATTCTAGCATGAAAACTCATTGAGTTCTATTCCTTTGAAACTTAGAAAAAATGCATATAGTGATATATATAGATATTTCCCATTATCTCAAAAACTGGAGTCTAAATCAAAAAATTGTAAAAGCAAAATGTGTTTTTTTCTCGTAAATACAGTTATATACAGTGGAACCCCGTTTTCCGGGAACCCGGTTTCCCGGACTTCTCGTTTTCCCGGACTTTTTTCACTTTTCCCGGGTATTCCCGGAACGTTCCTTGAAACTGAAACCAAGCCGGAATACCGGAAAACTTCGGCATTTCCCGGAAAAGTCCGGCAGAAGTTCCGGACTTTCAGAAGAATTCCTGAAAGTGACGCTGCACAGATACTAAAATTCGCCGATTGCGCAGCGTCTCTTCCGATAATCGGAAGGCAACCACCGGCATTTTCGTTCAGTATGCGTCTGCACACAGTAGTTTCCTTTTCGTTCATTAACGTGCGGCAAACGGGGGTTTTTCTGTCATAAAATATCCCGGAAATAGTTTCAATTTGCCGGAAATACGTCCGGAAAAACGGGGTTTTTCCGGGAATTGAAATTTTCTCATTTTCCAGGAAATTTCAGTTTCCCGGAACGGCCTCCCCCCGTGCTGTCCGGGAAAACGGGGTTCCACTGTACTATGGAAATTTCACAAACAATCCAAAATTGATCATTTGGCCTCCCCCATGCCCCCCCTCACATAATGTACCAGGTGCGAAAGTTCTACCCTACATTTTCTCAATGTCATCATATGGAATAGGCAAATACATGGTAGCTATAGCTGTAAAAGGGAAATGTAGAAAAAAAAAATTTTTCCACAGTTACAAGTTTTTTTCAAACTTGTGACTGAAAATTCAGAATTGAATGATATTTGTTTATAAATGGGGTTCCAGAGTCGGGCTAAAGAGGCCAACTCCAACTCCTAGAGCAAGTGAGATTCCGACTCTGCAACCCTGGCTATAAGTGCTCCTTTTAACTGCTACTGCAGCTCTTTTTTAAGAGCTCCAATATCCTAGCTCTAATTATTAGTAACTCTCCAACACCATCACCACAGAAATCCCCACAACAACACCTACAAGCCCCCATCTCAATGAACACCACTCACATCCACACAGTTGGTCATCCAACAAACCACGGTCACCTTTACATAGTCCAATTCCAAAAATGTTAACAACCAACAAGCAAGAGAAATCTATAGTTAGCCAGAAGGGAGACAACATATACATAGACGCTATAGGCCTTGAATGCAGGACCGAAACAACACAACTTCTTCTAGTATAGAGTTCCAAAGCCTCACACACCGGGACGGCAAAGCCCTGCCCCTTGCCTTCGTACCGAAATGCAGGCAAACCTGCACAGCACCACCAGCTAATTATCCACCTCAACGGCAATCCCCCACACAAAAACAGCAATAAGCACCCTGCCCAGCACAACCCACACCAGCGCCACCCTCCAACCCCACATCAAAGCCACTCACTCCACACAACAGGTCGTCTAATGTAGCACACACTCAACATCACTAATCAAAATCGAACAACTCACCTAGATGGCATCTAACTCACTCTTGAACGACTCCAGAGTCTCAGTCTACACAATACCCACCGGCAAGGAGTTCCACACATCTCACATGTAAGAATCTATGCTTTGATTCTGTCACACACCTTGGAACCAGGAGTCTATATCTATGACCTCTCAAGCATCGATCTGGGGATACTACTGTACAAAGAATCTATCTAATTTGCTTACATCATTCCCTGAGCACAATATTTTCCAATACTTTACCAAATCTTTATGCAACATTTTACCCATAACAGAGTATAGTTCCAACCTTTTCAATCCATCACCATAACTCAAACAAAGCAATCCTTCAATTTGCCTGGTCCAATTTCGTTGTACAGACTCCTACAACCTCACATCAGCCCTATCACCCACGTTCTAATGCATGATGCATAATACAAGATGGGTCTGATANCCATAACTCAAACAAAGCAATCCTTCAATTTGCCTGGTCCAATTTCGTTGTACAGACTCCTACAACCTCACATCAGCCCTATCACCCACGTTCTAATGCATGATGCATAATACAAGATGGGTCTGATATTTATCACATATAAACTCAACATAAATGCCCTAACTCTATTAACAGTAGATCAAAAGGTTACTTGCCAAGCCTGATGCTCTACCAGCCATAGCCCATATGAGCATGGAAGCACAACATATCCACTAATAGGTACTCCCAAGTTATTTGGGATTTTATAATTGGCTGGACTACATTCCCCAAATGGTAACTCAATCTAACACACCATGCTTATCATAACCAGAAAATCTCTTGTAGAACCTCATCACTGCACATTTAGAGGGATGTAACAAGTGGTTCCATGACTTCCCTACCAACTTCGTTGTTAGAATCCAAGTCTCGCTGTTAAGTGCCCACTCCTTGTCTGACAGCATCAGCTCTAAATTGCAAATAGCTACCTACAGCTTATAATCATCAGCAAGAGGAGATTCTATGTCAAATGTTTTTCAAATAGTATATAACAAACAAGTTCAAACAACCCTGCACCTAAAACGACCTTTGAGAACACCACTGATGTTACTTTTTTCTATTTTTTCCCGAATTGCTGTTCCTATGCATGTTGATCCTGTGGTGGAACACCCACTTGCATGGGTTCCATAATTATGTCAATGTAATATATGTCCTTTCTTTCTTCTGTGTTAGATCGCAGTTGTGGAAAATGAAGCTTAAGCTATTCAGTATTGTAAACAACTAGAGCACTCAGAGAGCACATATCCCACCAAGCAAGGCAATGTCAACAAAGAATTCTCATTTGTCCTGAAGTTAGGATTTCCTCTTAGACATTGCCTAAATTTGATAATCTGTGCCTCTTGACAGTAGGCCTAGTTGAAAAAGCAGCTTCTGTAACTTTATTGAAGATCCATCTGCAACTTTTTGATCTATGTTCTGACAAACATTTTGATGAGCATAAGTCAAACAGACCAACCAATCATCACCAAAATTTGATCATTTATATCTTTCTACCATTTCTAACAAATAGTAACAATTCCTGCAGATTTCATGAGTATCCATCTTTAACTTTTTCAGTTACCTACCTATGTTCTAACAAGCATTAGTCAAACCTACAAAGAACCAATCATCACCAAATTTTGATTGTGTTTCAACATTTCTAACAATTCCGACAAATTTCATGAAGATTTGCCCTTAACTAGTTGAGTTATGTTACTGACAAACATTGAGATGAACAAACGGATCAAACAAAAAAATTGGTCATTTGCCTTTAGTAACGACCCTAACAAGTTGCCTGGAAAATTGGTAAAGAACCGTCCATATAACTCTTTGAATTTGCTACAAAGAAAACAAGAGGCAGACAAACAAACAGTTGAATGGATCTTCACCAGAAGTTCATCATCTATTACTCTTAACATACCGAACAATCCCTGTATTGTAAAGATTTGTCCATGACTTTTTTAGTTATTGTGGTGACAGACTAACTCGATAAAACGTGGGTGCGGCGGTTAAACTAGGAATATTATAATAATGAAAACTCAACAAAAACAGCATCTCCTTGGCTGAGGTAACTAACAAGAGGGTTTGATCGACAGACACAGTGAAATCTAGACATCTTTGTGAATTCTTCGCATGCTGTAATTATAATAATGATAGTGCTACTAACTTCTATTCCATTTCAGCTGTGGAGCGTGTGCTAGTCAAAAAAGGTCGTGCTGCTGTTGACTCTGTGTGCCCCATTGCTTCTTCTGCTCATGTTTTGGAGGAAGGCAGTGACATATGGGACTGCATGCTGAATCAGGTGAGGTCATAGAAAAAGCTGCTTGCTTATTTAGCATTAGACTATAGCTATCAGAGAATGGTGCAGTGCACTGTATTAGGCACGGTGATACGTAAACCGAACCTAGAAAGTTTAAGGAATAACGTGTGATCACATGGTGAACCAGGAGAGGTGGTGAATGCAACAAGTATTTGCTTAGCTTCCAGATACCAGAGTCCTCTGTTCGTTGTAGTAATGTTTAATTTAATTTCATTTGTTGAGCAACATTTGTCTATCTACTGTTATTTTTTTTAAATATGGACTCATAGACCACACCATGCATTGACTGGACACTGAAATCGGGCCTCTCGCAATTGGACCTGGAGACTGATTTACGTGTTGATAAAATTAGTTCTAATAATCACGGAGACCTCAAACAAAGATGCAGAGCAGGTAATCTAAATTCACAATCATATATCTTCAGCAGGCAGTATATATCATATCTCTAAACACCAAGATTAATTTAAAATTTATCATAATTTCTAGGAATATTAAAATTTTGTCGAAAAAATTGGCGCATAGATAGCTACTGCATGTAATGTACTTAGTATTACATGCAATTGAGTTTTTCCAACGACCGATTTGAAGCAGTAACCTCAGAAATTCATTTATGTAGAGCTTTGGGTAGGGCTCATCCCTATAGCTGTGAGGAAAGGAAGGTTAAGAAATCCCAGTCACACTGAAAAACCTGATTAAAACCACAGTAATACTACAGTATAAAACCACAGTAGTAGCCATGAACTAAAAAATGCATAATTAACCATGAGATAAAAATACCAAGACAACTGTTAAAAGACATTAAAATGACAATTTTGGTACTGGTGCAACTCTTCATTGCTGGAACCATCTACAGTTGCACCATGTCATGTCACATTACTACTTAGGAATACTATGCCACTTCATGGTTGCCTACTTTACATTAGGTACTTCATGGTTGCCTATCTTACATCACTTTATGGTTGCCTAAGTTGATTGACATCATGATTGTTCCCTACACATCACATCGTGGTTGTCTGCATTATATAACTTCATGTTGTTTATGTTACTGGTACAGCTCATCATGGTTGCCTACATTACATAATTTAGTGGATGACTATTTTACATCGCTTCATGGTTGCCTACATTACATGATTTAATAGATGACTATGTTAGAAATAATGTTACATCACTTCTTAGTTGTCTATATTACACATGATTTATGATTTAATAGATGACAATGTTACATCACTTCATGGTTGCCATAATTACATCACTCCATGGTGGCCTACATTACCTTACTTCACAACTGCCAATGCTACATTATTTCACTGTTGAAGATGCTGGATCATTTCACGGCTACCAATGCTGTATCACTTCACGGCTACCAATGCTGTTTCACTTCATGGCTACCAGTGCTGTATCACTTCATGGCTACCAATGCTGTATCACTTCATAGCTACCAATGTTGTATCACTTCACGGCTACCATTGCCGTAAAACTCCACTGCTGCCAATGCTGTATTACTTTGTAGTTACCAATGCTATATCACTTTCGGCTACCAATGCTGTATCACTTCGCGGCTACCAATGCTGTAGCACTTCGCGGCTACCATTGCTGTAGCACTTCGCGGCTACCAATGCTGTAACACTTCGCGGCTACCAATGCTGTAGCACTTCGCGGCTACCAATGCTGTATCACTTCGCGGCTACCAATGCTGTAGCACTTCGCGGCTACCAATGCTGTAGCACTTCGCGGCTACCAATGCTGTAGCACTTCGCGGCTACCAATGCTGTAGCACTTCNTTCGCGGCTACCAATGCTGTATCACTTCGCGGCTACCAATGCTGTAGCACTTCGCGGCTACCAATGCTGTAGCACTTCGCGGCTACCAATGCTGTAGCACTGCGCGGCTACCAATGCTGTAGCACTTCGCGGCTACCAATGCTGTAGCACTTCGCGGCTACCAATGCTGTAGCACTTCGCGGCTGCCAATGCTGTAGCACTTCGCGGCTACCAATGCTGTAGCACTTCACGGCTACCAATGCTGTATTACTTCACTGCTGTCAATGCTCAATGCTTCACCACTTCATGGGGCCAATGCTTCAACATTCAGATCACTTCACGCCCGCCAATGCTGTCACTGCACTGCTACCATTGCTATATCACTTCACTGCTTCCAATGCCAGATCACTTCACTGCTTCCAATGCCAGATCAATTTACTGCTTCCAATGCCAGATCACTTTACTGCTTCCAATGCCAGATCACTTCATGGCAACCATTGCTTAATCCCTTCACTGCTGCTGGGGCTTCATCACTTCATGTCTGCAAGCTCCTCCGACTCACCCTTCTGCTGTGCTGTCTGTTCTGATCATCTCGCGTGGCCCGTATACCAAATAAATTTCATTGACATTTTCATCAGCTGTTTACTTGGCATTTCATTACAAATCGAGCATACCACAAATTTGAGAGGATTCTATTCTAAAAAATGAGACTTCATTCAAAAACAATTGCAAAATAGTTTTACTCTACTCCAAATATCAAAGGATGTCATTAACAGTTGCTTTATGTAATTACACTTCAAGCCTTAATATTTTTGTGAATTTGTTGCATAAAGTTTTAGAAACATGGACAGGTTTGCCAGTCATTACTGAATGCAAAAGAATTAAGTCAAATAGCTTAACAATGTATGAAACAGTAATGGGAAAACATAGAAATGCATCTGCGGCACTGTGCAGTCAGGCCCAATTGCGGTACCGAAATCTGCCATAGGGGCCAGTGTCCAGTCAATGTATGGTTGGTCTATGATGGACTATATATGTTTGTGCGTAGACCACACCATACATGGCTGAAACATTTGGAATTTAGCCAGTAGCTACCTGACTTTCCAACTCTCAGTACCCTAACAGTCCCACTTCTTTATATTGTTAGCTGTTAATGTGGGCAAAACTATTACTATTCCACATCCTGGGACAAACAGCTGTCCAATTTTGAACTCAAATCCCTCTGACTATCCTATGCTGATTTGCCATGAACTCTAATGACGTCTCGAGTACATGCACCTTGAAGCATATAATAAAGCAATTTGCTCGTGTTTTCAGCTGTGACACCTCGAGTTTTACTTCATGTATATACATGAAGATCCGCTGTAATTCCATTTAAGACCTATTTTAGATATAGCCACAAATATTAGCCAAATCCTAATTGTTCTCATATGACTTTGCATCAAAATTGAATTTTCATTGATAGAATAGTTCACCTACAGTTGTTAGTTCGACAACAATGTAATACAAGGTTGCTTCATGAGTGCTCTCTAATGGAATTCACTGTACCAGTAGCAGTTTGTATTGTCCTGAATTATGAGTAGTAAGAGGTGTAGGTAGGCTATAAATTTGGAACAGGAGAGCATTTTAGCTACTAACCACCAATAGTCTTTGAGAATGCACAGTCTCTAGGAAATCAGCATCAACAGCAGGTTGCAATTGATTTGGGCATTAGTCAAATTTGATTCCTGTTTTAATTTTATTTGTCTTGATGTCGCTGCGAGAGAGTTCCTCTATCGGTTGCGACCAGACCCGCACAATCAGGGAATTCTCCACTTCAGGGGACTGTTCATAGTCATACATTCTTATGACAGATAAGGTACTGTACTCACGTTTTTTCCTTAGGTAGCTGTAGCTGCACCAGGCCGCGAAGGCAGTAGCAAATATAGAGGTGGCATCGCCAGGGAGCCTCACCACAGTTCATTTACTAAAGATACTTATGTCAGCTCTAAGTGAATACTCGGGTGGCGAACTTCAGCCAATCAGCGACCGCCGTGACTTGCGTCAATTTCAGCCAATGGGCGGCCGCCACGTCACTATTCTGAATAAACAAAAGAGGCCGCGAGAGACGGCTCGTTGTACTAACCAGAAAGACTTCTGCGCCAATTGTTTATCATTTAATACCTCAAATTGGAACTACTCATACACTTAATTACATAACTACAGGAAAATAATGGACTATAGATTTGATGTTTTATTGTATTGCATCTTGATTTCCAGCGCCATGAAAAGAACTGAATAAATCGGCCGAAAAATGTTTACCTAAGTAAAAGCGAATGCTTTGCGCGAGTTAGAATGCTTTGCGCGAGTTAGAATGCTTTGCATTGGTTAAAAAAGACAAAACTAGACGATTTTCATTCACCAAGAAAACTTTGCATTACAACAGGTTATAAAGTAGACTTACGGTGTATATACATGAAAAGCACAGTAAACTGCAGTTGAGCAATTTTACAAACGTTTATATGTATATATACCTATATATAATAAACAATCGCGACGCACACTTCGCCTGTCGCACGTATGACGCATTTATGGAATTACCCAAGATGCCTCGGTTTCTGGATTACGCAGGATGCCTTGATGCGAAAGGAGTGACACTATTGGCTGATACACTTTCGTGTGACATCACTAGTGTGCAACTCCAGGCTTTACTGTCTAACAGAACTACTATAGTAAGTGAACTGTGTGTGGCCTCACTCCTTAACGACTCGCGATCTGGTCAATATCTCAGCTACTCCTCCACTCTTCAATAGTTTGAAGACTTAGAATAATTCTCAACTGGTTTATTTCAGACTTATATAATTCATGACTGAAGTTATTTTGATTGGCACTTGGGAATGTGTCGGGAGACTTGAAATTAGCAAAACTTTGAAAATACTTTTAGGAATTGTGAATCACTCAGAAACTCTGAAATTTTCAATAGCTTTTATATTCAAAACCCTATAAATTTGTGAATTTCTGACGATGGTCAAATACATGGAAATTTGTTGACAGCCCTTAAGGTACAGCACTCTGAAAAACTGAGAGAATATATTAAGATTTTGACACTTCTCATTGAGAGAATATGTTAAAGAGTTTAACACTTTTCAAAAATTGGAGTTATTGAAAACCTGCAAGGCGGTGGACTTGAAAAATGGTTAGATAGGATTCTTAAACTTTTAAAATTTGCTGACATGTTGACCTGGCAAGTGGTTTGGCATTGAGCTTTTTGTATCTTGCATTTCTCTTTCCTTGGTGGTGGAGTAGGTGAATTATTATGATTAAAGCACACCAGACTGACGACGTGGGAACGGAATAACTCCTCGAGTTTGACAAACCCCCACGCAACCAGCCCAGCGAGTGAAGAAAAAAAAGAAAGAGAAGATCCGAGATCATAGAATAGCTTTGTGTACCGATCGTTTGGAGCTGCCAATACCCGCACCAGCAACAACAGAGCCATCAAGACCATTCCAAACATCCACACACGATGGAAGAACGAATGAGAATACTGGCCCGTATGGCATCATAACGGTTCCAAGGCAAACTCATGAAGAGCACCGGTACATCAAACAAATTGCTCCGGAAGAAAATCAGACAGTGGATGACTAGGGCAGTTATAAATTTTATACAAAAAGCAGACCCCACCAACTCTGCGATGATGCGCCAGATCACAAGGCACAGCACCATCCAGCATGAACGCACATCGACGAACCACTTTGTCAAGTAAACACAGATGACAGTCGGTAGCAGAACCCCAGACTACGGAGCAGTACTCCAGAAGAAGCAGGACATAGCAATTAAAGCAGCGACGTGTCAATTCTACTGAGCCAAACACCCTCCAAGCACGCCTCATAAGACAAATTTTCTGCGGTGCACATAAGGTAACCGAACGAATGTGAGGCTCAAACGTCAACTTTGGATCAAACTTGACACCCAAGATTACCAAGTCATCAACCACAGGAAGTGACAGCTTCCAGTATGAGTGCAGGGAAAGGAGGTCTCGATGTACGTGACCTGGACACAAGCATGGTCTTAGTCTTGCCCGCATTTAGCCTCATCCCCCATCTAGAATACAAGGAATCAATCACCTACAAGTCATGCCGAAATGGATTCTGAAACCTCCAACCTATCACTAGGCTTATCGCAAACAGCCAGCAACGTAACATCATCAGCTTAACCAGCAAGTAAATTATTAACAAGAACAAAGAGGTCTGTTGCATATATAATGAATAACAAAGGGCCTGAACACTACCCTGTGGGACGCCAGAAACCACATCCAAAAATTCACTCCTCTTCCCATCAACGACATATTGACGTCTTGTCAGATAAAAACTGACTAATTACTGCAAAAACTCAACCACCAATACCCATCAATCTCAGCTTATCGAGCAGCCCAAGATGGTTCACCCGATCAAAAGCAGCACTGAAGTCAAGCTGTACCAACCTTGCGTCATGACCCCCATCAAGAGCCAGCTGCAACACGTGAGAAATATGAAGCAGAACATCACAAGTTCCCAAGCCCTTACAAAAACCATACTGTGTTGGGGGAAGGACACCCTGCTTCTCAAGAAAGTGACCCAACCTCGATGCAACCAACCTCTCCTAAACTGAGACAAAACAGGTGTGATCGAGATGGGTTTGTAGTCAGATGTTCGGGATAAAACGGAGCCCTTCGAAAGAGGCGCTACATGAGCGACACTCCAGCATTCCAGAAAAAAACCAGCCGTAACATCTGACGGAACACGGAAGCAAGCGGGGCTGCGAGCACACCAGCCACCCTCTGAAGAAAGAAACTTACCCAAAAGTTTTAGTTATAACTGTGGTATGGCCTGCAGCCAATGCTGGACGTTGTCAGAGCCTCTTCCTGGACCTGGCTTAGCTTCTTGTAAGGGCCAGGGTAGTAACGCTTGGTACGTTGTTAAGGGGCCTTCCACCCTGGCACAAACTTGCACAATCTTTTAATAAATTAACTCGGGCCCTTAGCCACCTTGCCTGCGGAATAAAGTCTCCATGCTTATTAGTAACTGTCGGACCAATTCCGGTTCTGCCGACAGATTTTTACTATGTATTGGGGCCCTATGCCCGAGGTTCGAGAACATTTTAGCTTGGAGCCATTTACATTCACCTCTTTGAGTGTAGGGTATGGGGATGACCAGAGACTATATCTGGGACCTGGCACAGCCTCTCAGAACCAGGGCAACTGTCCTCCATGGTCTGTGTCCAATATACCAGCATGGCCGATGAATGTTATTGGCTGTGCTGATGAATAATATCGGCTCTACTTGTGAATTATACCGGATTTCTCTGTGAATAATACCGCCGCTGCCAATGAATAATATCGCCGCTGCTGATGAATAATACCGCCGCTGCCAATGAATAATACCGCCGCTGCCAATGAATAATACCGCCGCTGCCAATGAATAATACCGCCGCTGCCAATGAATAATACTGCCGCTGCTGATGAATAATACCGCCGCTGCCAATGAATAATACTGGCTCTGCCGACAAAAGAGGTATAGGGATGGCTGGGGTTTCTCTATGACACCTGACGCAGCCTCTTCCAGAGCTAGGGCAGCCGTCCCCTTTTGTTGATCACTATACTAGTATGGCCTACGAATGCCGTTGCTGCTGATGAATAATACCAGCGCTTCCAATGGAAATACCGACTCTGCTGATGAAGAATACCAACTCGGCCGGTTAGTAATACCGGCGCCACCGATGAGTAATATCGGTGTGGCAATGCGGGCTCTTTGCTGAGAGGGCTCTTTCCTCCTAAGGGTCCTAATTTGCTTCGTGTTGAGTGAGATCAAACATTCGACTGAAGTAGCTTACCCCGGCTGGATCTAGAGTAAATCATACCCTAGACCATCTTTGACTATGCTCAGAAATTCAGGTCAGTCCGTATCCATTGCTAGAGCAAGGCTTCGATTTGTCCAAGTCCTTGCTAGACTTATAAGTATCTATGTTCAGGATTGAGCCAGAGCTGCCCGTAATTCTTGACGAGGGCAGTACTTCGGAGGTCTAGTGTTCGACATTTAATTTAGTCAGGACCAAAGATTTTCCTCCAGGCCTGTCTTAGACCTATACAAGCAGATTCTTCAGAATTTGATTAAGCCCAACTCCGAGAGCTTACGCGAGCAGGACCCAGAAATTCATCAATGTCTGGCTTCTTAGACTTTGAGGATATACATATTTTCGATTGGACCTAGCCCGAGTGGTAGATCTAGGAGAGACTTCAGATTGGTAAGAACCTGTCTTATAAAGATGCCTATGCAATCAGGATGACGATGGGTCTTATTGGGCCCCTAGACTTCGAGACTAAAGTGCTGCCCTGATACCAACTTTGGGCAGGACTTGACGGTTGACTAGATCTTCCCGTCTACCTCCTCCGGGCGGGACGCCGGATTTGGGCTAAGTACAGAAAAAGAAAAGGGTTCCCTCTTATAGGTACCTATACAGACCAGAGCTTCAGATTTTGATCAAGTCCTGCTCTTATCCTTAGACTGAACTGGACTTAGAAATTTTACCAAGTCCTATTCTGTATACATTAGAGACACAAGACTTCGAAAGGATCAAGTCCTGGCCCTAGGCCTATGCTAGAGCAGGACTTCGGATTTTGACTAAGTGTCAAAGAAAAAAAAAATCGACCCTTATATACCTACTCTGAACAGGACTTTGAAGTTCTAAATCCTGTCCTATGCCAAATTAACTTCAGCTTCGGAGATTGGCTTATCTTGCCTTTAGGCCTCAGCTAAGAGCAAACTTCAGGAGTGGAGTGATTAAGAGGCCCGTTTTCTGGTACTTGAAGTATGTCGCCCTTCTCTGAAGCTCGAGAATCTTGGCCAGTCTTAGAGACTTATTCAAGAATCATCTTTTGGGACAGTTTCCTGTTCCCTTACCATTGGGACGGAAACACACATGCTGTTCGACGGAGCTTCGTTCGCCTAGCTGGTCTTTTCTCCATGTGTCCTCGGTTGATGGAGCTTGTGAGCAGGGTCATGGAGCTCTATCTTTTGGGCTTGGGATAGTTACCTTTCATCCCGGGTAGTAGGTACCGGCTAGCTCAGGGCCTACAAGATCGGCGGTCCCTTCTCTTTAAGGTTTTCACTGGGTATACCGTACGTTCCTTCCGAATTTTAGCCTTTGGAATCTAGTTTGGGGCGGTCAGGCTCTCGTTCTTATAACCGACAGTATCAGCTGAAACAGGGGTAAAGGCTTCACTGATAATAGCTGGGCCTCATCTCCTGCTCCTGTGGGCGAGTAGAAGGTTCTTGGCTAGGTCCAAGAGAAGGCTTTACCAGAGTGATTTACAGGGCTCCTAATTCGTTTTTCTCCCACTTCTAGATCAGTACCTGATATTACGAGGGAACGTGGTTCAGCTAGGTCGGCCTAGTTGTCTGACATTTAAGTCCCTGACGGGGCGGGTATTCTCCAGCCTCATCATCTGCAGGGACTGATTTTTGCCTTCCTAGAATTACCAAACTGCATGAGCTCTATGGTTTGGCATATTTCACTAAACCGCAGAAAACGAAAACAAAAAAAAATCTCTGAAATTGGAACTCGCACAGAACTTGGCAAGATAATCGGAAGTTTACCTCTGGCAGTTACTTTAGTGTGAAAATTGTATCAGTTTGCAACTGCTACAGGGACAAGTTAATAGGCAAGATGAAGCTGTGGCTGCGGCATGGTAACCGAATTATTCGAGTTAGCTCTATGCTGATAACACCGACAAAAGTTGTAATTGACCACCCGACATCAATATAAATGAGGCTACTCAAGAGTCGTAGGTCAAATAGCGTGATTTAGGCTTAAACCAAGATTGTATATAATAGCGTTCAATATGTTCGTTGCTCTTAAAAAAAAGCAAATAATAGAGAACCGTGGAATTTCCACAGGTCCCGTTAGTAAGATATTAATTAGGAGAACAGTACGTGATTGAATAATATTAAAGCATTGAAAAACTCAAGCGTCTCTAAAGCTTTGCAGCAAGTTAGGCACAGGTGTAAGAAGAGGAACATTTCGTCATTCAGCTAGACAGAAAATCTGATAAAACAGGAGAAATAGAGATACAAAGGCAACGCGCTACCTGAAGGATACAAATATGACAACTTAGTGTATATGTCGTGCGCGTTTGATGGATT
>LQNS02000140.1:10715747-10747938 GCA_001587735.2 Parhyale hawaiensis
AGATACTCAGGTGAGAAGCTACCGATGATAGGCGTGAGGAACTTTGGTCCGCTATAGCAGCATTTGCAGTGGCACTGTGGCAATCAACTTATTGGCTTTTTTTGTAGTTGTTCTGTTGGGTCTCTCGTCAGTTTGGCAAACTTCGTTTCATCGCACACTATCTCATTAACTGTTTCTGTAATCTTCCTTGTACAATATTACAAACACATTCGATTTGTCAGCTTTTCTGATGATATTTGAAAGAACAATTAAGAGCCGTATCTACCAAAGAAAGGGGCTCTTCGTCTTCATCCTTGTTAACTCCATCTCTACGTCAAGCAGCGAAGAAGCTTAAGCATAATGAAGATATTATCATCAGAAAAGCTGACAAATCGAATGTGTTTGTAATATTTGACAAGGAAGATTACAGAAACAGTTAATGAGATACGGTAGTGTGCGATGAAACAAAGCTTGCCAAACTGACGAGAGACCCAACAGAACAACTACAAAAAAAGCCAATAAGTTGATTGCCACAGTGCCACTGCAAATGCTGCTATAGCGGACCAAAGTTCCTCACGCCTATCATCGGTAGCTTCTCACCTGAGTATCTCAATGGAAATGTCAAAACTCATAAAATGGTCACCCTCTCATACACATCATCTCCCAAGTTACGTTGCCAATTAATAAAACAGCGAAAGAACTCGATGCTATAATAAAACCATATATATATATATACCTAAGCAATACTCTCTCAAATCAAGAGATAATTTTCTTCATATCCTGCACAACATCCGTCCTGATGGCATCTTAGCTTCACTTGATGTCTCCAATTGATTCACGAATGTTCCTATCGAAGAAACGTTGAATATATATTTGTATATTGTCTGTCCGCTCGAAAAGTGGTCGAAGGAGTTGAGCAATGTTCGTAATTTTTTAAGGGAGTGTGTGGGGTGACCTAGATGTGACACATGCCAGAAGATCTATAGCTATAATCATGAACGAGGTTAGGGCACAGCCCCAATCCCTGATTATAGCTATAGATCTTCTGGCATGGTCTTACGCCACGGGGTGTTCTACTTTTTTCTGTGTTCTTCCTAATCACTGATGGCGATCCTACTCTGGAATGCCGTCTTAAATTGTTTGTTATCAGAAATAAGCTACGCGTCCTTTTTGTGCGCTTTATTGCTAGTAAAATATGTTTAGTAAAGATAGCTGGGCTTCAAATATGGACAGTAATGTAAAACTGTGCCTTTTGCTCTTATTACAGATTGTGACGAGTGTGGTACTGAGGGCCGCCCTGGCGACCGACTCTCCCTGGCACAAATGGATCCTGCTGGCCGCTCTTGATATTTTACATGGTCGTCCTCTAACGTCATTAGAAGCGAAGACACTGAAAGTTTTTCTGGCCCTCTACGAAAACAACGATAATTCCCTGCCTTTGGACACACTCCAAAAAGTCATTGCACCCCTTCAAAACCAAAAGAATTTTTCAAAAATAAAAAGCAGCGAGCGCGACGATGTTGCAAGGGTGGCATCAGCAACACAGAAACGATGTTTGGATGAAGAACATCCGCTTCCTACCTGGTACCATAATCATGTCGAAACCCTTACTTCAGGAAGTGCTAGAGGAAATAATTGCAGCGACTCTCATTTACAGTCTACAAACAGGAAGGGTGAGCAGAGGGCCACACCTGATAAAGAGAAATTGAGTCTTTTTACTTGCTCGGACACTTCGCCTGTCGATGGCACTGTGCACGGTCGTGTCACCTCCGGTGGTGATGTGCTGCGCAGCTCTCCTGAGCCTGATGCACGGAAGATCAGTTCTGTACCTCGGCTGATGAATGAAGATAATTTCGTCAGAGACGCTCCTTCTGCTGCATCTCCTGTGCGATGTAGTACCCCGTCCGAACTTGATGCACGAAAGACCACTCCTATACTTCTGCTGGAAAGCGAAGATAAGTTCTTCAGTGACCTTCCTTCTGCTGCTTCTTCTCCGAAGCGCCCCCAATCCTGCAGCGAGTCTGCGAATGGCTCCGCTGTGACTTCTGAAAAATACGACGCCGCTTCCTCTGAGATGTACGGTTCGGAGGCTTTAAATATTGGCGTCTTAGGCTACTCTGAAATTGGTGCTAATGTATCAGTTGCCAAAGCTTTTGATGCTTCTTCACCTAACGATACTGCCCTCCAAAATGTAGCCAGAAGCGGGCGCTTAGAAGATGATGCGTCGCATTGTGGCACCGCCTGTCGAGTCAATTCTGTTACTGAAGGAACATCTCTGGCTGATCTTTCTCAATGCTCTAATTCGAAAGTTATTAGCAGTTCGTCGCTAAAAAGTCCTTCAGCGCATTCTCTAAAGGTGCGATTGAAACCAAAGTCTATCGCTAAATCTTTAAAAGTAGTCATTAAGCAAACAGATGTTCTAGCCGCTGAAAGTTTTTCGCAAATTTCAACTGCACCATCTAAACCTTCATCTTCCCCACCCGTGGCCAGTTCTCAAAATTTTGAACTGACAGCATCATCTAGTGCCCCTGGTGCGTCCCTGAAGGACGTAGTTCCTTCTGGTTCTATCTCCTCCCTAGGCATCTACCGCAACTCTTCTCCTGTTACTTCTCTTGGAAGCTGCTCTGGTGGAAAACAGATGCCAACGGCTGTGTCTGCCTCACAATCACCTCCACATGGCTCTCCTGTATCTTCTGCCTCAAGTTCTCTCGTGAACAACCTCACCTCTCTTCAGATGAAAATAAATGGCAATTCTCCACATTTGCAAAGCACTAATTTCTTGATACTTGCTCCCTCCGATGATTTGGGAGTACGTCACAACACCACCGATGCTTCTTCCCTTAGTCAGAACAATGATATTGTACTGTGTCCTCCCTCCAGTCATGTAGCAGAACGTCCTATCGTTCCTGATGCTTCATCCCCAATTCAAAACGGTTCCGTTACGTGTCGTCCCTCCAATGAATTAGCCGAACGTCATATTGCTCCCGATGCTTCTTCTGTTGATCAAAACAATGATTTCGTGTGTCCTCTCGGTGAATTAGCAGAACGTCCCACTGCTGACGATGCATTATCCGTGGTTCAAAACAATGATTCCGTGCTGTGTCCACCCTCCAATGAAGTAGCAGAACATCACATTGCGCTCGATCCTTCTTCCTCTATTCAAAACGATTCAGTGATGCTTCCTTCTTCCAGTGCATTGACGGGAGGCCACAGGGTTCCCAATGGTGGCTCTCATTTATCAAACAATGTGTCTATGCCTGTTGCCTCAAGTGCATCGGTAGAAAGTTACCTCGCTCATCCAACAGAAAAGCCTGCTGCTTCCGACCATTCTCGAAACAATAATTCCTTAATAAATTCTTCATCCACTGCGATATCAGACATCGCCGCTTCTCTTCAAGCAGAGGCACCAATTGCTTCTACGTCCCACAGCCGCTGTTCTCTGCCCCCTGCTGCAACTGTAGTTATGTTGAACTCACCCAGCGCTACTCAGGCGACGGCTGCCACGCAAACTAAAAAAATTCATCTCGCTTCTGTTTGTGTTCAAGCCAAACCCAAGACTTGCACTAAATGGATTCAAGTCAAAAAGAAAAAGCTACTGGATCGGGAAGTTCAAACTCTGAATATGCCTGTTGCCTGTACTTTTTCCCAAGCTCATCTCGATCTCGCTGATGAGCAAAATGACGGTTCTGATGGTTTGCCCAGGAGATTTCGCACCTCCATGGCCAACAAAGAGTGTCAGACTACATCAATTCTCACGGAATCTGTTGCGGTACAAACGCTGCCCCGCCGGAAGAAGTATACGCTAACGCCCTTATCCGATCTTCCCAGTCCGCATCGAGGGCGACCACCGCCCCAGTTGGGAAAGCCACTCTTCCATGGCCGACCACTCAGTCTCAGTGACGATAAACCACCGCCCGTTATTCCTCTTACAGCTATCGATGGTCTGAGCTGCTTCATCAGTGATCCGAGGCTTCACTAAAGTTGTACCCAAGTTGGACCCTCGTTTGACTGATGAAATTCGTGGGGCTTGGCGGTGCGCGGTCTCCTGTGCAAATCTTCGAACTGCTCGAATAATTCGGAAATTCCAGATGCAGCCTCAGTTACAACGAATGCTGATTATCGTAAATTAGCTAATGAAGTCATCTGTATTGTTATTTTACCATTCAGTATAATTNGAACTTCGTGGGGCTTGGCGGTGCGCAGTCTCCTGTGCAAATCTTCGAACTGCTCGAATAATTCGGAAATTCCAGATGCAGCCTCAGTTACAACGAATGCTGATTATCGTAAATTAGCTAATGAAGTCATCTGTATTGTTATGTTACCATTCAGTATAATTCATCTCCAATAATATTCTCCAGTGTACTGTGCAGGACGCAGGCAGCTGCCAAGAGCTTGGCTAACGTTGAGTGCACTCTTACTAGCATATCGAGAAGTAAATATTGTTTCACGGGACTTCATTTTCTCCCAGTTTGGGACCTACCTATCGTCCGTGGAGCATAGAATGGACAATAGGTGCCCAGTAGGGTTAGTTTAGATATGATTATTCATAGCTAAAGCTGTTATATAGGTAGTAGACTGGACAGTACCCTGTATACGGTTTGTTCAGGTAGGTAGGATCGTGCATTTAGCTGTAGCACTCGTAGATCTGTCGAGCTTAGCGTCTCTTCGCCGACGTTCGGCCTCAGATATATATTAGTTTCGTTTCGCATCTATCCCTTTTGCCCTACTACTTGTGATTTTTCTAGCTTCTTCATTTTTCAATAACTTTGTGTCCTCTATCTACGTAATGTGTAGATGTATATACATATGAGTTGCTCTTTTCATTGCCGACTCAGTTTCAAACTTCCCTAAGATCACATTTGATACACTCCCGAGGCTTACGATGAGCGTAGACCGTAGGGCTACAGTAATTAGCTACGCATATCCCATATTTTGGGAAGCTGCGTCCTTTTTGTTGTGCTCACGTCGCTTCTTTCCATTGTTACGCACTTACTCATGACGCTTCTGTACTTTTCTTCTCTTCTTTCTCGGCATGCTCTTCCTAGGCGTGTTGGTCCAATGTGGGACCACCCTTGTGCATGGATTCCACGTTTCTCTCAACATAATTTGTGCCCTTCATATTTTCCTCTGTTAGGTCCCTGTTGCTGTAGTGAAGTAGGCTTCAACTTTTCAATATGATAATGATCGTAATGGACGGGCTTCCCCTGTGGGTGCATCCACGTGCCTTGTATCGCGGCCGTGACCCAGTCGAATTATTAGATTTATCAGCTGCCTATGGGTAAAAAATGAAGGTTATCCGATAACAGCGGATATATGCTCATAAATTCTGATTGGGGAGGGCTGACGTCCTAGAATAGTGAGAGTGGCATTACAGCTCCCGGAGCAACCGCGAAGATGCACAGCTTGCAGCGTGTGTATGTTTCTTCCTTCAGACTTTGTGGGTCACGTGTTGCATTGAGTTTCGTTGACTGATGCATGTGTCGCATTCAGCTTCCTTCCCAGTCCAGACATGTGGGTCGCGGGCTGGGAAATCCTGTGGTTTCTTGTGTTTACCTCGCCTTCGCTGTGATGCTGTTCCTATGAGACTCTTAACTTGGTACGATGTTTAACTCTATTGCAACAAGGCTGAGCTACCTCGCTTCAAATATATATATTTTTCGCAGAACACAAATAGGACCGAACCCTTGCAGCAAAAAGGCTAATAGTTGAAAAAAAGCAGTTAACCCCATCATACTCAAGCTGTGCTACCTCCCTGCAAAGGCTTTCCCCATAGGTATACAATAGGAGACAGAACCCTTGTGGTGAGACAGCACAGCCTGAGTGAGTACAGTACAGGTTACCATGAGAGTCGCCCGCGCCTCAGGGATTCTCTTGGATGTCCATATGGTTCCTTCGTTTTGTGTTAACCCTATTCTCGCTAGGCTGTATTATGCTACAGGGCTTCTTGTCTCATTGTAATCCAACGAAAAGAAGCGCCTTTCTAGGGAGGTAGTAGAGCCTCGTACGCGTGGGATTGAAGAGACCGCTGAATTGTAGACTGTAGTCGCTAGGTATTTTCGTTTTGTAGTTTTCTTAACGCTAGATAAAGATCGAAGTAAATTGTTAGTATCTCAAAGGAACAAGATAGTTTTAACAACATCGCTGAGAGTGTTCGGTTGCCCCCACAAGGATGGACAGAGCATAGTAGGTTAGAGTGTTGCTATTCTATACAAAAATTGAGGCATTGATTCGATACCGCTCACATTATACCGTGCCTCTAGACATCGGGTAAATTCTCATGATTTTGTTCTTGGATGAGTAAGAATCCAGCTTGTTCCCTGCCCTCAGGGGTATATTCTGGCGGGTCCTGTCCCTATCAAAATGTATATGGGCTTTACAAACCCAGGGCAAACTTTATTACCTTTTCTGCAGCAGATGTTGCAGCTGACCGCATTTTCTGCTGACGAGGTTAGTTTTGTAAAGTTAAGTAGGTTTTTTTTTTATATTTCCTGTTCTGTTCTGTGAAGTAGCCGCCGAATGGTGGTGAGTAACCCATCCCATAGGACTCCTATCTGCTCCCGTGTAGGTTGCCTCGGAAGGGACCCTCCGCACTGGTGTTTCTTCCTTCTGTGTTCTTCTCGTTTCGTTGCTTTCCCTGCGCCGCATGGCAGAGCGAATTCGTTCGGCCGAGCCGTGTAGGGTTAGTGATCCTCTCGCCTTATTTCCTGCTAGACATGGTTCACCTGGTCGAGATTGTTCTAATAGAACTAATCTGAGTTCGATTCAACTTCAAAACTAGACCACACAAAATTGGATCACTGTTATATAGTCTTTGCATCGATTACAGCGGGAAAACCCTCGAAATAATAATCCAGTTTGTTCCCTCTTTTTCTATTGGCCGCATAGCGACCGTGAGAGGTCCCGCGTCGCCCGTGTTTTCCCCTCGTCTTCCATTTCCGTCTATCCCAGTGCGCATATTCCGTGCTTGGGCGCGCTCATTTCTTTTTTCCTCCTGCCTACGGAAACTTATTCCTATATTATGTTGTATCTGTCATTTGTGCCACAAGAGTTCTTCTCATCATTATATTCCTGCGGAAGAAGGGCGCTTCCTACGAATTGAACAGCCAGAATAAGATAAGACTTAGCTGACCTTCGGTCTGATCTAGCCCTATGATGAATTAATATCTTTCTATAATTGTTTCAGTTTGGAAGTTACGTATACATCAACACCAGACAACTGCTGGACAGTATGCTCGAATTAGTCCATTATGCAGCTAGTGCGTTACAGCGAAGCTAGGTACGTAATGGTCGCATTACATACAGTGCGGCCAATGCTGATGGCTGAGCTTGCGACACGCCTCGATCCTACATGCCACCAATTTTTGCGTCGGCGGCCGCCCTGTAGCATTTTCATTTTGTATCAACGTGAGCGGAGTTTGCTGGCAAAAGGCAAGTGCTACAGGTAACGCAAAAATGGGTGGAATCGAGAAGAGACGTGTCCGAAGCACGGGCATCAGCATCTGTTACACTCGATATAATACGGACGTTACTTCTGTCTACCATCTGAAGCGGTGTTGGGTACCTAGTCGGGTAGACCAAGTCCGTTGCTCAATTCGACTCCCGGGTCCAGCCTGCTTCCCGACTCTTGACTCTTTGTTCCAAGAGAATGATCGACTCCTACAGACGCAGACTTGGCAAACCTGACCAGAAGAGACTTGAGCCTGTATTTCTTTCGTGGCCTCCATATTTCACTGCGTTTTATACATTTCCTAGTGTATTTCTTCTTGTAACTTTTCTATGCAACTCTATTTTTTGCACTGTACGGTGGCTACGGCCGACACTTTTTGGGCTTTCTTTTTTTTTCTGTTTCAGCTTTCGTAATCTTTCGCATTTGCTATTGTAATTTGACCTCTGTGTTAGTTCGAAGCATGTGAAAGTCAGTTTTGTTCTGTGTACTTTTTCCATGGTTCGGCATTCCGAGCTACGCAAGTGGCAGGTTGCTGGCCTGGATGATTGGGTCCCAAACTATAGGGAGGTAACTATTGGGGCAGGTGCTTATGGCACCTCTAGGGAACTTCATACATTGCTACAGTTCTAGTCAAGCCTTCTGTGATTCCTTCCGTTCTCATACTCCGTACTTATGTTTCTTTTGTTGTACTCTGCCTCTCCCATCGAGGCCTCGGCCATAGACCACAAGCTTAGGTAAGTTAGGTTCGCTCATCCTATGTTTTGCGGAGCAGCGCCCCCAGGGGGACGCCGTAAGTTACCTTAGCGATCAGCTAAGCCTTCGGGACGTTTCTCTCTCGAGCCTACTTTTGATTCCTTGAAATTTCATACTCTTACTGATGTTACTTTCCTCTGTTCTTTCCCGACTTGCTGTTCTCATGCGCGTTCATCCTGTGTAGGAACACCTTAGTGCATCTGTTCCACATTTCTATCGACATACTGTATGTCCCTTATTTCTTACTCCGTTACGTCGCCGTTGTACAGACGGAAACAGTTCAATGTAATCTGCTTTTCCTCTGATTTCTCGCCTTGTTGTAGCCAAGATTGTTCATCCAGTGTGGGAAAACCTTCACCCTCGAGCATTGATTACACGTTTCTATCGACAGACGACATGTCCCTTTGTCCTTTCTGGAAGCACCTTTACCATGTCTGAGGAGACTTGACCTAACACATTAAGATCAATACTGTATATATATATGTTTACTTAATTTCGACCGCACTATTTGATTTGCTAACTAAAACTTCTCGGGAGCATAAGATGAGCGAGAGAGTTGGTTCGCCCATCCAATGTTGTCGAGAGTAGCGCCTCGCCAGAAACCCTGTAGGGTACGTTAGTCTTAGGTCTCTGAAACTTCTTTCATTCGTGCTTCCATCGCTTCCTTTCATTCTCCTCCTACCGATAATGCTTTATCCTGTTCTCCTTATTTTCCGCCACACTGTTCCTATGCACGTTGATCATGTATGGGCACACCGTCGTGCATGTGTTTCACGTTCTGTCCTCATATTAAATGTTCCTTCCTGCTTTCTCTCTGAGCTCGCTTTCTAGTGGACACGGAGGCTTCAATTATTCAATATATAACTACTTGGTGAGATAACAGTAGATATTTTAGTTATATGTAAACCGGCGCCTTTAACTATTCTTGGTTCTTAATATCTTGTCTCTTGAGGGGGAAGGAAGGATGGGATGGGTCGTCGGTGATATCGTTAGGTTAGTCCCTTGATTGGGGCATAGAATGGGCCATAGGGCTAGGCTAGGTTAGTTTCGGTTCGCCCATCTTAGGTTATGGGGAGCAGCGCCCCCCAGGGGGACTCTCTAGGTTACCTTAGCCATTAGTTAGGCCTTCGGGACGTCTGTCTTTTGTACCCACTTTGCTTCCTTCCTATCTTTTACTCCTACTGATCTTCCATTCTATCTGTTCTTCCTCTTCTTTCCCGACTTGTGTTTCCCATGCGCGTTGATCCTGTGTGGGAACACGCTCGTTCCACGTATCTATCGTCATACTGTATGCCCCTTCTTTCCTGCTCTGTGGAAACGGAGACTTAAACTTCTGAATATGATAATAATCGTTAGATTAGTTGGCTTGGCATATTATCACGACCTTCCAGGACCCCATTGGATAGCCTTAGTGTTTGCTGGGTCTTATCTCCTGCTCGCTCTTTTGTTACCATTTTCATACTGTTAGATATAATATTTTGTTCTGTTTTTCTTTTTCTAACCAGACTTGCTCTATACGTTGATTGTGTGTGAACACCCTGTTGCATGAATTCACGTTCCTCTCCGTATACTGGATATAGCTACGACCCTTCTTTATTTCCTCTCTGTGATCACCACAGGGGGGGGGGGGCTTAGACTCGACAGTATGATGTTATTAGGCTTGTAGTAACATTGATCTGTCTATCAGTGGGATTTGCTGCACGCGGTCGTGTGTGCGTGTAGGCATCTAGGAGCTTGAATAGAGAAGGGAGCCCTGCGGCCCATTCACATATTCACCATCGAGTCAACCTGATCTTTTGTGGCTGTGAGATGCGTTCATGAATCTCATTGGTGGAAGTGACGGGGGAGCAGTGAGTTTCACGGGGAGGAGCAGTAAACAAACCGAGTTACTGATATGCGATTGGTGCATACACGACTGGCGGCAGCCATAATCGACTCTTTACTGATATGCGATTGGTGTAATCGGCTACTGGCTGCAGCCATAAGCGACTCTTAAGCTTCACGGACGAGGCTCCTGGCTCCCTCCTCTCTATTGAAGCTCCTTGGTCGGCATTCATTGCTTCATCGAGCCCTTATTTACTGCGCTGTACTTTCTCCCTCATGTAACTATTATGTATATTCTCTCTCCCACGCCCAAAGTGCTAGAGAAGAGTCGAGTTTCCCTCATTTAGTACGTAGTTTTAGGTTCACCACTCAGTGTTCTGTTTTAGCGGAGGTTAGTATTGAGACGTGGCTTTTTTAAATACTAGACCTAACAACAGAGAGGATTTAATTTAGTAAATGATTTTAGGCTGACTAAGAGGCTTTTCGTTTTAAAAATTTCCTATATCCGCGCTTGACATTCAAGTAAGTACCACACTCGCGTCTTGTCACGCAAGTACTCTGTATTTCTGTGTAGCCAGTTTTACTTTGTGCCTTTAGCTAGTTGTTTGTATGCGGATAGAACAGTTGATATTTACAATATTCTGGTAGCTACTTCATTTTTGCGGCGTCAGGTGACTGACGCTATTGTGTTCCCATGGTGATGCATCTAGCTGCTAGTATACCTATTTGTATGGTATCTTGGTTGTCCCCGAAAGCATTTTAGTAAGTGGAGGGACTCTTATTCCTATATTCCTAAATCCTAGCCACAATTTACAAACACTCTGATTTACAGTGTCTTTGGTAATCGCGGCGATTAATTTATTCACCACGGTGATGCTTCCAAAATTGCATGCTCTTCACTTTCTATGAAAATCAAGAAAGCAAGGCATACTAGACTGTAAACCACGAGTTTGTAGGCACGGTTTGCTGCTTATATATCCTTGTTTAATGTTTATTCTTCGAATTTTTAGTGATCGATCCTTCGCATTTGCCACATCCTTGTAGAGGTTGCTAAAGTGAAGTGCTGCACAGGTCTATGCCAAGATAGTTTCAATGCTTTCATGAATTGGAAGTAGAAGATAACTGCTTGTGACAGTTAAGTAATGTCAAGCCATTCTTAAGTTCATCAAAGAATGTAAATATTTATGTAGGGGCTGTGCAGCACTCTCGCTGGAGTAGTCACTAGTGGCTTGGGTCCATATCTCATTGTTCAGTTTTCGGCCTATAGTGTGTTTGCTGCAATAAAACTGCTCTTTATTTCCTGTGAGATAAGCAATGTAAAATCAACTTAGGGACTACCTGTAACTGATCACTTATCGCCTTAGTCTGTGCAGACCGCAATCCTCTTATTTTGATGACTGACATTGGATCAGTTGGAAAACGAGAATGGAACTATTAGTTTGCTTTTCCTTTGTGTAAATATCTGATGTCAGTAGCAGTATTGATGAATTTTTATTTACGGTAACTAGGGAAAATTTGTTACCTTCCTAATTATATGACGTTTACTTGAAAACTGGAGATAAGTTTAATTAAACTCGGAAGCCATAAAAAGTCGGTGCGCTCGTAATTCAGGAGCCCATTTCCTGCAACGACGTGCATTGTTATGAGTAATAGTTTGTGATGAAAAGTTAAGAGAGCGCGTGCTNTCCTAATTATATGTCTTGATGTTTACTTGAAAACTGGAGATAAGTTTAATTAAACTCGGAAGCCATAAAAAGTCGGTGCGCTCGTAATTCAGGAGCCCATTTCCTGCAACGACGTGCATTGTTATGAGTAATAGTTTGTGATGAAAAGGGAGCGCCGCTTCATCTTAAGAGAGGGCGTGCTCGAATTGCGTGTTCAGCTGTGACAGTGTTATCGGTATAGATTTGTTGCTGGAAAGTTTTGTTTTCTAACGTTTCGTGTGGTCTCTGCTGTTTCGATATGAACAGCCTCCAAGCAGTAGCTTCGTGAACTATTTTCATATGTACACACACTCCCGATCAAAAGTTTATGACCACTTGAAAATGTAAAAAGTTGACAACATTCAAGTGGTAAATACATAAACTCCTTCGACTGGGGATCAGTAATTCCTAAAGGTAAAAGGTGAGAAAGACGAAATATACCTGCTGTAACAATTTATTAAGAAATGTACATTTTGTCCAATAATGATCAAATTATAAGACTAGGGTAATAAATGTTTAGTTCTAGGGTAATTTCTGGCATTTCGGATCAGTTACAGGCTTGCACTGATAGTGTGAAGGTGTCACTATGCCCAAAGCAAGCAAACTTTCCGAATTAGATTGGGGTAGAATTGATGCATTGCATAAGTAAGGTTTGTCGCCGCTTGGATTCGCAGCTGAGATTGATTGCAGTAAAACTGTGATTTGCAACTTCTTAAAGGACCCTGGGAGTATGGAAGAGCAAATTCGAGTGGTAGACAGACAAAAATTTCTCGTGCATCGAGTATGAAAGTTAAACGGGTTGTTTAAGACACAGGACGGTCTTCCAGGCAAATCAAGGCACTCACAAGTGCTAATTGCAGTTCAATAACCATCAGCCTACACTTATGACCAAAGGGCGTGAAGAACAAAAAGCGCCTGAAATTCCTCGGTTGTTTCGGCGTTACAAAGTAGCCGTTTACAGTTAGCTCTAGAGTACAAAACATGGGACATTGAAAAGTGGTTTACAGTTGTGTCTTTTAACTAATAAAAATTCAATCTGGATGGCCCTGATGGCTTCCAACGGTATTGACATGATAAAGAGGTGCCTCCTGAAATATTTTCTAAGCGTCACAGCGGTGGAGGCTCCGTTATGGTTGATCTGGGGTGCCTTTTCCTACAGGGGAGCAATGAAGCTTCAAGAGGCGCTGGGTCGTCAAACGACTGCTGGTTATGTCTGCTTGTTACAAAGATCATCTTTGTCGATGAAGGGTCTTCGTTTGGTGCGTCTGTCTTTCGTGCCCACTTAGTTTCTTTCCTTCTTCATACTCTTACTGATGATGCTTTGTTCTGTTCTTCCTCGTCTTTCCTGACTTACTGTTCCCTCACCCTCACACAATGCAAAAATACAAGTCCCGGCCCTGATGGTGTACACTACAAGATGCCGAAATGCATGTACCATTCAGCGGTTCGAGCACTCCTGACAATATACAACAAAGTTAAGACAACGCGCGACTATTCGGAACAGTGGCGCCTCGCCACTGTACTAGCTTACATAAAACCAGATATACCTCCCACGGAACCAAGTAAAAAATCAAGGAAAAAATTGTGAACACCCGCCTGATGAAATATCTAGAAGCCAACAAGCTCCTCTGCGACGTGCAATACTGTATTCGACAGTCTCGTAGCACCACCGATGCCATCGTGCGCATACAAAATCACATCATAGAGAACAAGACACTTAAGGGTTACACTATCTGTGTCTTCTTCGATCTTAAGAAGGCGTACGATACAGCCTAGCAACACGGAATACTACAACTACATAAAATAGGCATAAGAGGTCACATGGCCTATTACTTGCAGCAATTCTTGAGCGAGCGACGATTCAGGGTCAGAGTGGGACAGGCTTTCTCCCCTGAGATGACGCAGGATGAAGGGGTTCCACAGGGGAGCTTCATTAGCTGTACCCTGTTCCTACCTAGCAATAAACGATATCATAGCAAACCTTCCCCAATTCGTGCACGGGTCACTATACATAGATGACCTGATGCTATACTCCTGCTCACTACATCTGGAAGTTCTACATCGACGACTGCAGCGAGCCATTGGACGCGTTTGTAACTGGGCGACCGACCATGGCTTCACCTTTTCTGCTGCCGAGACCTCTGCCCTCTACAGCAGGCGTGCCAGGGATGTAATGTCACCCGAACTTGAAAATATTCGGACAACGGGATAAACTATCACGAAGAGGTGAAATTCCTCGGAATGATAATAGATAGAAGACTGTCATGGAGGCCCCACATCGAGATGCTGAGAACACAATGCATGCGTAGGCTCAACCTACTCAAGCACCTGACGACACTGTCGTGGGGCGCCGACCGGCAAGCCCTTCTATACCTCTATCAAACCCTTGTACGCTCCAGACTAGACTATGGCTGTGTCGTTTATCATTCCGCGAGGACTTAAGTCCTAAAACGACTGAACGCTGTGCACAGTGCAGAACTGAGGTTATGCATCGGAGCCTTCCGTACATCACCCATACCAAGTCTTCTTGCCGAGAGCGGCGAACCCGGCCTGCAGCAGCGCAGGGCGCAACTTGCCTATCAGTACCTAACCCGCTTAGAACAAGTCCCACTATACCCGGCCGCACTATCGTCGTGCACGACGATTGCGCGTTCAAGTAAGCCTTACTGCGCGCGCCACCACTAAAATAAGCACTACCTAGGCTAACCTAACCTACCCTTACCTAACCATGTAACCTAACCTAACCTTACCTAACTTAATCAGCGAGCAGCGCGGCGCGCCAACTTGAACGCCGCTTACACGCACACGATCTGCGTACACAAACACGCGCACAAATCGTCGCGAACGACGATAGCGCTCCCCGGCCTGGAACAGTGTGTGCCAACACCGGGCAGAGGGAGCAGACTTTCCGTACACACTTCCCTCTTCCATTGACTATGAAGCCCTTTCCTTCATAACGGAAATCGAGCCCTTTAGGTGGCCCCGGCCCTGTTCGGAGACTAGCCAACCTGGCGCATACCAGTTCCAACTTTTTGCCCCGGCACGCAATATCCAAAAAAGAACTCCCATCTCCTTTTACTAAAAACTCTCTTCACGGATCACGTGTGAGACCCAACACAGTGACTCTACCCAAATCTATACCGATGGCTCTAAAACGGGAGACCGAGTTGGATGCGCAGCCGCTGCGACTGGTGAAACTAGAGCATGCCGGCTTTTTGGGAGACCTCTATTTTCACCGCCGAGCTTCGGCGTGTGCGGGGCGCTGCTCCTCATTAGAGACTGCAATGAGAATAACTTTACCATATTCTCCGACTCACTAAGTGTAGTAGAGGCCGGTCGAGCATACGACAGCATCCTCTCTGCCGACTGTGTATTGGGCGCACGAGACTTACCCACGACTATCTGCGGATGAGGCGTCCGCAACCCGACTGCGTCGTACCTCTCACAGTCTTGCATTGAATGACCGAGTGTCCCACTTTCTCCGACGAGCGGAGGGACTGCTATCCGGACCTGCATGGTCAAGGTGCTGACTCCATCCTCCGAGGAATGCTTTCTGAGGGACCTCGCGGCCACTTTAATAGAAATGACCTCAAGACTTATTTTACCAGATGTAACCTCCATCACAAACTGTGATGAACCAATTACGATAAATACTATCGTCAACTACGGCCCTGCCCGTTTTTACGTGAATTACATACACTAGCTATATGTAAAATTAATGATAATGTTCTTACTACTTTATAACATAAAATGAGACAAATTCCGCGCCCTAGCGGCGCACGAGCCTGTGGCTAAACATAGGAATAGTTCGGCGCGATATAGGCAGTGTGCTACTGAAGCGCAAGCGCTAGTAACAATTTCTACTACTACTACTACTACTACAGTTCACCCATGCGCGTTGACTCTTGCATGGCTTCCCACTTTAGTTTGACAATTTTTATGTCCCTTCTTTCTTCCTCTCCTTGGATCACAGTGTACTCTGTGGCCAGGGGGGCTTAAGCTAGGAATATAATAATATAGGGTCCTCGTTTGTGTGGTGATAATTGTTTTTCCAGCAGGATAATGGAGCAGTTCACACTGCCCACCAGACTATGACCTCTCCGAAAAATGGGGTCTCTGTTTCACGTCATCCAGCATGTTTGCCAAATTTATACCCGATAGAAAATGTTTGGGGATGGATGGCGAGAGATGCTTACGGAAATGTTAAACAACTCGACAGTAAACGAACTTCGTGATTCCATCTTTAGGAGCTGGGACAACATTCCTCCAACCCTCATGTCTAGTATGCCACAAAGAATTTTTGATGTTATCAACAAGGTGGAGGCAGTACTCATTACTAAGTTCTAACTTCGCTCACCTGAACGTCCTTGTCGAAAGGTTACCTACGATGTAGGTTTCTGGTCATAATTTTGATCAACTGAAAAACTCATCATTTAACAAAAATGTACATTTCTTATAAATTTGTTACAACAGGTATTTTTCGTCTTTCTCACCTTTTCCCTTTAGGAATTACTGATCCCTAGTTTAAGGAGTTTATCATTAAAGCGTTATTTTTTATTTTCAAGTGATCTTGAACCTTTGATCAGCGGTGTACATACTGACAGTGATCATTGCATACACGGTTCTTGTATATATATTGTGCGGTCTTGCCCTCTACACCATTATGTGAAGCATATTTGTGAAAATCATTGTTGTATAGGTACAATCTTGTAGTGATCTTGTGTTTGTATCATTTGTACAAAAGAAATTGTACGGTATATTTTATATCTGTATATTGTGAGCACTTAACAGTTCAGCTAGTCACTTGAGCGTACAAAGACTAAACTGAATAATTTGAAAATGAATGAAAGACTTGAAATATCTGCAGCAGCTTCCCCTTTCTTGTCAATTAAGCAGCGCTGCCTGGAACACACGAGTTTCGCCCCTAATGGGTGTGCCCAAACAGCCAGCGAGGGTTAACAACTCGGGTATGATTTTCAACACAACCACAGTGCTCCATTTTATTGGGTCGTTGAATTAGATATACCGCCCCACAGATTGATTATTTGCATAAATTTACTGCTTCTTTATACGACTTTATCGAAGAACAACCCACCCTTCCTTGGTCGATGTTTCTGTTGTTTCAAGCCTGTTTACTTACGTACGGTTCTAGAGTACCTGCGCTGTTGACCCTGCGTTGGTCACGTTGGGTGTGTTGTCACACTAAAATCTTTCTGATGCTGAAAATTTCTACTGACTGCGGATTTTTAAATATTGTTTTGGTCGCAGGTGACCAACGCAAAGTTGAAAATGATAGCGAGGAATTTGTGAAGATCCGTCTTCATGTAACAAACTTTTGTTACTAATTTGCTTCTGGAGGATACGGTACAATGGCCAATTCAAGTTGTCATAAGAGATGAGTGTTCTCTTTTTTCAATTCATCTCTGCAGCACCCTCGCCTCGTTCTCCATCGTAGATGACATTCGGAAAAAATATTTTTTTAATAGCAAACAACAAGGCATTATATACTGAATTTAATTAAATTCATCACCGCGTATCCTACCTACCGAATGATAAGCCTTCAGCTCATTGAAGTTTTCTGTTGAACCAAAAAATGCTCCGTTAAAGGAAGACAGCAAACTGGAGAAAATAATTATTTCTACTGTATCGTGAAAAATCATCGCTTCGCCTGTGCTTGTTGATTATCGACCTACTGAATTTGTACGACGTGAACTGAGAGCAAACCATTTGTTTCGATGTATGCAGAAAGTTATAAAAATCAGATTCCAAAGTAGCACTCAGAGAAGCTGTAAATATCTGTATTGTTTCGATTTCAAGAAGTATTTCAAGCAAGAAATGCATTCAGATAAAGGCATAAGAATCGTACTTTCGCCTTCTTCTGCAATCTGGTCATCGATCTCCACGAGAACGTAACTTACAAAATTTGCAACCTGGCCTATTTTTCACCTGCTTCCTTAGAAGCGTGACACTAAACATACAATTACATATGTATGTAAATATTCAAACACCCGGCGGTGTCTGTTATATTCTATTAAGATTTTGAAGTAAATATATTTACAATATAATAAAGACCGACGTGTATGTATGTGTTTGTTTAATTATTTGTTTTATCAGTCCATATTCTGTCAGGCCTTAAAAAGAAAAAAAACTGGCGAAGATTAAGCCGGGTTCGAGACTGTGGTCATCTTATCGCGCTTCATTGAAAACAAATTGGGAGAAAATAGACCAGGTTGCAAATAGTTACGGCAAACGTGTATCTGAATGCATTTCTTGCTCTGCCGACCTTGAAATCCAATCAATGAGAATCCATACAGCTCCTTTAGCACTTTCATGCATGGTGATTTCTACTCTCTTCTAGTTTTTCTTCATCCAAGCTTCAGCTGCACTTATTTCACGCTGATCCTATAATTGACTACATAATCAATGGAGCTAACGGTAAAACACTCTTCAGCGGTCAACAGGCTGGTAAAGAACTCGGAAGATTTATTTTGCAGCAAGTATATATATATTTTTTAATTTGGATTCTTCCTTCAACAGAAAACATTTTCGCTTGCGCAAAAAACTCCCGACTTGTAAGATATCAGCGACTGTCTTTGATTCAGAGCTCTATTTTCATTACGAGCGATGTTGACTGCGGGCCAAGAAGCACTGCTTTTCAGCGTATCACTGAAGGGAAGCTGTTGGCATTGTACATATTCCTTCAAGTTGGCAGTTGCAGTGCGTCCTACATAAGCAAATTAATAACAAAATTATGTCAGTGGAGAAGTATCGTCTTGAATTCTTCGTCATCATAATTGACGGCCGAGTACACTAAAAAATACATAAACACACACGATGGGGCTTATTATGTTGTTGATGCGGTGCTACTATTGAGCGCATATGGTTCTCTCGTCAGACTGCAGCCATGTACTTGGGCCTCTAGTGGTAGTTTTCATATGTTCTGCAGTATGAATCAGTGCGTGGGGGTTTCCAGTCGGGGTGTGTACTGAAACTGACTACATTGTTTATACTTGCTGTGGAAATTACGGTCTTTCCAATCTGAACAGAAATCGCAATAATTCGGGCAATGTGAACTGGTTTTTGATTTGCGTGTGCGTGAACTGGCCACAGGTCACTGACTTTTTTGTTTTTAAATTAAACAGAGCACACCCACTGCGCCTCGACGGTAGTGGGATATGCCGGCCAGGGAGGGGCAGTTTTCGAGGACCAAGGTGGCGGTCGTAGGGTTAAGGTGTGATTAATCTGCACAAATAGACTGGAGCTGTCCGAACCTTCAGATATGTGCATTTAACTCTCCCTGTTGAATTTTTTCGGGCGTTAACTCTAATCTGTTGCATTGGAGACTTCAAAAGACACTATCTTGCTCCGTAAAGTGGAGTTTTCAGCAGTGACGAGCTTACCTGATCCAAACTGGTGGAACCAATTTTTATTTTTGAAGCCGGACTAGTCTAGTCTACCGAGCTTAGCTTAACTCTACAACAACGACTCCTTTAATAAGATAAGCGGGTTTGTGAATCCTGTTTCCTGAGGAAGCGGGAGGGCTTGCGTTACCGGGGACCCATAAATTGGTAACCTCCGCTACTGTTAGGCTTCCTGGACATCCTTCGTCACTGCGATGCCTGCAAACGGTTTCTCTTGCTTTGCACTTCACCGGACGCGCAGGAGCGTTGGATGGGCCTTAGGTGAGGTGCGCTCTATCTTATGTTGTGGGGAGGAAGTCCTTGAGGACTCTCACGTCATCTCAGCTTTACCGAGGTCTTTGGGGTACCTTTCTCTTTTCGTGCCCACTTCCTTTCAATTTTATACCTCAGGAAGCGTAGGATGAGCCGTAGGGTTAACTTAGGTTTGCCCATCCTATGTTAAGGGTAGTTGCGGCCCCTGAGTGATCCTGTAGGTTATCTTAGCCTTAGCTTGGCGTTGCAGACCTTTTTCTTTCATGCCCACTTTGCTTTCTTCCTCTTTCATATTCTTACTGACACGTTTCTGTCTACATACTGCAAGCTCCTTCTTTCTTCAGTGGGATCGCCTTTGTTGTGGAAACTGAGGCTGAAACTGCTCAGTGTAAAAATTCCAGTTTCATATTCCTCCTAATGACGATTTCTTTACTCCTGCCTCTTCTTCACACTTTTGCTGTAGCCATGCGCGTTGATCTTGTGTGGGACCACCTCCGTGCATAGGTTCAATGTTTCCGTCTTCATACTTATTGCTCATTCTCTTCGCTCGATGCATCACTTAAACCCCTATTACACGGGCAAACAGGAAGAATTACCCGACGGGCAGCCCGTTTTGCCCGCTGCCGGCAGACAGTCGCTGCTGCTAGAGGTTTGCTCACTGCGCGAACTTTGCCTCCAGAACAGCGGGCATTAGCAGGCGAACATTCAATTTATTTTTTTTAAGGCCTTTCAAATTATTTCATACCATTTGTAGCAGTTATTTCACTCCTAGACTTGTAGATTTTGCTCACTGCTTAATCGTATTCAGATGAAAAGCATGTAACTTAGTGCTGCTCGACCGATGTGACCTTGAAATTTCACAGTCTCGTGTAATAGGACCTCAATGTTCGGCGGGCATGTTCTCCGCAATTCTGTCCGCTGTTCGCCAGACATTGCCCGCCCGTGTGATAGGGCCTCAAGTGTCTAAGGAGGCTTAAGCGTGTAATGTAATCAGTACGGTTCAGCTGCTTTGTCTGTACTAGGCCACCTCAATTCGATTCAGCTAAGCGTCCGAATTTTTAATTGTACTGTTGACTGGATTGTGTGCCAACCAATAGAGCACCCGCATTGTCAAAAGTGAAAGCGAGGAATTTGGGAAGAACCGTCGGTATTTCACATACTTTTTATTTTTACTAATATGCTTCTGAAGAATACGCTACAACGGCCAGCTCATATTGTCATCCTAATATAATAAAACGCCTCGTGTATTTATTTAGCTATTTACTAGTGGACCCGCGCGTGAAAAATTTCACGCTGTAATCGATATGTTTGCTTAATATAGGCCGATTCGGAAGGATCGAGGCGGAGGTCTTGGTCCTGTGGGGGTAGCTCCTGTGTCGCTTAGATAAGTCTTCTGTCTCCATTGGAAGCACGTCTTCGTTCTTGAAACTGTGGTAGTCTCGTTCTTCTTTTAAATTCCCTATCCAGTGTCCTTCTTCGTTCACGTGCGTCTTCCATAGTGAGAGACAGAAGTAAAATCATGAGAGTGAAACTCGACAATAAACTTGAATGAAACTCCAGTCAGCTCATATGCAAGGTGAGCGTAGTGTAGCCATGGTACTGCCCTTCAAGCTCAAATACCTGCTTTGATTGAAATGCTGAAATTTTGGCTTTAACATAATAAAACCCTTCGTGTATTTGTTTCGTGTCTGTTTGAGGAAATAGGCCGGTATGCAGATTTGATAGAAAAACGGGAACCCATGCACGAAGGTGTTCTCGCACAGGATCAACGCGCATGGGAACAGCAAGTCGTGAAAGAAGAGGAAGAACAGACAACAGTCACAGTAGGAGTATGAAAGCGGAAGGAAGCAAAGTGGGCACGAAAGACAGCCCCTGGGACGCTTCTCCCCACAACATAGGATGGGCGATCCTAACTAAACCTAACCCTATGGCCCATCATATGCCCCCTGAGGAGCAAGCTCTACTGGTGGCGAAATAATTTCGTATCGGACTCACAGGAGTCGGTCCTGCCGTCGACGCTGGACACTTTGGGAATTCCGGAAGCCTTCTTAGCCGGATAAGAGCCCGTCTCCTTGTTGGTAGGTGTGTGATAGAGTAGTTATTTATGCCTCAGAAGTGCTTGTGGTCAATCTACCATCATAGTTTAGAAACAATCTGAATCACAAACATGGACTTATCGCAACAAAATTTGTAAAACAAACTTTGCATCACTGCCAAAACTTGAAGCCATTGCCTACATAGGATGAGTGAACGTAACCTAACCTTATGTCCTCCAGTGTTTAGCAAGATTCAAGCAGCGCATCCAAAAGAACCTGTGGGTTACCTTGGCCGTTAGTTGTGCTTTCCTTCGGTACGTGTCTCTTATGCCCATTTTGATTCACTACCGATTTCATGCTCCTACGGATCTTGCTTCCGTTTGTTCTTCCTCTTCTTTCCACATTTCTGTTCCTATGCGCGTTGATCGTGTGTGGAAAAACATTGAATAGGTTGTTATTATTATTATATTACATTGGTATTGTCCCGCTATTTCTGAAACTAAGACAATAGCGATCCAAGATGATTTACTCTGCTTACAGCCGGAACCACAACGTTGTGCTCAGATGGCAAGAGATGAAGTACGAAAAGAGAAGAGGACAGAAGAAAGAAGCGCCCGAGCGGTCGGTGCCTTTTGTGGCCCCCGCACGTGCGAAAGAGCCACGCAGAAAAAGTCGGTCACCTCGATCGGCGGCCCACCTCGCTGGACAGAAAGGAAATATAGAGAACTTACCTAACTCTGCAAAACTAACCTTCTCTGCAGGAACTGCGGCCAGGTGTTACATCCCCTGCGGAGAAGGCACTCGGGACCCTTGGGTGCGTGATGCCCTATTGCATGGGTTCCACGGGTCTATCGTCATACTTTATGTCCCTTTTTTTATCTTCTGATATCGTCTTTGTTGTGGAAACGGAGACTTGAACTTCTGATCATAATAAAGTTATTAACAATCATTCGGCCGCCCACCTTCCCGAACAGAAGGGAATGTATAGAGGACCTACCTAACACGACAAACCAACCTCATCAGCAAGAACTGCGGAGAGTTACAAATATCTACGGAAAAAACAGACATGACCCGTGGGTGAGTATGTGCCCATATAGCTATATTCTGACAGAGCTAGGGCCCGTCTGAATAAGAGCTTCTCACAGAGAAGGGTGCGCGAGATTATAGCCCTGAGGGCTACATTTTAGCAAGCGCCAGTGAGAAAGTTTCGACTGCTCCTCGTAACTCAGCGAGAGTTTAAATTCGTAAGACATATATTGGGATTTTTACTGTGATGTTGAAATGCTTGAAATCGTTATCACGGCAGCGGAATATACTCTGACCATTTTGTCAAGGCAGTTTGGGCGTGGTCAAGTTCCTCTACAGCATTGCCAGTTCTATGGGTATTTCTGAGATTACTTTATATACAGTTAGTGGGTGGGGTTAAGATATAGGCCGAACACAATCTCAGAAATGCCTATAGAATTGGCAACGTTGTAGAGCAAATTTCCTGGTGCCGCCACTAAATAACTGTATAATATTATGCAACTTTAGTATCTTGATGAGTTGATTTCAATATATCTCGGCACTGTAGAGCGAGTCAGGAAACTAGAACGGAAATGAAACAAAGGGGACATAAACGTAATATTTTCGAAGAGTACCTACCCAGCTACTTTGTTTGAACATAGCAACGATTAAACGATCGCCTCCGCCAAGAACCAGGATCACATATTTGAGAACACAGTGATGATGCCCAAAGAAACGACTTTATTTAAAAATTTTCGAGTTTGTTTTAAATCTCCTGAAGTAAAATGGGGTTTCGGTTAGCAGTTGTATAGTTAAAAGCAACCCTTACAGGCTTCACCGGAAAGCTGTACAGAACAGACAGCAATATAACTTTACGACGTGTAAAGAACGCCTTCTATACACTCAAACTAAACAAAAGCATACGAAAGGACTTTCAGATTTGGAACAGGGGCTGCTCAGCGTTTCCACGGCGAATTCGCCCAAGTATGTCGTAACTGGGCTATGTCATCTCTTAAGGTATTATAAGAAGATTTAAGCCTCCCTAAATAAGTACTAAGCTTTTCTAAGAGAGGAAAAGGAAGGGACATGTACTATGTCGATAGAAAAACGGGGAACCTATGCACGAATGTGTTCCCACACAGGATCAACGCACATGGGAACAGAAAGTCAGGAAAGAAGAGGAAGAACAGACAACACTAAGATGAGTAGGAATATGAAAGTGGAAGGAAACACAGTGGGCACGAAAGACAGTTTGTCATCTCTCTAAAGAGGTTCTTCTGAATACAATAAGACTGCGATCCTATGTAGCAAAACAACACTACCACACTGAAATAGGGTTTACACAGTACGAACGAGGCATTCAATTAAAAATTAATACTAGAATAATATCACGTTAGGCGCTTCGTTAGAATTCTAACTCGTTCTCATCACTGAATATGCAACTGCTATCTAAGTCATCATTCTCAGATGATCAACACAAGCGTTATGGATCTACAATACGACACCTATCAACGATCTGCAGCAGAGTTTCTAATTACTAAACACGTCATAAATGCGAAGTGACGTTTTATCTTACACATCAATCCTTAGAAATATAAGGCAAAATAAAGATCACAACTGTAGTTAAAATATAGGGCGAATACACTCGAGTTCAATTTCATTATCTTAAACTGTCTCCTAGCAAGCTGCGGCAACAGTTCAAAAGAATTTTACGAGATTATAAGCCATATAAACTGCAGGTAACATCTAATTTGTGCTAGCTAAAACAGTAGTTAGGTACTAAAATATACGAAAATACAGATCAGCAGGTACAGTCAGTGGAATAAGTATGCACACGAATCGGATGAGCAGCACAGAAATTATGACCGTTTGTATGAACGGGCTTTCAGCTGCACAACAAACGATAAAGTTAATTTGTGAAATCACGCATCCAAACACGCAAAACAGTGTCGGGGCAGAGTAGCTATCGTGTGACTAACGTTTGTGTAGTATCAACTATTACTAACTTTATCCTGGTAACACTATGCAGCGAGCTTTGGAATACAGCCGATACTACAATAGCAATGCACACTTGCTGATGCATGGCATCTAGCGACCGTAGTCGAACTTGACTTTGACAAGGTACCGTAGTCGAACCTGGGCAGGATTGTATACAATGTACTCGTTGTACAGAAGACTGTGGCCTGGTTTGTGGCTGGAGGTTGCGGGTCCTAACGGCACGATGACACCGTCGTCCCTGCAGACACAACATGGTTACTGAGAAAGTGTGGTAAAGCTAACCCTGGTAATGCGATAGATAATTATAAACGAGATTGAGTGCGGCGATGAACGGACAAATAGGTAGATGGTAGCGCCACGAGGTGTAGTTGATAGGGTGACGCACGTTAGAATAATAATAATAAAAAAAATGCTAATAGGCGTTGACCGACGCAGTCGCAGTTTGTCTATTATTATTATTATTACTAGTGGCCGCCGTCATTATCAATGATAGCGGAAAATTTTTACTTCAGACAAACCCCCGCTGTTTCCTGTGCTTGTTACTGTTTAGAAGGCTTCTTAAATGAAAGTTTGGCATTCTGCCTAAAAAATTGGATATACTGTATATTATGAAGCGTAGTTACGTGACATCTCCCGTAGCACCTTTAAAATCGAACAATGAACATGTTCAGGCACGGTCATGCAGGCGAGCTCAGGTCTCTCACCTGGAGCACCCAAGTGCGACCCCAGTATCCAAGATACAGTCTTCGGGACCTGAATTTTCTCCCAACTTATTCCCATAGAGCGTGATAGGAATGATATAAAGATAGTTATAAATAAAGAAATAAACACAACGTGAATTATTATATAGTATTGATTATAATGAGGGTTTTTCCGCCGTATTAGATACGAAGACTATATAACAGCGATCCAATTTTGTATAATATAGTTTAGAAGTTGAGTCGAACTCAGATGAGCTCTTCTAGTACAATCTCGGCCAGGTGCACAATGTCTGGCAGGAAATAAGGCGCGAGCATTTCTAACCCTACACCGCTCGGCCGAACGTAATTGCTCAGCCGTGCGGCGCAGGAAAGAGACGAAAAACGAAAAGAGAAGAATACAGAAGAAAGCAAACACTCGTGCGGGGGGTCCCTTCCGTGGCCCCCCACACGGGAGCAGCTACGAGCCTCATGGGATGGGTCGCTTACCACCATTAGGCGGCCCACCTTGCGGAACAGAAGGGGAAATATAGAGAAGCTATTTAACTCTACAAAATTAACCTTCTCAGCAGGAACTGCGGCCAGATGCTATATCTACTGCGGAGAAGCCCCGGGGACCCTTGGGTGCGTGATGCCTAAACATATCGTGGCAGGGAAAGGGTCTGCCAGAATATGCCTCCAAGGGCCGCAGTTTGTATAACCTATTTGCAAAAATGAGATATGACAACAAAAATAAGCCATTTTCAAATTTAATATGCTCGTGTGGACAGTAGAGAAAGACAAGGTGTCACCGATTGGGGTGGCGAAGATGAGCCCACTAGGCTTAACTTGTTTATAACTTTAGACAGGTGCGCTGCCTGTGCTTCCTTGAATGGGATTCCAGGCGTTAACCTATTATAGATTACCATTCAGAGCTCTGAAAACTCAACCTTTCTATGTAAAACTGAGTCTTCAACCTTGTCTACTATTCTTCAAGTTGTACTTCTACTAGCAGCAACACGATTGAAAGTGGAGAAGCCAAAAATTCCAAAGAAGTCGAGCCGTGAGGGCTTAGCTTAATTCGACTCTAACGAAACAGTCATGGACACCTGAACTCAATTCAAGATAATTTAGATAGCAAAATAGTATCATTGCGTAGAAACATGGTACTAACAGCATGGGCCTCATAGTTTCGTCTCACAGGGTTAAAAAACATGAATGAAATTAAAAGTGCAACTTACATGGTGACATAATTAGCTGGAGGAGGCACCATGCTGCCAACGCCTTTCACTGAGTGGCAGCCGTCCGGCAGCTTATGAGCCTCGTAGTCCGCGTGCTTGAGTTCCCTGGGCGTTCCCAGCGCCACTTCGCACAGAGTAAGCAGGCCGATGTTGTTGGTGATGTTCGTCATGCAGTAATTGGCGCTCTTGCTGCACATGTCCGCGAAGTAGATGCCCTTGCCAAACTGTAAAATAGGATACAATAAATACTAAGAAGTACCCGGCTCGTGCCGCAGGAGTGGGAGAAAATAGCGGTAACGCTCTCATGCCAATCGTATGTATGTTATTGCAAATGCGTCACCTCTAATGGAGGTAGGACTGGGTTCTATTAGCCTAGGAATACGGTATGTTAGTTTAAGTCTGCTAGTCAAGACACAGCGTTTCAAGAGATGAAGGGAAGGGACACACTATGTGTTACAGTAGAAATTTTGGAAGTAGTGGTGGTAGTAGTAGTAGTAGTAGTAGTAGTAGTAGAATAAAATGTTACTAGCGCATCAGGGACACAATGTCTATATCGCGCCGAACTATTCCTGTGATTTAACACAGGCTCGTGCGCCACTAGGGCGCGTTTTAAATTGTCAACGATTTTTATCTCTGCTTTTCCGCCTTGAGGTCTCAGAGTGGTCAGTGCAATGCAGAAATCTAGCGGGAATACGTCGGCCACCTCGATCAGCAGCCCACCTTCGGAAACAGAAGGGGAAGCATTGAAAGCCTACCTAAATTTACAAAACTAACCTAATCAGCAGGAACCGCGGCAAGCTGCAATATCTCCTGTGGAAAAAGCACTAGGGACCCTTGCGTGTGTGAGGCCCAAATATATTGTGGCAGGGAAGAATTTTGGAAGAAAACCACACGAGGGTGTTCCCCCACTGGAAAGGAGATGGGGATTAGTACAAAGCTGTATACAGGATGGACTCTGATACACTCATCACACATAACTTCAGCAACTCTGGAAGTTTTTATTTTGAGTAATTCAAGTCTCCGTTTTCCCAAGAAAGGCCATCTCACAGAGGAATAAAAAACAAGGAACATAGAGTAAGTCGATAGATATGTGGCACCCATGCACGACGGTGTTCCCATACACTGCATACAGGATCAACAAGTATGGGAAGAGGAAGTCGGGAAAGAGGAGGAAGAACGGGGGACAACCGGACAATAATATTAAGAGCAAGAAGCGGAAAGAAGTAAAGTGAGCACAAAAGACATACGTCCCGATGGCTTAGCTAACGACTAAGGTAACCTGCACAAATCCCCTGGGGTCGCTGCTCAGCATAACATAGGATGGGCGAACCTAAACCAATGGCCCGTCCTATGCCTCCTGAGGGGAGAAATACGGGAACGCCGCCATGCACGAGGATGTTCCCACACAGAACCAATGTTCATTGGAATAGCAAGTCTGAAAGCACATGAAGTATTAATAAATAAAGTATTATTAATAGGATCTTCTAAATACGTACAAGGATGCAAAGCGGTCACAAGTACAGAAATCCCGATGGATTAACGAAGGCCAAGTTAACTGATTTGTTCCTGTGGAGGCGCGACTCCTCGTAACATAGAATGGGCGAAACTACCGAACGCAACAAACTGCTAAAATATGTAGACAAATCTTATCACCAATTACATAGGGTTTCTACCAGGGTTGGCATTAAAAAACCCACCAAAAAAAAAAAAAAAAAAAAAAAAAAAAAAAAAAAAAAAAAAAAAAANAAAAACGGGGAACCCATGCACGAAGGTGTTCCCACACAGGATCAACGCGCATGGGAACAGCAAGTCGGGAAAGAAGAGGAAGAACAGACAACAGTAAGGTCAGTAGGAGTATGAAAGTGGAAGGAGGCAAAGTGGGCACGAAAAACAGACGTCCCGAAGGCCTAACTAATGGCTAAGGTAACCTACACAAACCCCCTGGGGACGCTACTCCCCATAACATAGGATGAGCGAACCTAACTAACCTAAAATTTAATATGCTCGTGTGGACAGTAGAGAAAGACAAGGTGTCACCGATTGGTGTGGCGAAGATGAGCCCACTAGGCTTAACTTGTTTATAACTTTAGACAGGTGCGCTGCCTGTGCTCTCTTGAATGGGATTCCAGGCGTTAACCTATTATAGATTACCCTTCAGAGCTCTGAAAACTCAACCTTTCTATGTAAAACTGAGTCTTCAACCTTGTCTACTATTATTCAAGTTGTACTTCTACTAGCAGCAACACGATTGAAAGTGGAGAAGCCAACAGCGTCAAAAATTCCAAAGAAGTCGAGCCGTGAGGGCTTAGCTTAATTCGACTCTAACGAAACAGTCATGGACACCTGAACTCCATTCAAGATAATTTAGATAGCAAAATAGTACCATTGCGTAGAAACATGGTACTAACAGCATGGGCCTCATAGTTTCATCTGACAGGATTAAAAAACATGGATGAAATTAAAAGTGCAACTTACATGGTGACATAATTAGCTGAAGGAGGTACCATGCTGCCAACGCCTTTCACTGAGTGGCAGCCGTCCGGCAGCTTATGAGCCTCGTAGTCCGCGTGCTTGAGTTCCCTGGGCGTTCCCAACGCCACTTCGCACAGAGTGAGCAGGCCGATGTTGTTGGTGATGTTCGTCATGCAGTAATTGGCGCTCTTGCTGCACATGTCCGCGAAGTAGATGCCCTTGCCAAACTGTAAAATAGGATACACTAAATACTAAGAAGTACCCGGCTCGAGCCGCCGCAGTGGGAGAAAATAGCGGTAACGCTCTAATGCCAATCGTATGTATGTTATTGCAAATGCGTCACCTCCAATGGAGGTAGGACTGGGTTCTATTAGGCTAGGAATACGGTATGTTAGTTTAAGTCTCCTAGTCAAAACACAGCGTTTCAGGAGATGGAGGGAAGGGACACACTGTGTGTTACAGTAGAAATTTTGGAAGTAGTGGTGGTAAAAGTAGTAGAACAAAATTTTACTAGCGCATCAGGGACACAATGTCTATATCGCGCCGAACTATGCCTGTGATTTAACACAGGCTCGTTCGCCACTTGAACGCGTTTTAAATTGTCAACGATTTTTGTCTCGGCTTTTCCGCCTTGAGGTCTCAGAGTGGTCAGTGCGCTACTGACAGGAAAAAAGCGCAAGTCGTGCATCTCCAACCCCCGGGCACGGCTGAACGCTTTCGCTCAGCTACGCCGCACAGGGCAAGGAAACGAAGTACAAGAATGTAGAAGCCTAGCGGGAATAGGTCGGCCACCTCCGGAAACAGAAGGGGAAGTATTGAGAGCCTACCTAAATTTACAAAACTAACCTCGTCAGCAGGAACTACGGCAAGCTGCAACATCCCCTGCGGAAAAGGCTCTAGGGACCCTTGGGTGTGTGAGGCCCAAATATATTGTGGCAGGGAAGAATTTTGGAAGAAAACCACACGAGGGTGTTCCCCCACTCGAAAGGAGGCGGGGCTTTGTACAAAGCTCTATACAAGATGCACTCATCACACATAATTTCAGCAACTCTGGAAGTTTTTTTATTTTGAGTAATTCAAGTCTTCGTTGCCACAAGAAAGGCCATCTCACAGAGAAAGAAAAAACAAGAAACATTGACTAAGTCGATAGAAATGTGGCACCCATGCACGACGGTGTTCCCATACATTGCATACAGGATCAACAAGTATGGGAAAAGCAAGTCGGGAAAGAGGAGGAAGAATGGGGGACAATAACATTAAGAGCAGGAAGCGGAAAGAAGCAAAGTGGGCACTAAAGACATACGTCCCGATGGCTTAGCTAACGGCAAAGGTAACCCGCACAAATCCCCTGGGGTCACTGTTCCGCATAACATAGGATGGGCGAAACTACCGAACACAACAAACTGCTAAAATATATAGAAAAATCTTATCACCAATTACATAGGGTTTCTACCAGGGTTGGCAGTAAAAAACACACCAAAAACAAACAAACAAAAAAAAAAAAACTAAAAAAACCCAGGTGATAGGTTTTTTTTTAATAGGTATCTTATCTTTTGAGTAAATAAAAGCTGGATAGCAGAGAATAAAAGTTTAAATGTACTTTACACTACTAAATCACATACGGCAATATACTTGCTCTTACACTTCAAAAATGTATTCAGATGCCCTCTGTAAAATGTACTGGAGGGCCAAATTTGCTAAAAATTCCAAACAAAAAACTGATAACTTCAAACTAATCAAAGAAATGTATACAGTATATTAGTTTGTACCACAACTGCCAACGTATATTGTTGGTGGGCAGCCTGCTTGAATCATTAGTAACCAAGGTATTAATCACGGTAGCTACATTACAAATTAGCCATCTGAAGCTTCAACAAATTAAATTGTTGCGTAAGTCTGAATTAGGCTACCCAGGTTGATGTGTTAGAGCGTCTTGCAGTAGTGAACACAATGCTTATATCTGTATCAAATTTTTTTCTAATAATTGAATTCCCAATGTTAATTATAGAATGTTTTAGTTTTGTGTATCTAAAGTTCTAAATTAACTGAAGGAAACCTTGAGAAAATGCCAGCTTCCATGGGGACAGTCAAGTCTTGGGTAGTTTATACCCTAAACAACATAGTAAGAACTTATTTGGATCTTTCTTACTCATAAATCTTTACTGCCCACAACCTTCAAGAGTTGTTTTGTACAATACTTTATTGGTTAGCAAACTAGTTCATGATTACATTTCTTTGGACAGACGACTTGAACGACATACTGCTCTTGCTATTAATTATTGTTATATTCCCGGTTTTATCACCATACTTCGTCATATGACGTGATCCAAGCACTGAGACTCCGTGCAGGGTGTCGCATCAGCACACGAATCTTTTTATCTCAGTATTCCGGCCGGAAATAGATAGGGCCCTCCAGAATATACCCCTGAGGGCAGTGCTGCTCATGTCAACTTTGCTTAAGGTAGGAGGTTGTGATTTTTGACTTTCTTGAGCTCGCTTCTCAAGAGTCTAAATGGCGTAATTTATTGGTTAGCAACGTAGTTCCTGATTATATATTTTTTCAACAGAAACAAACTACTGCTCATGTTAACGTCATCTGAAGTAGCAGGTTGTGTTTTTGACTTTCTTGAGCTCGCTGGTCAGAAGCAGGGTTGCGGAGTCGGAGCCGGTGTCGGAGGATTTGAGGTGGAGCCGGAGTTGGAGTCGGAATCTCACTTGCTCTAGGAGTCGGAATTTTTAGCCCGACTCCGACTCCGGAATCCCATTTATAAACAAATATCATTCAATTCTGAATTTTCAGTCACAGGTTTGAAAAAAAAAAAAAAAAATTTGTAAATGTGGTTATTTTTTTTGTACATTTCTCTTTTAAAGCTATAGCTACCATGTATTTTCCTATTCCATATGATGAGGCCATTGGCAAAATGTTGGGTAGAACTTTCGCACCTGGTACATTATGTGAGGGGGGGCATGGGGGGTCAAAATAATCAATTTTGGACCGATTGTTCTGAAATTCGCATAGTATAAGTATTTTTGAAAAAGAAACACATTTTGCTTCCACAAATGTTTGGATTTAGGCCTTAGTTTTTGAGATAATGAGAAATATCTATAAATATAGCTATATACATTTTTTTCTAAGTTTCAAAGGAACAGAATTTTTCGTGCTAGGATAAAAGCAATGACAGTTTTCGAATCCTTGAAACATTCCTTACAAAACTATTGAGCAGGATTTTCCCTTTTTGCCCAAATTTATTTTTTTTTCAATGCAGCTTAAAACCAATTTTTTCCCTTACATTTTAGTTAGGTAGTGATCGGACAGAATAGAAAATGGAGAGGCCAGCTCGGTAATTTTGTTAAGAATGTTGCAAGGATTCCAAAACTGTCAT
>LQNS02000140.1:10802723-10814342 GCA_001587735.2 Parhyale hawaiensis
GATATTTTAGTGAGCATTACCTGTACAGTAGAACCTCTTATCATACAATGCTGATTTACTGTTGTATAACATCATCATGTGATGATGAAATTCACGCTGTACTTTGGTGCATGCAAATTCCCACTACGTGTCGGAAATGACTGAAGTTATAACAATGGAAATGTCGCAGGCAAAATTTATGCTTTTATGGACCTAGAAAATATACGGAGCGTAAACGCAGCAGAGCAAATTTTCGGTGTTTAGTGCAAAGGACAAACGCAGACATTTTACATGGAACGCAAATTGCGCTTCAGTTTGCGCTTTTTCCCACCTCTGCTACTGACACGTGCTTATTGTAACTGATTTGACGGCTGGCATTTTGATATTTCATTTTGTAAACATACAAATGCGCTTAAATTTACACAGTAAGACATTCGGAACGCTATAACCGAGAGAACACGTTCAGAAGACTCCTGGCCTTTAGCACTGTATAAAAATACAGGGAGTGGATGAGATCCCGTGAGTAGCAACACTGATCAATATTTCGTCTTTTTGCATAACATTTTACTATTTTTAATGCAAATTTGATCATACAGATATTTTAAGATATGCAAAGCAATTTTAATTAGACAACCCAAGGTAGCAGCAAACTTTGCGTGCTTCACAGTTGTGCTGAATGTGCCGGGAACGAGTCCAGAGCCTGGTGAGCGATCTATGTGGCGCAGGTCGTGCGCTGACTGAGCAAACTTGCATGGTGTGCACAGCCACCGTGGAGGCATTTATTTTGCCCAGATGGGATGGTGCGGGGAGGCTGCGGGTCGTTGAACCTTCCACTATTGCGCCATCGTTCTTGACGAACCGTGGTCAGCTGCAGCTGTAGATACTTATGCCTCTGGTGCCAGTTGGCTTATATCTATACAACACGAAGCTGTGCATATGGGTTTCCCAGTGGAGGGTGCAGAGTTGACATTAACTTTACCTCTTTTGCTGAAATGAGCTGGGCGTAGCCTTTTTGCGGCCTTTTTATTTCTTGTGGATCCATGCTAGCACGCCGTGTTTTAACATCAACGACCTGAGGCACAAGATTAACTTAACCATTTTTTTAAAGAACTAACATAGGGAGCTCAAGCTTTAGGCAGAATAGTCAAGCTGATTCCTGCTATGGAATAGTTAGCAAGAACGACAAATTCGTCATTAAGTGTAATCGGTGGCCAAATAATATGATTACATTCATTTGTAGCTCATTTTGGTTTTATACTGTAGCAAGGCTTAATATTTGTCACATATTGATCACCAATATTATTAATTTATCTCACTAGTATTATAGTAGTACTGGTGAACCCGTGTGTGAAAAAAATTCACGCAATATTCGATATACTTTCGCTCTTATCTGATTCCACATTTTCCCGCTCACGTTTATCAGCAGCTCTTATTCCTTTCTGCAACCTTTCTGTTTCAAGTCTTTCTTGTCGCTGTGTCGCATAAATGCTTCAATGGTAGCTCGTCTTCGTTCTTGAGACTGAAGTAGTTTAATTCTTCTTTTACGTTCCCTATCCTCATTCTTGATTAAATGTGCGTATTCTAAAGTAAAATCTTAAATAAAACACTACAATAGACTTGAATGCCATTCCAGTCGGTTTATATGCAATATTAGTGCACTGTATCCAAGATACTGCCTTCCATACTCAAATATCTGCTTCGCTGAAGTGCTAAAATTTTATCCTCTGAAGCGAAATCCGCGCTCTGATAGAAAGACAGTAAACTAGAAGAATTAATTGTCTATTGCCCGTGAACTAATTCTCTACTGTCCTTCGTGAGTGCTCCGTTGATCATCTGCCGAAGTTATACGTCGTGACCTGGGAGAAAAAAGTTACTATCATCATCGCATCGTCAGCGCTCATTTGTTCATCTGCCGAATTAATACGTCGTGACCTGAGAGAGAAAAAAAGTATAATATCGGACTCCCGAAGCTGCATGTATAATTCCGATTTGAAGAAGTGTTTCAAGAAAGAAGTGCATGCAGATAAAGGGCTTCGCCATCTTCTACAACCTGATCATCGATTTCTACGAAAACGCAGCTCAATTATAAAATCTACAACCTGGCCTTTTTTCCGTCTATCTTTTCCTTAAGAACGGACATAAATTGCATAAATAAATACAAGAAGCGTTTTATTATATAAGGATAAAGATAAATATACGTCTTACAGCACACTGAAAATTTTGATATTTACTGGAGGTTCCAATGTTAACAATAAAATATATTAATGAAGTCTCTGCAGTCAGTTTAGGATTTACATGGGATTTGAGTGAACAGCTAAGTAAATCAAATGTAGTCTGAGACTCAGTTCACCTACTACACGGTAGCTTTTCGCACGATACGACTCTCATATTTGATGTTCCTCCGCTTTGCCTATATTACCTTCATGCGTTTCGTTGGAAGGGTGCAGGTGATAACCACTTCTTCACTGGGTAAAGTTCGCAGTATATTGCAGACAAGTACACTTGGTTCTTGTTACATGCGAGGGTTACCGTCTCGTAAACACTCGCAGAACGTTCATGTGCATAGAGTGAATTGTTCATAGCAGCTACTTCATTAGGGCACAACTACAACACAACAGTAATGGTATTAATAATAATCTATATGAATTAACTGTAAACGAGTAAAAAAGATATGACATTGCCTCCAGCGTACAACTCGCAAACCGCATAACAGCGAATGCTGTCGCTTGTAGATAATCAGTGGCCACAATTGTCCATCCACATATAACGAGCTCGCATTAAGAACTCAACTTGTAACGAGAACCAGGTGTACTCATGGTAGACTCGCACGACTCTACTCACAGCTTGCGATAATATAAGAAGCAATATTTACCTCCCCCAAGGAGGTTGTGTTTTCGTCGTGTCTGTCTCTTTGTCTGTCTGTCACCAAGATAACTCAAAAAGTTATGAACCGATTTGGATGAAAGTTACAGGGATTGTTAGGTTTGTTAGGAGGAACAGATGATTAACTTTTGGTGAAGATATGTCCATCTGTTTGTTAGTTTGTTTGTCTGCCTCATTTTTCTCAGTGCCACAACTCAAAAAGTTATGGATGGATATTGATGAAACTAACATGAGTTGTTAGTAATATAACAAAGAGTAAATGACCAAATTTTGGTAATGATATTTTCGTTCGTTTGTCACTTTTTTAATTTTATGCTTGTTAGCACAATAACTAAAAAAATATTGAATGAATCTTTATGAAATTTATAGGGGTTGTTAGTAATGTTAAAAGACATAAATGATTAAATTTTGGTGCTGATCGGTGTGTTCGTTTGTATGTTTGACTCATGTTTGTCATAACGTTTATTATCAGTATAACTCAAAAAGTTATGAACGGATTTTCAAGAAAATTGCACAAGCTGTTATTACTATCAAAAGGCACAAATGATAAATTTTGGAGTTTATACAAAGAAAATAATTATTTCAGAGCCAATTTTAAATTTTTACTACCGTTGCCCCTCTTGGCGGAGGTATGCGCTCTTAGAGTGTTCTAGTTTAGTAAGGAGAAAAAAATAGCTCTCAATCTCAAGAATTTACTTCAAGTGCTTACGTTACATCTCATATAAAAGGCAAACTCGAGCATTAGAAACAGCACGATATCTTCGTAAAAAAATTGAGCGGCATAAAAAATAGGTAAATTTCCATCCTCATCTATACAATTTACAAAACAATTTTTTGCTATAAGAAGCTTGACAATCGGCAAAGAACCTCCTCTGCACGCATAGGATAAGACATTTCTTCCTCTTGCGTCGATCGCCAAAGGGTCGGCGCCCCCTTGGTTCAGGAGCATGGAACACAGCTCGATGTCGCAGCAGAGGGCAGCCAGCATCAGGGGAGTAACTCCTTCGTCAGTTGACACGTCACAGTTGCCTCCATTTTCTAAGAGCTTTTGCATTAATTCAATTGTGTCTTCGGAACTCGGGGATAAGTAATTTTGAATCTCTGCCAGAAGAGATGGTGTGTTTACCGTAGGGAAAATGTCCATTGTCTGAAAGAAGTCCCATGGAACGATAGCTTCGTGAAACAGAGACACGTTTTTGTCATTCCTTGAAGCAGCATCTGAACCTTTGGCTATCATTAGTTCTACGCCGACTTTTGAGCGGGCCCTTATGGCTATTTGTAGGGGCGTGTTACCCAAGGTGTCTCTGGTGTTTAGGCTGCACCCATTTATTATGAGCAATCGAAGAAATTGAGGTTTATTAGATGCAGCATAATGATGCAACGCCGTGTAACCATCGTTATCTGCCGCTTTAATATCACTGTAGTGGCGTAATAATGTCTCCAGCACCGAGAACGTATTCACCACCATTAGTGGCGTTCTGTTCAAAAGACATCTGGCATTAATATCAGCACCAGCTTCTAACAATATATTGACGGATTCAGGACTGTTGGAATATACCGCTTTAAATAAAGCGGTCTCCCCTCGATTATCCTTTGCTTCTAGCTCTGCTCCAGCAGCAATGAGAGTCCTCACCGTCTCCGATTCTCTAATAAGAGAGGCCGCCATGAGTGGAGTGTATCCTCTTTTGTTGGCAGAACAGGGATCAGCTCCATACTCCAGTAACGCCTTCACTGCCGCCAGACACTTGGGGGAACCAATGCCGTTGCTTCTGCCTGCAGCCCACATCAACGCACTATTTCCCTCCACTGATCTCGCGTTGGGATTGGCACCTCTCTTTAGCAACACTTTGAGACATGGCACCTGTTTGTAATGCACGGCGGTCAGCAAGGCAGTTTCACCACTCGGTCCCTTTGCCTCAATATCTGCACCTTTGTCCAAAATAAGTGACACCAGTTCAGGCTCGCCAGAGGCCACCAGGAGCGACAACACCGGAGTTCCTTTCGGGTTACGCTTGTTGGGGCAAGAACCGTGATCTAGCAGTACCTTAGCTGTGTCTTGCCAACTGCCCGACGTAGATGTGCTAATTAGAAGTGTAAGGGGCGAGTGCCCGTCAAATAACGTCACGTTTGGATTTATTCCTAGCTTCAGGAACTCACGTAAGGTATCCACGTTGCACTCTCTGAAGGCTTTAGTTAATTTGTTATACACTTCACCGATGGATTTACCAGGGGGCAGATGGTCGATAAGTTCCTCAATTATTTCGTCTTCCATTGTGACGTAATTGGCGATAGTATATGACCGTACCTGCAAGGTTCATTTAGCTTTTTTTTTTAAGCTGCGCCCCTCAAAACAGAGGGCTGGAAGCAAACGCAAATGATGCGCACTACACAGAAATGAAATGTCTTATTTGGTAGTTGTCTCTACTCTGCAGCTCTTTAGTGCAGTTATATATTGCACTAAAACACAAGAGCTAGCGAAGCACAACTGGTCTCAGCTCAACACTCGGCATCAGCGTAAAAGTAGCAGTTGCGCTCACGCGGGCACGACCGAAGCAACTGTCAAGGGCGACGATCAGCCAAGACTCGACAGCGAGGAGTGAGGGAGGCTGTCGGCGGTATTTATAGCCGCACGGGCGGTGGCAGGCAGTCTCGGGAATCACGCAAAGCAGCAATTTTTTTTTACACCATGGCAACTATGTGTGAACATTAGTTTACTGTATAATATTTACATAACCAGTCAGGAGCTACATTTTTCAGAACTCTTCTGCACTAGAATACTTGCGACTGATGAGTGCTGATCAGTTACTACTCAGTACATCCACCAAAAACTTCAAATATTTACCTGCCCAGCAAGAGAGAACAGCTACAGAAGGGTCATTGAGTTTCTTGACTGCTATGATGGACCCCAAAATTCTTGTTTATGCTGTGACCTCCCTGCATGCAGGAGAGTCGTGTCCCTGAGCGAGGGAAAACTGCCATTGTCTTATGCTGCCAAGTGCATCTGCACTGGCTGCCGGGCATTTGCTGTGGTTGTCGATCACGAGTGAAAACTGCCTGCGTTACTGAAAGTAAAAGTTTTCTCCGACGTTTGGGTGCTTCACTTCATTATTTCTTCATAGAAGTCTGTGTACAGTAAACCTAAGAAAATACTACAATGCTATTTAAAAGCTCAAAGCTCAGGGAAAAATGAACTCGCTTGAGGAGCAATTAACTTTTGTTATCGCTTTGTTGATATTTGGCGGCAACGTTGAGTGAATATTCTTCCGTCACACACGGAGGGGGGGGGGGGGCAATATAATACACGGCGATGCGTACGCAACACAGGAAATGCTATGTACCTTCTTTTCCCTGTCGTCCGTTAATTGAAAGTTGTTCAAGTTAACAAAAAAAAAACAAGAAGCGGCATTACATTAAAGTACCGTGTTGTGGCTCTGGCTTTGCGAATAATAAGCTGTGCCTTGCTGTGCCCTGTCCCTATTTGTATTTAAATCATACGTATATTTATTCATTTGGCCATTTTGGAAGCTTTGCAACCAGCGGCCTGTTGGATATAAAAAAATGGGCCAAATTTTCAGGCATTCTAGCCAAAAGAAATTTTAAATGTTAAAAGCTGGTGTAGAAGTTTCTGCATTATTCTAGAAAACTCAATCTGGAATTCAGTAATTTGACTACTAGAAATCTATACTACCCTATTAGACAAGTATAAGAATACCTATATACAGTTGAATTTCCTACTTTTTGCAAGACAGGTTCCAAAAGTAAAGCGAAAAGTTAGAAGTACGAGTACATTTTCTTCGTCTGCTATGATCTTTGAATCCAACGGAACCCGTTCATTTTTCTGATCTTCATATCCCAATATAGAAAATTATTTCTAGCTAATAAATAAGTGAATCACATGATCGGATTATTAATATTAATACCTCCGCTAAGAAGGTTATGCTTTCGTCGGGTTTGTCTGTTATTCCGTTTGTCTGTTTCTCAATCTGTCTGGCTGTCACCAAGATAATTCAAAAAGTTATGGATGGATCGTGACGAAATTCACAGGGGTTGTTCAGTATGTTAGGAGGAACAAATAATAAACTTTTGGTGAAGATCCGTCAATCCATTTGTTTGTTTGTCTGCCTCACTTTTACTAATGCCAAAACTCGAAAAGTTATGGACGGATTTTCATGAAATTTACATGAGTTGTTAGGTTCATTACGAAAAGTCAATGATCTGTTTGTTAGTTCGTTTTTTGTCGTTGTGTTTGATTTCATGCTTGTTAGCACAATAACTCAAGAAATTATGAATGAATCTTTATGAAAATTACAGGCGTTGTTGGTAATGTTAAAAAACATAAATGATAGAATTTTGTGCAGATCGGTTCGTCCGTTTGTGCGTTTGACTCGTGTTTGTCATAATACTTGTAAGCAGCATAACTCAAAATGTTTAAACGGATCTTCATTAAAATTTGCAAAAACTGTTAATACTATCAAAAGGCACAGGACGGGAGTGGAACTCTAAAGCCCCACTCCAGGGCCTATCTAGTACCAGATGTTTACCTCCGCCAAGGAAGTTATGTTTTCGTCGGGTTTGTCTGTCTGTCTGTCTGTTTGTTTGTCTGTCTGCCTGACTGTCAACAAGATAACTCAAAAAGTTATGGACGGATTTTGACGAAATTTACAGGAATTGTTATGTATGTAAGGAGGAACAGATGATTAACTTTTGGTGAAGATCCGTCCATCCGTTTGTTTGTTTATCTGCCTCATCTTTCTCAATGCCATGACTCAAAAAGTTATGGACGGATGTTTATGAAATTCACATGAGTTGTTATGTATATAACGAAGAGTAAATGACCAAATTTTGGTAATGATCCGTTTGTTCGTTCATTCATTTGCCACTGTTTTTAATTTTATGCTTGTGAGCACAATAACTCAAAAAATAATTAGTGGATCTTTATGAAATTTATAAGGGTTGTTAGTAATATTGAAAGACAAAAATGATCAAATTTTGGTGCAGATCAGTTGGTTCGTTTGTATGTTTGACCTATGTTTGTCATAACGTTTGTTAACACTATTACTCAAAAAGTCAAGAACGGATCTTCAAGAAAATTGAACAAGCTGTTATTAATATAAAAAGTCACAAATAATTAGATTTTGGAGTTAATACAAGGAAAATTATGGTTTCAGAACCAATTTGATTTTTTTGCTACCGTTGCCTCACTTGGCGGAGGTATGCGCTCTCAGAGTGCTCTAGTTATTATTGTGCTTGATGTGCAAGCGGCCTGTGGCTAAGTACAAGTGGAAGTGTTGCAAGTTTCAGTTAGAACGTTTATAAGTCTTTGATGACTTAGTGGATGGATGGGGACTTTAGGCGCATGAAGTACATAACATAAAGGTATCAAAAAGGAACGAAAGAAAACATTCTGTTAACAATGACTGTCATTGATATTAACTGAAGTCAGAGGGTGCTTCACAACTCCATGGCAAGATTTGTAACACTGTTATTAAATATTGGATGGTGCATTGCATTCCCTTTTGGATTATATATTGCGTTCTACTAATAATAATTTGAGAAATTTGAGCGATAGTATTCCGCGGAAATAGGTGGTGCTGCACTTCAGTAATCCCTTTGCAAGAAGGCACAAAGGGAGTTGAGATAAACTGCTCCTTCAACTCCACCATTTCAGATTTACGAGCGACATTTTCCTCTACAGAGAGAAGCTATCGTGCAGCGGTTGCCACCACTCCCAAACGGAAATTACCGATTGTCTGAGTTACGTAAAAAATCCGTCGAGTCAGGAAATATTGATACAAATTAGAAAAGGAAAAAATTTGTAAAATTATTCTTGTATGTCCAGTGAAGCAGCAACAGAACAGAAACATTTTGATCGTGCTATAAAACTGTAGTAGTTTCTACTGGCGTCTTTCATTTTTTACTATTAATGCTTAGGTGATATTAGTTCTATGGTGGAAATTACGGTCTTTATATAAAGCGTTCTGTGTTTGGGACCTTCGATCATTTTCCGACCAACTAGCTCTGGGTGTTTACTTTCAAATTGTGGCATTAAATCCTACGAAGATTGATGTTTAACCCTTTAGCGAGTCAAGAGGCCATGGCATTCATTAAGATGTAGCTGTTTTAGAAAATAATACTTTAAATGAATGAACAAAAACAAGGGCCAGTTTGAAACATAAAATAGTTAAACTTCTCTATAGTCTGACCAAACTTCGAAGGCGGGGCATAAGAGATTGCGCATGTGTCATATTTTGTTCTTAGATAATATTGATCTTTTTATATTTTTACTTTTCCAATAAATATAGAGTTATCTTGGACTGTTTTGGAAGTCACAGTTGTAAGTAAGCATTGAATAATGGCAATAAATTTCTTAAATATGATAAAACATAGCAATATTTCGGAAACATGGCTTTGCAGCATTTGCTTCTATGCCAAATATAGCGAACTTCCTATTGGTCTTTTGGGAAGGGCACCCACTGCTTGGGATTCTTCTCAGATCTTGGGAAATTTTGAGGTAGGATCATAGGATAAACTAAAAACATCAGTGGGAGCACAGCATTTGGGTTACCTTATTTTAGGATGAAAATGCGTCATCGAAACATCTCCAGCTTCCCGCTCACGCGGTTTACACAATCAAGCGGAGGAGCCCATATACAACGTTAATTGCTATTTTTTGGAAGAAAAAGCGAATCAGGGCCCCTTACTGGATGTTTCAAAAGCATCTGCTGAACTGCAAGGGCAACGAAAGTCGACATGAGAACAGTTCATTGAATTTGTTCGCAAGCAAAGGGAACTGCAGAGCCAATTTCCTTATCTCCTGCAAAGAACAGACCTGCCACAGTCACCAATTTGGATAATTTGGATAACAATGATTGTTGATAGAAACAGAATCGTACCCCATTAGAAAATATGGAGAGAGCAATTTGCACATTTTATCGTGAAGCAGTTAGGAAAGTCGAGAAAAAGTAAAACCTGCAATCATTCAGGCCAGGAAAGAAAACGGTCCGTTTGAACTCAACGTCTTATCGAAGCCGCGCGAGAAAAATTAAAAAGAAATCCGCACCGTTCTGCATTAAAATTAACCGGGAGTTACTGAGACTTCAAATCCACGGCTCATAAAAAAGATTTCAAGCTTTATTTTTACAAAGTGCAAGAAATACACGAAATATAGACAACTGATGAGAGTATGAGATTTGAAAAATCAACATATCCTCATACTGTTGGAAGATGGCATGCTGCCCAGGTTGGTTTTCTCTGATCAGAAGTAATTCGACATTCAGCGAACTTTAAAATATCAGAATGATAGAATTTGGGGTAGAGGTAGATCAGTAGAAGACAGAAGAGTGGCACCACTCCAGATTCCATTGTCTGTAATGGTCTGGGCTGCAATCATTACCCCGGGGAGGTCTCTCCCCTGTTTTGTTCCATTTGAAGTCAAACTTCACGTCTTGCATATAACGCAGGTACCAGAGATGGGGCTATGCTTCGCCATGATGGGTCTGTCCGCTGTTTGCTCTTGCGATATTAGTGATTCTTTAGTCAGTGATATTTTAATTAATTCAAACGGTTAGCAGAGATGAGAGGTATAATGTACCCTTTGCAAAACATCACGGCCACGATCGAGTATAGGAAAAATCTAAGATTTGGGTTCTCAATGTTATGCTTTTTTACCATAGTGTTAAGACACCCAGTATTTGAATGGGTTATAAAATGATGAAACACAACCCATTGAACCCGGAATACAAGAGATGCTAACAGTGTGGCGCATGAACTTGGTTCTACCAGCTATGATTCGACGATTCTTGTGAAGAATATAATTACTTATGACCATAGAGTGCATATAAAATATCTTACCACACATTATAGTCTAACAACCTACGAAGGCGGCTTGGCGTGGTCAAATTTCTCTACGGCGTTGCTAATTCTACGAGCATTTCTTATAGCCCCGCCCAGTACCTGCGTCTAGAGTCAAGCACTACCGATATACTGTACTGTAAGAGGATTGTACTGGCGGAAACTAATGAAGCGCGAATTATTGTGAAACGTTCTCTGAGTATTAAATACCAAGTTACACGGATAAATAAGGATGCAGCCTGGTGAACTTTAATGAGGTATACAGTTATGTTAGAAATGGAAAGCCTAAAGGGATTTAGAGCAAAAATGTTATCAACGAGTATTCAATATAATCATGTGAGAACAGCTACAGAAAAATAGCTTCATTTGGAGGCGATAATGGTGGCTTATATATTACAATCTTATATACGAAACCTAAAGCCTCCCTGCCCAGCATAACATAAACAAAGCTGTTCTAAGCTAGGAAAAGGAAGGGGCTTGAAGTATGCCAAGAAAAAATGTGGATCCCATGCACGAAGGTGTTCCCAAACAGGATCAACTCGCATGTTGGAGCATCACTTCTCTCATAGAAAGAGAGTACAGTTTTTCGCAGGACTCTTAGATCAAAATTGTCCAAATTGGTGACTGTGGCAGGTCTGTTCTTTGCAGGAGATAAGGAAATTATAATAATAATAATAATAATAATAATAATAAGCTCATGTATTTCTCATCTGGAGACTGTGCCCAACAAGGTTAGGACACAGTATCCTGAGGTTTTCATGCTTAGTACGAACATAAGAATAATACTAAAAAGTAACATAAGAGACAATTGGTATTAAATTAGCAGTGAATTTACTAGAACAAGGCTCGCATCTTAATAAGGAGATAATACTGACACTATTTTCTGTTAAGAGGGGCGTTGGTTAC
>LQNS02000140.1:10817407-10827996 GCA_001587735.2 Parhyale hawaiensis
CTCTAGCTCCCACCCTGCTAACACCATAACTTAGGTCTCCTTAATTAATAAAAAAATTGTTAGGTATCCATTAAAGATTTTATTAGGCTTTTGAAAATGGGAGAAGTATCCCGAAACGTCAAGTTTTAATTATTAGTTCGTGTCGACTCTGAGAAAATGTAAATTCAACTAAAAAAAATAGGTGCAGATATTCAAACCAACGCCCGTTTAATTGTTTGTTTGGAACTTGGTATTTTGTTATTTATCATGGAGTTTTCAAAGGTGCCTCGGAGTTTCCGCAGGGACGGACAGGAAGGGATTGACGCTCAACTGTACCTTAGGCCGACCTTACCCCATTACTGCCAACGCCTACCTACAGAAGCTCAGTGGTTAGTTAAGGTTGCAGACTCGCTCAGTGTCGGGAGATCGGACAATGCGAAGTCATAGCTCTGATAATCTTTGATCGACTGCAGCCGTGCAGCCAGCTGGGCAGTTGTGGACATTTACCTGCAGCACAAAACAGTGCATATGGGTTTTTTAGTCGGGGTGTGAGGTCAAGGTGACTATACCAAACCATTACATATGTGGAAGTTTAAAATAGTGCTACGCGATCTTATGGCAGATGATCCTTCACTTAGTAGCTACTACATGGTTCAGCTACTTTAGTGCAACCATGGCTACTAAAGAGTTGAGCTGCACAGCTAGCACAGAAACTTGCTTTTTCAATGGAAATTACCCTTGATAATAAAATTCCTATTACCTGAAAAACATAGCTTAAATTTTCTTGTAGAACTTATATCTTTTATCTATCGAGTGGCTGTAAGTGACAAAATCTAAGAATTATAGGAACTTTTCTTGCCAGAAGTTCGATAATAATGAGAGTGCAGCGACTTACCTCACCGTGTGTCAGTCAATCCTCAAAAACAAAAATCAATTGCAGCAAGCTGCTCTACGAAACCATATTTTTCGCTTCTTCCTGCTTGATAAGCATTCTTTTTTATATACTCCTTAAAGCCGATCATTGTCTCCGATATAAATATAAACTAGGTACTTAAATCGCTTTACTGCAGGTCAAGATTTTATTTATTGCTGAAGTACCTAATATAAATTTCCCATAAGTAAAAGTTGGTGCCCCAAAAACCACATCTAATTAAGTGTGTAAACTAACCAAATTTTGCTTGAATTCATTCGATATTGTTTTCTGTAATTTGAACCAATTCTGTCAGTCGCTTTATAGCAGGTGACTGAAGGTGTACATTTGGGATAATAAAACAGTGTTTCAACATCATAGTTGTATTTAATTCTAGCAATGGACTCCTCAGCAACAATATGAACAAACAGTGAATGGATTTTAGAGTTATGGGTTAGAGAAGCAAATTATTTGTCGACGTAGTTTCCATTCTTTGAAAGCATGTACGTTAAACAGACTTCTGTCTACAGAGGAAGTCTTCGATGAACTTGAGATAATGCATGACATAGAACCGGCAACATCAGTAATTTTCAGCCAGAGTTTGTCTTTTGATACAAATTTGACTCCTCCTTCTTAAACCTCCCTTGTCAAAACTGACCAAAGCTGTTCAATAGGATTAAGGTCAAGAGAACAAGATGGCCAAGTCATAAGATACTCTCCTTCGTTGACTATACGCAGTTCCAAGCAATGAACTGACAATCTTCGCTGAATGAGATGCAGCGCTGTCGTGCATGAAAATCATTTGGCGTCGATGTAACAATGGTAGGTCTTTGAGCCATTGTGGCAAATGCTCATTTAGAAACGGTATGCAAGCTGAACTTGTAAGCTTGACACTCTCTGGCAGTCGGACATGTCCGATATGCTCGTGACCTATGGTGCCGGCCCAAAACATAACACCTCCACCTCCTTGTTGGAGTCACAATCGTTGCGGAAAGAGGCTCCAAGAGGACTCCACACTTTGGCCTATCCCTCTGTGCCATCAAGGGTAGCTCGAGCCTCATCCGCAAAGAGAACATTTTGGAAGTTTGTATTCATATATTTTCATATCCAAGCAATGGAGGCCTGCCGACAGGCTGAACGTTCCACACCAATTCATTCAAGACATTGCATCTGGCTTGTGTTTGTTTGGACGAAGGAGCGATGCCAGCTTTGTCAAATATGGCAGCGCTGGTGCTGTTTGGATGCCTGCTGACTTGTCTGCGTAGTTTTCGAATATCACGAGGGTTCTTCTCATGATCTTAACTTTCGTTGGGTTGGTGTTGGGATTCTCCCTAACTTCTTGGCAAAATATATGAGAGACGAACCTTCTACAAGGCCTGCAACAACCCGCTTATTTTCAATAGCTGTCAAGAGTCCTTCTCTGGGCATTTTCAGAAACCTACTAGAAAATGACCTAAAGTTAAAATTGGTTCATAATACAGAAAAGTCCATAACTTTAAGTATAGTGCATGAAATCAAGCAAAACTTTGTTTCTCTACGTACTTAGTTGCGGTTTTGGAAACCAACTTTCAGTTAAATGAGATTTATATTACTTACGAAATTAACAAAAGTTTGACTTGCAATCAAGCGGGTTACACAATTTAGTTATCAGATAATTACAGCACGCAAGAATCGAGTTTTTAAGTGCTTCCATGAACTCTCGAATTGAGATCACAAATGAAAATAAAATTTTACTGGACCACAAAAAGAATTCATCGTTTCAAAGGAAGTTCTTAAAAAAATCACCGTTATGAATGACCTTTCTAATAAAACTTTCGAAGTTTATTTCCAATGAGAAATAAAATAAAGCTCAAATTTGCAACACGGGAAAGTAATACATCAGGAACGAAGAGCCCCTGAGGAAGCAAAATAATGAATCTTCCCGTTTCTTCTGCATCGGCACTGGCAGTCGGACTCTGCGTTATCATGACGACTATAGCAGCAGACAACAATGGACACGCAAGAAAAGATAATTTAGAAAAGAAGGCAAAACACTTCAGCGCAAAGCAGCATGCTCGCCAATCAGCATCATCTGAAATTTTGCGCAGGCTGCTGTCGCCTCGAGAAAACCTTACTAAGCCCAAGTTTGAGAAGTTGCAAAATAATTTCCTATCTTTCGAAAGTTTGCCTGACCATTGGAGGATAATGCTCAGTAAGTAAGCCATGTAAATATTAATTATGTACATATTTGGCACATGAAAAGCGACTTTAAAACTACATTGAAAAAGGAAATCTTGTCCTAGATTCTCCATCCTTTATCTCACCTTAACTTTACTTGACACTTCTCTTTTGGCATTGAAGGCTGTCAGTCTGCATTCTATTGATTTTTTTATACATATATGGAGCATCGGCTTGACCAGCATTTTGTAGATATTTACCTCCGCCAGGGAAGTTAGATTTTCGTTGAATTTGCCTGTCTGTCTGTCACCAAAATGAATCGGAAAGTTATGGCTGGATCTTTACGAAATTTACAGGGATTGTTATGCAGTTAAGATCTGTTCAACCATTTGTTTGTCGGTCTTTTTTTTTCTCGGTAGCATAACTCAAAGAGATATGGACGGCTCTTTATGAAATTTTCACGAAGTGCTGGGGATGTCACTATAGAAGAATATGACATAAATTTTGTGCTTATCTGTTTGTCCGTTTTTTGTCTCTTCGTTTGTCAAAGCGATTCTCTCTAAAATAACTAAAATAGTTATGAATGGATCTTCATGAAATTTGTAGGAATTGTTAGAAGGCTCAAATTACCGAAATTTTGTGATGATCGGTTTGCGTGTTTGACTAATGTTTGTCAGAACATAGCTCAAAAAAAATTTGACGGATATTCCTAAAATTTGCAAGAATTGTTATATATACGTGTTGAAAAGAATAACCAAATTTTAGTGCTGATCGGTTCTTCCGTTTGTGTATTTGATTATTATATGTCAAAATGTTTGTCAGAACATAACTAAAAAAGTTACGGATGGATCTTCATGGAAAATACAGACGCTGTTATGGGTGCTAAGAGGTACAAACGATCAAATTTTGGTGATGATAAAAAGAAAATCCTAGTTTCAGGACCAGTTCGAACTTTTATTGACATCGCCCTCCCTGCCTGGCTGAGATATGCGCTCACAGAGCGCTCTGTTATTTAAACTCCTGATCGAACGTTTAAGACCGCTTGAAAATATGAAGAATTATAACGTTTTAGTGATAGATAAATAAATACCTTCGACTAGGGATCAGTAATTCCTAGAGGTAAAATGTGCAAAAAACGAAAAATACCTGCTGCGACAATTTATTAAGAAATGTACATTTTTGTCAAATGATAAGACCAGGGCAATAAATGTTTAGTTGTAGGGTAATTTCCGGCATTTTTGATGAGTTACAGGCTTACACTGATAGTGTGAAGGTGTCACTAAGCCCAAGGCAAACAATTCTCCGAATTAGAACTTGGTCGAAATGTTGAACTGCATAAGCAAGGTTTATCGCAGTGTGCAATCGCAGCTGAAATTCCCCGCAGTAAAACTGTGATTTTCAACTTTCTAATAGGCCCTGAGAGTTAAGAAACAGCAAAATCTAGTGGTAGACCGACAAAAATTTCTCCTACAGTGAGTAAGAGAAATAAACTAACGTAAGAGAGTTAGATTATCACGCCTCAGCCCTCTAGGGGGCAGCTCCAAAGCGCTTCTGTAGGAATAGCACTGCAGCAATATATTGTCTCTTACCGGTAAAGTGCTATTTATCCTCGTTTTACAGGAGATGGATTTCTGCGACCAGAGGATTCTGAGGCCGCCATAAAGCTGAGAGGTACGTGACAGCTCATGTAGTGCCTTGTGACATTAAATGCTGGCATAACTGCACATATACAGCCGCCATCTGCAGCATAAGATACACCTCACACAACAACAGTCTGACAGGCACTGACTGAGCCCTGGGGACAAGTATTAACCACGGGATGCGCACTAACACGGTAAAGGCTCACTGTGTTCCCGGTACAACCTCGCTTTCGCTTCGCTACAGCTCACTGTAAAAATTGGCTGAAAGTAAACTCTTATACACTGGTTGTAGATTCGAAGTAGCAAGCGCTTGGATGTTTTGGGAGGAATCGGAGTCGGACGTCCAAGAGAACCAGGAAGTAGAGCCAGAAAAGAGTAGCCCACTCCGACTACTGAAAACTGTTTAAAAAACTCTTATTTTATAAATTTATTAAATATTTCAAGTCCTAGGCGGAAAAAAATGATACACGATGCCATATATTACAATAAACATTTTGATTATTGTTCGATGCAGGATAAAAGTTAGCCAGACTAGTGTTTTCGTAATTGTAAGAGAATAAATGCGTGTTTGATTGGGACATAAACCTAATGTGCTTAACTTAAATCGAGCGGAAAGTCAATTCAGACCGTTCTTTTCTCCATTTTGACTTGAGTTTAAGGTCTTAAGCGGAACCTGTTTGGGCTGACATCTCAATTCTGCTCCGGAGGTAGTTTGACTTTTTTAAGCTAATATACTTGACTTTACTCTAATGTAAACAACAATAGTGGCATGGAAACGAACTTTTTTCTTTTCGGGGAATTAATATTAAAACAAAAGGAAGAATTTTTTGCAATTTCAACCTTCTAAAAAGGTTAAAAAGGTAATTAGTTCGTTTTCTATGATAGCAATAAAAGAATGAAAGAAAACTTATTTTTAGGGTTAACTTGACTATATTGCTCTGGCACAGTATACTTATACCATGGATTGGTAAAATGATAAAAACATATCAGTCACATATCAGACCAGTGTTGCGTTTTGTTTACATATTCATCACTTTCACGTCCGATGTATCGCAAATAACCTCCCTCTAGAAAGTTAGCTGAGCCAGTTCCATACTTCTAACCTATCTTAAGGAAGGACATTGTTGAAGCTTGTGTATAAAAACTCCATAAGATTTACTTCCAAGGAGCCTTAATTTTTTAACCTTAGGAGCGTTCAACAGGTTCTGCTAGTGACATCACAGCTTAGGTTAATATTTTACAGCGTAACTCCTAAAAGCCGTTCGACTGAGACACGCTTAAATCGGTCCGTCAAGTCAAGTGCACTTAAATCTTCGACAGCGACGTCGCAAACGAGCACGTCGTAAATACACAAACTGCACATGAAATATTTTTTTATCGAATATCTAACAATAATGGGAATCCATACGGGATTTTCAATCTGTTACGCAATACGTATCTCCTTAGAATTTTCTTTGAACATGCATACGTTAATTGAGTGCAAAGTATCAAATTCATGCATTAATTGGCGGCTACTTGAACTGCGTAATTTGAGGTTTTCCGGTACATTTAAGCGTACTTCAGATTACTCGAAATTCAATTCTTTTTGCCTTCCAGAACGGAGAAAGGATGCCATCGAATACCATGTCTCTACTGTTAATGCGAACATCGAAGTATTCGTCGAAGAGAAAATGGTAAGCAACTAGAAAGATGTAAGTATATACATACAATGCATCTACAGTATATTTATAGTGCTACTTTTTCAAGCTCACAGGACAATGCAGTCACACTTTTTCTTTGATGGAGCTTTAAACGGGTGTTTTTCGCTCTTTTTTCGAGTTACTGCATGACTGGTTTAGCACTTTAATCCCTATGGAAGCTACAAGAAAGGATCATCAATGGTCATAGGTTTAGGTGTATTATAGGGGAACGACCCCATGCGTTAAATTAGTTCGTTGTCGATTATAGTAGAGGGTCAGCACAGTTTCTTTCCTGGTAGTAGATAACAAATATTAACTCTGTTCGACAGTTAAGCAACACCAAGAATTGGCAGAATAGGGAGGAGAAAGAAAGAATAGAGTTTAAGTAAATGAATTTCCCGACAATGCCCAGCACTTTACCATGGCTACCAGAAGTGACCACTTAAGGATTAAAATTTTGCTAAAGTAAGCTTGAAAAGTTTGAGCTCTGTTGAGCGTCAGTTTCAACCGCTACGAAAAACATCAGCTAACGAAAAAGTCCTCTGAATGGATTATGAATTTATGAATGACGGGAACAGAAACTCAATCCATGAGAAAAGCGCAGCAAAAAAAAAAAATGAAGCTTGCATATGTGTGTGCAGCAAAAACATCCGCAGCGTTCTGGGAGGTACAGATACAAATTTAATTTTAGAAATTACTATCTCAACCACGAGGGAGTAAATTAAAGTTGAAGCAGTGATTTTGGCAAGGTGGAATTCAATGAAAAAAGTCGGCATTCAATTCCGAAGCTTCTTATTATACTTTCGCCATCATCTGAAACCTGGTTTAATTTTCTCCCATCGGTATTCAACTGAGCGTTTCAGAATTACCATATCCTCCAATCTGCCCTAGTTTCCTCCTACGTTATTAGAAAGTGGCACGATAGATATGAATATAGAAATATACGAACATATAAATAAATTCTTATATAATTCATTTATTGTTTGCTATAATTAGTCTGCAGTAATTAGTCTTTATGATAGTTTCAATGACTTATATTGAACAATTAACAACATAAAACGGGTTCACATCGTGGGATCACACTATACAATTTACATAGCTCAACCTACCGCACGGTCTACGTCAAACAATTCTCCCGACCAATTTAGTTGTTCAGAAGCTGTCGCGGAAAATCATATTTTTAGTGCAAAATTCATTATCTCGGAAGACGTTTTTTTTTACCTGACGACATTTTTGAGGCGTTTGCATTCCAGGTTCACACTATGAATCCTGGAACTTCGGGTGGAGTTCACGTGCTGGTGTTCAGCCCAGCGGACGGTCGCAAGCTGCTGCAGCGACGGTTCCTGACAGGACAGCCTGCAGAGGGAGAGCTGCTGGCAGACTGTCTGTCAGCTCTGCAGCCTGGCAACTTGGTCCTTATTGTAATGACGGTGAGAGTGAAGATGAGTGAAGATAGACACTAACTTTTGCTGCGATGGTGCATTGATTGCAATGTTGAGTTTATACGCAGGATCGTGTGTATATCTGCTCCTGGAGATACTGAAATAAGGACTGAGAAATTAACCGTTTGAGCACCTTAACTTGGCAAGTTGGTCCTTATACTATCCAAAGGGTGGGTGCGAGTGAAGTAAATCGAATAAAGCTGCTGCAACTGTTCGGTAATTACAATGCAACCACGCCACTGTTACAATAACTTTTAGTTTCTTTCTTAGTAATTCAGTGCAAAGCTTGCTGTTCTAAATAATAATACACAAAATAAACACATATCAGAGATGCTTTGGGACAAATATAAATACTTTCCGAGATATTATTAACTGTGATCATGGGCAGCGTAATGTATAATTTCTAGGCTTCGCCTAAGTAAACACGTTTTATAGCTGTGCGCCTCAGTAAGTGTTTTGCAAGGATGTGGAGTCAGCGTGAATAGAGAAAGGAGCTCTTTCGCACGTGACCAAAACAATACCACGACTCGTCGCTCAGCTACCAGGGACGGCTCACTGTAAATCTATCGCCGTAAATTCATCGAATGGTAATAAAATCCTACGGTAAATGCAAATGAACTTTATCAATACGATGAATTTATCACTCGATGAATCTGCCGCGATGAATTTCCCGTTATGAATACCGATCGAGTGTCTCAAAAAAAGGCAACCCAAATTAAAAGGGTTAACATGGCCAAGCTATGCGCTCCTCATCCATTATCAAAACGTCAGTTTGTAGTAGAGATTACGAGCTTCAAAATGACACCAAGATTAATGATCTAGACCCTTGCCTAATTGAGTGCCATAACCCAGAGGTTGGGGTGCACAACCTTCGACTTCAGACTTGATATTGCTTTGATCTCGGGTAAGCGCATCCTTCTCTCTCATATCACTTTAATGCAAACTGACCCTAATGTAATAATTTCGTCAGGGCTGTTTTTTTAGAACATCTTAGAAATTTAACGCATTAATTGTATCACTGTCATGCAGGCGGTCACACCATCTTCAACAGGAGGTATCAATCGCTCGGATTTATTCATCAGTTACCTTCTCTTACTCAGGCAGTGTTGCCTCGCTACAAGAACTCTTCTCACGTAGGCATAAAACACGAGAAACAACCCGTGTAGCAAAACAGCTCAGCCTGAATGAGACAGGGTAAAGAGCTACCAACTGCACAGGAAAACAAAGAACTTCACCTGACCAGAGGATTGGTTAATTATTTTGTTACCTTAACATATTTTTTTTCTTGGCAGCTGGACGCAGGAAAATATTTAGGAGCTACAGCACTCATGCTGCTGGAGACGCTCGGCATGCAGGGCTCCACCGTTGGGGGCGCTGTGAGACTCAGTGAGTGGATACTGCAGCCCGAAGCGTGTTGCAGTCACAACCCAGCTTGGGGCTACCTTACCCTAACTAATACTTGCGTAGAGGTAAAGGTAAAATTATCCTGACAGCATGCCTCAACTAAGAAGTCCACATGCACTGGTGCGTGCTGCAGATAAATGCCCGCTGGGACACAGATGAATGCAGTCGACTACAAGTTGTCAGACCCATAGTGCTCAAGGCGGAAGGCTTATACGACCACTACGACTCCCCTTCTGCCCCAGAATTTCTGGCAGGGTCAGTGCTCTCGCAAAGGACTGTGAGTGTCAAACTTGCTGCCACGCCAATCTCCAGCATCGCAAGTAGATGAGATTAGATAGCTGACAGTAGACGGACCAACAGGTCCATTCCCAAAGAACAGCCGGAACTGACGCTCTGGGCCTTTCTATGCTATTGCTGTTACGTCAGATTATGTATTCTGTACCATAGCAAGGAAACGAACGCCTGACTTCAAATGTACTAGCGCAGCACGCTGCTACTTTGCTACTGAGAGGCTGAGTACCGGCAATACGGTAGCGGTAGTCTAAGCCTCACCCCCCTCCCAGCGGTAACAGGACGCTCGAATGTCTGCCCTTACATGCAGAATGCACGAGAACGGGACTGATGTCAGCAGGCAAGTATTGCGCTAGGAGCGCTGAGTCGGCAGCATTGAGGCCCAGATGCCACTGGTACTGGAGTACTGACCCTAACCTGAAATGGGGGTGGTCTGGGGGCGGGGGGTTGGTTTGCATATCGTCGAAATAACAGCTTTCCGTCGCTAGCGTCATAGCTCCTGACGATCTGTGATCGACTGCAGCCGTGCACTTCTTTAAAGTCGGTTAACCTATATCTGCAGCACGAACCAGTACCTACGGGCTTCCCAGAAGAGGTATTCGGCCAAGTTTACTTTACCTTTTCTTATTGTGACGCGCAAGCTCCATCTACCATAGATCGTAATAAGCTCCATCCTAAAGCCTGCTGTAAACGAGCCTTTCGTCTTGTGTTTTCCCTTCAAAGCATTGGAGTGCGCTGGTGTGTCTGATCCAACATCAGAAAGTGCAAAACTTTCTCAGGTGCAGTCGCTCAAAATTTCAAGACTTCAGAGAAACTTTGCTAGTAACACTTACTAAACGAAAATTATTTTTAGGCTAACATTTTATTCATTTTGGAAGCATCCTCCCATTTTCAAAAATCTAATAAAACCTTCTAAGGATATATACCTAACAACAAAAAATTTTTTATTTAAGAAGACCTAAAACGTGATGGTGTAAGCAGTGTGGGACCTAGAGGGCGAATGACCACGGTGCGCTATGGGGTCCTTATATAAGCGTCGAGCGGCACGGGAAGCGGAGGAGAATCGGGCGAGTGCAGTCGGAGGAAA
>LQNS02000140.1:10829405-10839884 GCA_001587735.2 Parhyale hawaiensis
AAGTTTCTCCCCGCCCTATATAACGACTACAGCTGTACCACTCGTCACAACCATGGCTGACGCTTTTTCCTCCGACTGCACTCGCCCGATTCTCCTCCGCTTCCCGTGCCGCTCGACGCTTATTTAATTAATTAATAAGGACCCTATAGCGCACCGTGGTCATTCGCCCTCTAGGTCCCACACTGCTAACACCATCACGTTTTAGGTCTTCTTAAATAAAAAAAATTTTTGTTGTTAGGTATATATCCTTAGAAGGTTTTATTTGATTTTTGAAAATGGGAGGATGCTTCCGAAACGTCAAACTTTTATATTAGTTCATGTCGACTTCATTTCAATTTTATAATTTACCAAAGGATAATAATTTTTATTCATTTCTGTTGGTAGAAATCTAAAAGAAATTAGTTGTGTCTTCACGGACACGACGTAACAGTCAAATGGTGCGCAGTCACAACCCAGGACAAAGGACTATCGTCTGTAGCCGACTCAATTTAGCAGTAGCAAGAAACACGAGAGGCCGACATCGCTGACTCTATTGGATTAAAATTCAACAATTTTTGCGGTTGAGAGCGCTGTGAGCTACCAGTGCCACTGTAACTCGAATACCACCGCCGTAACCCTACTAAATATCAGGGCCGCCGTAGGAGCTAAGATATTAATTCAGTTTCTGCTCGGCGCCGCAGAGACTTTAAATTTTGTTAGGGCACCGACAAGGTGGTGACTGACGTAAGTTTTTTGAGCGATTGGTGACTCTGTTGTAACGCAGGTAACCCTCGGTTGTGCTTGCGACACGCTTCAGTAACGCTTAAGTGAATAGCTTCCTTATCATCGAGGACTTTTCCTTTTTTACATAGGGCCGGTGCAATAACTTTCTTTTTCTTACGGTATCCTTTACTATTTTACATGGAGGTCAATGCAATTACTTTATTTAGCTCCCGGTAACTTTATATAAAATTTCCCTCGTTTACATAGGGTCGGGCTTCCTTCCTACTGTTTGTATGCCTATCCGTCTTTCGACTAATCAGTCTCTCCACCATTCTCTAGATTTGATAAGTATTATAGTCTGACCATTTTATGAAGGCGGTTCGGTCGTGGTAAAATTCCTGTATAGCGTTGCCAATTCTATGAGTATATCTGAGATTTTGTTCGGCCCATATCTTAGACACGCCCACTAACTGCATATAGAGCAATGTCAGAAATTTTCATAGGATTAGCCCCGCTGTGAAGAAGTTTGACGATGAACGAACCGCCTTCATAAAATGGTCAGACTATAGCTACTAGTATGCCCTATCCTGTCAAATATAACCGCAAGAATATCTATACTTTGGGATCACGTATCATTCACGGTTGACACTTGTTGTCGTAAGGCTACTAGCGCAGTGCGGCAGTATGAGTACAGTGGGCCAAAAAAGTTATCACAAAAAATAAGTACTCGTTATGCAGAAGCGCAGTTTAAGTAATAAACTGCTGTAAACGTTCTACAGAACTTGCATTTAACACTCGGAGCTCTTAGGTAAATGCGGGGTCATATAACAGTGTTTTTTTTTTTTGTATGCTGGATCAGCAGTTGTTTTCTTGCTTCATTGTAAACAACATCAAAAAGTGACCAACTTTTTCAATTCTAATTCCTTTCAAATTTCAAATAAGAGGTATCCAAAGCTCCACTAGTAACGCCAGCTAACATCCCGTAAACATGACGGCAAACATTTTAACAATTTTTTTTGTAAAACTGGGTGCTTACATATATACCTTTTATTGGCGCTATCACCATAGAGCCAACTCAGCTAATACGGTTGGTTGTTTTGCAGTGACTGTGCCTCCGACTTCAGGCATTTGAACTTTGCGATAAATTTTTAATAGAAAGATAGGTGGTTGCTAATTTAAAATGCTCAGAATTAGGAGGGTCAGGCCAAATTCCTGACTGTATGGTGCCTTCTGAAGTATAAAACTGCAGCGGTAGCTGACATTTTCAGCCTTTTTTTGCGCAATGTAACAATGCGCACGCTGGTTGAAGCCGTGTCTGTGGCAACATAATCGGATGAGTTGAATTGGCGCTACGCTGAGAGCACCGATGAAAGTTGTTCGTGAGCAGCTGGCTTGAGACATACAGGTCTATGGGCGCAAACATAACAAACGTTCCAGCCCTGCGTTCTGCGTACTTTGATCAAAAGACTGCCGTGTGAATCCGGTGTTCGGTAATTCAGCGACTCTGACACATCTACATCTTGCTTCAACGTTTTGTTGTATCCTGACATTCCTATATATACCTTCAGTACAACACATATTTGACCCACTGTACACCGCTCCATAACTGTCTTGAAAATTTCAGAATTAAAAATATAAAATAAGGAGCTGTTCCAGAAAAAATTGTAATTCTTTTCCTTGTCTTTCATTGATGATATTGTGAACAAATAATAAATATATATATATATAGAGAGAGCAACAGATATCAGTGACCCTTGATTAGTGAAATCTGATTCAAGTCGCACTAGACGTGGTGGTTTAGTTCAATCGAACATTATTTTCTTCTTTTCGTTTGTCTCCAGCTGCAGATTTTGCCCAAGGGATATACAATTCTCCATTCTTGGTCAATTATACTTCTGGTGTCCAACATTCCTGGATGACACGTATGAGCCATCGGGGGCAGGAGCAGTCCTATAAAGTACTTGTACTTAATCGCGACGGTACGGAGACTGTAAAGAGAATGAATGCGTCGCAGACTCGCAACATATACTACGATGGCTATGTTCACACGAGGGATCCATCGGTTCTGCTAAGCAGGGTTCCTGAAGGTTGGCCGCCGCAGAGCAAAGAGGTAAATTGCATTGTTTTATTTACCATTCCTACCCTAAGTGGCGCAGTGGTCAGTGGTGCTGCCTCACTCGTTGTCACGAAGCCAGTTGTCCCATTTCTAAGCCAGGGAGACAGGTCTTGCTGCTCGGCTACGTAGCGTCAGCATTTCTGTTACTGAGTCTATACTTAGGGGTGAGGGGATACTATCCTTACGGTCGGGGTGCAGTTATCATATGAGTCTCCCATTTATGGCGCTATAGCTAAGATAATCTGTGGCCGACTACAGCCGTACAGTCGTAGTAGATTAAATTAAACCCCTTTCCTCTGGGCTGTAAAGGGGATTTATCTGTCACACAAGCCTGCGTATGTGGGTTTCTTAGTTGGGGGGGGGAGGGCGTTCAGGGTAACTTAGTATTATCAAGATACTTTACCAGTACTTGTAGTAATTCACTTTTGGCCAAATCTTGCTCTGGAATCCATTTCGATACCTATGTGCTTTATTATTTCAGTTCTTGAATTTACCATTTGAGGGTACCTGCTCAATTCTGCTACTACTGGTCTCTTGTCGTCTTCGCGTAAGGCCGACTAGAATCTTTACGCAAGTTCTCTTCATAGGAGCTCTCCCGACATCCTTTAAGGTGCATGCAGACGAGCAACGTTATCGTTGCGTTTGACGGGAAGAACTTTCCAAAATGCCAAGCTTGCCGCGATGTTCTAATATAGGCCTAAACACAGAGTACATGTGATCGGAAGCGCTTTTAATGCCATTTTTAATTTAAGGGTAAAGGTATTGGCAAAGTTACGTAGAATGGAAGTGGCAATAATAAAATTATAATAGACTTTTTTTCAAGTTTACGTAACACTTTGTTTTATTTCCCTCACACAGTGCCTAGGCTGCAGCGATCGAATGTCTTTGACTGTCTTGTGTCCTGGTAAAGGCAACTATGCGTCAATTAGAAAATTAAAATGTTTGTCTTCAAGTGTTTTGGCTTTGCGAGTATCGCTATTGAAGTTTTAGATAGTTCTTCAAATAAGTGAAAAGGAACTCAACAAGCCGTGCACTTTTCATTTACCTAAAAGGTTACGGTAAAGCATTTGGACATAAAATCATACATGTAAGATACAAACCACAGTCTGGCGAGTCCGCCATAGCAGTCGACACGCACGTTAATTTTCTGTTGCTTGCAGCACCCTTTGTAAGCTCGAGATTTCTACACATCATACTGTTGACATCACATTTGAAATTGCAACAATATTTAATAAAGATTTAAGGGAAACGGAGGCGTTGCCGCAACATACGGCAGTAGAAAATGTAATCAGGGGAAAACTGGACAAGTTGCTCGAACTCTGGCATAAAAATTGTTCTAGTCCCATTTTGCTAACTTCGCTCCACATGCAACTTCTTCCCAGACTCTGGTAGAGCATTTGTGGGCGAATTGCCACTCCCGCAACTTTTGGTTCTCGTGTGGACTGACTTGTAATACGTACTGAATGTACATACTTAACTGAAGTCTGTATTTTTACCAGGATGCTCTGCCAACGAGGGTGTTCATCGAATCTGCCGCCATCGTTAAAGGCAAGAAGACCAAGCAGTCGAATTTAGAAGTATCGACTTGGGTTACCAGAACTCCAGGTAAGCGGATAAGTAATGAAGTGTAGATTGCTATGACGTAATCTGAAGAGTGGCTTTATTGGAAGTAATGTGCGTATGTGTTGCTGTGTATCATCAGCCAAGTATCGTCTCTATAACATCAACCCGCTGATGCAAGGTATTGGACCAGTTCCAGCATGTGCGTGTGTATTCGAATTGGTCTACGCATCCGCTGGTATGTCCGAACGATCTGCATGTGTACGCACGGACTCTAGTTTAAGTTGGTTCCGGTGATGACATTTAGGGGCGAGTTCGATCAGGAAATCACAATAGAGATCAGTGACGGCGAGCAACTTTTCGGAGCCCTGTCTCTAGCCTAACTGAGCTCACTTACTGCATTACCATTAACATGGTAGTCCACCCCAGCTGTGTTTAGTTAGATGTAGATACTATCAGTAAAGATATTATAGAGAATTGGGGAGAATAAGCCTCCTTGTCGTATGCCGTTAGTCATACCAAACACTGGTGACACTGCTGCCCCCTATTTCACATAGCGTGATATAAATGTTACGCGCGAACGATGGATTTGGACAATCGATCGATCGCGCTGCGCAAACGGTGAATGTTGTAGGTATTAATCGAATGCGCACCCATCAATCGATTGTTTTGGGCGGACGATCAATGTTTTTCTTCAACTTTCCCCATATTTCTGAGTATGTTGCATCATATTTATTTAGTTTTAACTATATATAATTAACGTGTGCATTTATTAATTAGGTTAGGTTAGGTTAGGCGTTTGAACGATCGATCGTTTGCCCAGCGTGATCGATCGATCGATCATGCAAATTGACCGATCGCGCCCAACATAAATACAATAGAGTGATTAACACGTAAACGGATAAGTAAATGAAGCTACAACGCGTTTTTAGTGATATCTAGAGGGGTGTTGTAATCACAATTTCTGAGCTACCGGTGCCGCACCGGTGATTCCGCCGCTTACAAATTGTGTCACAACCACAACCCAAAAAGCGGTAACGATGATTGCGACACGGTTTTATTGCAAATAAAGGGGACAAAAGAATCGTACAAAAGACAACGAGTAAACTCCGTAGCCTGAAGTAAGTAAATAAGTTTACTTACTTTGAGCTCCGTGGAGGAAATTAGATGGCACTCTCACAACCGCACTTTTAGTTACGGCTACGATTTTTCATCGTTGCGGTAGCCCAACTGGGTTGAGATTACAATACGCCTGGAAAGAAGGGCTTGGATTTAAGTTTTATGTGCACTGCGGCTGTCTCCTGCTGCAATTTTCTCATGCTGTGCAGGCTTGTCGTGTTCCTGGCACCACGACAATGGCCTCACCAAACAGGCGCAGTTTTGCCAGAGGTACGAAGGTTACGGGGCGCTGTGTCGCTGCTCCCGGCCTATCCGGCCTGAGCGCCTGCGTGCTTCTGCTGTGAGTTAGCGCAAACCCAGACTTATTTTTCGGCCTCTCCAATAGGTGTTTTACCGTTTTTGCTTCTATTCTATTAGGGTAGCTACTAATCAAGTACGTCCCACTAAAAATGCTCAGGGCGGACATTTTCGAAATGATCATCAGTTTATTAAAGAATTGTATCCCTAAATGCATAGCGTGCCATATACGGCATGTGTCAAGGATAATTCTTCTTACGAAAGTGTTAAAATTAACCATGCACTAAAGAGTCAAAATATCGAATTAAGTTTTCCGCATTATAATCATAATTAACGAACCATCGTCATTACAAGGATATAACTACTAGTATATTTGATTCAGCGTAGGCACCACAGTACAGTAAAGAGAGTTTAAAGCATACAGGGGGTTGGCAGGGCCATTCCCAGCTGACGGCTACGCGTCAATAGCACTTGCAGAGATACCAGAGTTACGAGAGCAACAGACAATGCTCAGCTGGAAGGGTCCCCAGTGCGATCGTTCTCCCAACTCTTTTTCCAATAAAATATGCCCGAAAAAAATCCAGCCGTTTCGTGGTTATCTCAGTTGTTGAGGCATTATTGTAGGCAGTGGTAGATGCATTAAGTGATATTTCACTGTGATTGCTAGTTTATTGAATGACTTTTCCCAAGTGTAAAGCAGTAGGACCGAGAGAAGGCTGCGACGGAACCTCTCTCCTCCGCTCCTCGATAATGACTGAGAGGCTGTAGTACTTGTGATTGGCTAAGTGCTTTTTACGCCACTGAAACGTCACAAACTTCATGACGTCAGTAGCAACTACGATATTACTCCCCTTTCCTGTACTGTGGTAAGCACGTACTACCCTGACAGCACTTAACGGTACATTACCACCACTAGTGTATTTTCTCGACAGAAATGACGACAAAATTTTCATTGGTACTACATAGTGGTTAATGCTTGTTGCGAATCGGCTTGCGAAATCGTACCTCTACTCTGTAGAAAAGGTGCCTTGTGCCACGAGCCTGTGTCCCCCGACAAACAGAGAGCTTTGTCAACAGAAGAAACCCCATTTTGCTGCATATACACTGTAAGCGTTAACTGGTTATACCGCGGCTTGCTTGCTTTACCAAACTAAGGGCACGTTCCATGGGGCACCGATATTAAGCACTCGAGGCTTGACTTGTCCGAAACTACAGGCAGGTGCTCTGGCTTCGATCCGGTTAGCCATTAATCGGTTAGCCTTGAGACTTTCAGAACGTTAATCTTGCTCCGTAAATTGGAATTTACAGTCGGCTCAGCGTAATCACTTTCCTTCTAACACTTGCAACAAGATTTAAAGTGGCATATGGCTGCAGCTTCGTGCACGTTAAGCCTCAAAAGCTTAATTTCTGCGCCCAACCGACCATGCTTTTAGTACCTAATAACGAATGTTATCTGATCTACTCCTTAGTGATAGGTCTTACGCCTTTCTTATTCCTTGGAAAGTCGCAGTGGCAGTAGCGCCCGATGAGATATCCATTTTTCGTTCTCTGTCTATTGACATTCAAATAAAAATGGCTGCACTAGGAGCCGACCCATTGGAGCGTGGTTCAGTTTAATTACCTAACTCATGGCTCAATTAGCATCTGATTATTCTTTCAAGTGATAAATAAATAGGTGACGTCACAACCAATCGGCGGAGCCAACCCTCTTGGGTGGGGAACATAGAGATTCTTAATTGGCTGTGACGTCTCCTATTTGGTTGTCACATGAGAGATTCCAGTGATGCAATAACATACCCTTCCTTAGTTCAGTCGTGACTGCACAGCGTAAGGAGTCGCTCGCCTCCTGGGAAGCCAATACAAGATGCGTTCGATTCCGTAAGGCCGTTGGCATACGGTTTTGCTTTCTTCATGCACATTTTAATTTCCCTCTTGTTTCCTAGTGTTATCGGTCTCTGCTACATACACTCACTTGCAGTCTTGTTGTGCGTTTCGTTGCCGCCGCTTGATAAATTCCTCATGCGGTGAATTTCCCCATACTAAATTTCCATTGTGCTTGGGCCCCAAAAGTTTCTTTTTTTCCTATTTTTGGATCACCGTTGTTGTGGATGCGAAACTCATTGTAACACAACGCAACTAACTTGTATTCATCTTTCCTCTCCTATAACGTACTATTGAAGCAACAATGTAGCAGTGGAATGAAAGTAGACCTTTGCTTTGCTTGTATTTGTAATATTACTTGCCGATGCGGTAAATTTTTTTACTGCTACTAATTATTTTCCCAATATTGCAGCGGGTTATTGCAATGGAAGAGGTCATCCCCATCGCTATGCTGACAGCCAATAAACCCTACTTTTTATATAGGTAAGTACGAATGCTGTAACAGTGATGTTTTGCACTAGTACTAGAGGATCCGCACAGCCCACTGCCAGACCGACAGACCTGCAACAGCTGCAGCACAACACGAAATTTTACCACAAGAGACGGAGCGGATCAGAGCCCGAGCAGACAGTGCCCGCCGCAGCCCTCCCGCAGACACACGCTCGGTAGAGACAGCTACTATTACTAACACAACCGACTTTCGGTTAGCGACAGCGAGTTGTACATTACTCTGTGTACGGCCCATACAGTAGAACTCCTCCAACAGACACGTCAGAAACAGGGAAAGTTCCTAAAACGAAGATCTCCAATCGGAGAAATCTTGAAAGCAGGTTGATGCGCAAGAGGGTATGAAAAACCGGCAACATCCTATCTTTGAACCGATACCAAAGTAAATAGCTCACAGAGTGCCACCTGTCGGAACTGTGGCCATTGCTGACGTTATGTTGAGTGACTGGTAAATTAGCGGAGCAAATGTTGAATGGTAGTGCCCATTTAGCAGACACGATTATGGAAGTCTTCTATGATGTTTAGCTCGATCCAAGCGAGATTCCCGGAGCCATAACATGGGTAACATAAGCATATAAATATTGTTAGGCCTATTTCCTATGTTTCGCTCACATAAAGACACCTTCATACGAGAATCGAATGTACTTCTTCAGCTCAGCGTCCGACTGGTCTTGAGCCCGGTGCCCACGTCGCAACTTTCGTTGCCACTGTAGCAGCCTAGAGGCAACACAACTAATCCGACTGCGTAGTCGTGGCGGTGACTTCAGCGTGACGTCTCTGAACGTCGCGCGCTAATTCTTAAAACATAAATCTTTCTGCACTACAACTGCTCATATTTAGGAGCGATAGTTGAACGTTCACCATTGCCCCTTGCTTTGGTGTAAAAATTTCAGTAGCGACTGAGATTTTTGACAATTTTTTATACAATTAGATTTGGCGCAAGCTGAAGCCGTGCCTCGGCTGCGTAAATGGATTAGTTGAGTTGCTTTTAGGCTGCCAGCGGCAACAAAAGTTGTTACGTGGGCCTCGGGTCTCATGTGTCCATTGAAGCAAGACAAAATGCATGTAAAGATTTCTGAGTATGAATTCAATCCAAGTTTGAAGAGATATACGAAACTGTAATTGCAATACTGTATTTGCTAGTCCATGCAAACGTGTTAGAATAATAGATAATCCTACTCATATACTAGAATATTTTTTTTTGCAACCTACAGCTGTGTTTACACAGTTATACGGTCAGATGCTTAGCCGACAGAACACGTTCTTTTGATTTTAGTGTGAACAGTTCTTTAGGAAATATTTCCTAGCACTACTCTAATCCCTGTGTAGTATATATCAAGTGTTTATTACAGCCATTTCATTACTGCAATCACAGAGCACCCTCACTTAATTTGCTAAATGGAAGGTTTTTTATTTTTATATAGGTTTTAAACACGTTGCCCACAAACTAGAAAATATGTGGTACACACCAAGAGTGTGAAGAAAACTAGACAGAATAGAATCAAGGTTTATTGACCGTTGTAGCGCATTGCTGAATCTCTCATTTTTGGGTGGTAGTAGTTCAGAGGCGTTGTTTCGGCGAAGCTTGTCTGGAAATGTTATGCAATTTACATACAGTATTTTGGACCACCCTCAAATCGTATGAAGAAGGGAATGCGGTTCGATTTTAAGGCGAAAATTTGGTCCATTCTTGGCATTTAATGACTGAAGCCGTTATTCCTATATAGTGTTCCTTGGCACAAATATTCGTCCTAATGATCCATTTTTCGATAGCATACGAATAACCTATTATGAACATAACTCGACCTCATGTTGCTCGTAATGCCGGTGCCACACGCTGGTCAAAAGAACGAGTTTTCAGCTAATTATCCGAACGTTGTGTTGAACTCCCTTAAACACAGCTTTGAGATTGCCAAGAAAAGGTGTGAAAATGTTTACCGTCAGTTCAGTTTTCTCCGTAAATGCTGTTCGTTAACTTTTGGACGTCTCGTTATATCTGGAGGGTTTTATAACTCAAAATTGTTTGCAAGTATGTGCTATTTAAAGGTGCGCATCAACGCATTCGGACGAAAAGGTGACGATACTCGTTCTCATGACCAGCGTGTGTCATGGCCTTAAGAAAACCTTGTTGCTATTATCGGCACTCGCTCACACACCGACCGTCCACAGTAGGCTACAATACCCGAGGCCTGTCGCATTCAGCGCGCTGGGTAACCCCGGGTTACGCAGTGTGACCTCGAGGGTAACTCCGTCTCCAAAATCCGTGTCGCATTGAGCTGTTTACCGTCAATGAGACA
>LQNS02000140.1:10840130-10858861 GCA_001587735.2 Parhyale hawaiensis
AGCAATAATTACGAATAAATGTCTGTGTTTACATTGGGTTTGTTTTTGTTTTGGTTGCTTCGGGGTTACGCTTTGAGAAATCCTGTCTCATTCACCTCTATAATAGCGTAACACCGAGTGAGTGACCCTGCGTAACACCGAGTTACTCTGTGGCAATCTGAATGCGACAGGCCTCCGCTCTGCCGTACATGCAAAAGTTCAATAAGTAAGAGTAAATTTGTGAGACGAATTACCTCCGACAAGGAGGTTATGTATTCGTCGTGTTTGTCTGTCTGTCTATTTGTATGTCTGTCACTCAGATAACTCAAAAAGTTATGAGCCGATTTGGACGAAATTTGCCTGAATTGTTGGGTATGTTAGGAGGAACAGATGATTAACTTTTGGTGAAGATCCGTCCATCCGCTTGTTTGTTTGTCTGCCTCATTTTTCTCCACGCTATAACTCAAAAAGGTATGGACGGATTTTTATGAAATTCACATGAGTTGTTGGGTATATAACGAAGAGTAAATAACCAAATTTTGGTAATGATCTCTTTGTTCGTTCGTTCATTTGTCACCGTTTTTAATTTTTTGCTTGTTAGCTCAATAACAAAAAATTACGAATGGATCTTTCTGAAATTTATAGGGATTGTTAGTAACATTAAAAGACATAAGTGATTATATTTTGGTGCTGATCGGCTCGTTCGTTTGTATGTTTGACTCATGTTTGTCATAACGTTTGTTAGCAGCATAACTCAAAAAGTTGTGAACGGACCTTCAAGAGCATTGCACAAGCTGTTATTACTATCGAAAAGCACAAATGATTAGATTGGAGTTGATACAAAGAAAATTATGGTTTCAGAGCCAATTTGCATTTTATGCTACCAATGTCTCGCTTGGCGCAGGTATGCGCTCTCAGAGTGCTCTAGTTTTGCTCATGTTTTGCAAATTCTATATTGATGTCATCAAATGAAGTATAAGAAATATTTTGTACTATATCAAAGCAACAAATAAAGGGGAAACTGAAATATGTAGACTCCGTCCTTAGAAAAGGAATAACGCCTCTCGAACCGGGGAACCAATTTCAGTTCAAGTTTTAGGAATACAACTGTACTAATTATAGATACAGAGACACGGTCATCGATCTTACGAACACCTGGAATTCCCCCAGATATTGAGTTTAAGACACTGCGTTGGACGCGACTGGCAATCTGTCAGAAATTAGAGACTTGAATAACTAAGTTCACATTCATGGGTACCTATTATGCCTGAAGCAGAGACAAACAGATGATATGACACTTCATGTAGTGAAAACTTTTAGTTTTAAGCACTACTGTAAGCTGTTTTATACACATGCTTGCCACACGACCGAATTCAGCAGAAGACTTATAAGTTAGTCACGATAGGAAGTGCTGCGAAGGAGTCTCAAATTCACTCTCACGACTGACTGCTTCTCCTGCTCTTCACACTGCCAAAAACTTTAAAATTCTAGAATTAAGTCAAAAGAAAGCCTCGTTAGGTGTATCCTCTGTGTCCCAGATAATAAACGAACATTATTATCACCCGCGAACGAAGTGAGAAAGGTGATAATGTTTTATTCAAAGTTTTAAGTATATATATATATATGTCCGTCCACCCAAAAACAAGGAGAAGGAGTTGGACAATGTTCATAATTTTTTGCATGGAGTTTGGTGGGTTCACCTAGATGTGACCCATGCCAAAAAACTAGGCGTAGTTGGCCATCAAACATGATGGCGTTGAATTTTCTCCACCGCGGTGAATTTGCCTCCACCGCGGCAGATCGTCTGGAGAATGGGGAGTTCTATTTATTTCTGTGTTATTATTGAAGAGCTAATCCATGGAACGAATGCGACTGTGTCCTAGCCACGTTCATCGAAAATGACTTCGTTGAATTTGGGTGATGGTCTTACGCCACCGAGGCGTTCTAGTTTTCTTATGTTATTATGAATCTAACATCGGGGGACTGTGCCCTAACCTTGTTGGACACAGTATCCATATGAGAAACTAGGATTAGCTGGCCATCAAAAATGACCGCGTTGAATTTGCTCCACTGAGGGTGATGGTCTTACGCCACGAGGCGTTCTAGTTATTGGAGTGAGACAGTGAAAACACTTACATTAGCAACCATAATATAGGGAATGGAAGCAACACCGACATAAACCAGTTCATTACTTAGAAAGTAACGAATGAATCGTAATGACATTTCCACCAAATAAACATTAGGTCACGATGCATAAATTAATTACAAACTTACAAGTTTTGCATAATAGTTTGCCAAAAAATTTCAGATGAAGAGATACGAATATTTTTAGTCCTGGCCCAAAGTTAAGGAACGGTGCTGGAAATAAGCGACTGTGCACTAAATAGCCACAACATATTATTCATATTTTGTAAACATCCCCTTATTTTCAATGACTTCCAATTACCAAACCAATGTGCAAAAATCGATAGTTATCCCCTACCATTCTTCATTCAGTAAATCTGAGAGCTGATCTTGATATTATGGGTTTCATCTCCGATCCCTCTCTCCGATAATCTTCCACACATTTTCTATATGGCTCAAGTCAGGGCTCTGGGCTGGCCAGCTCATCAGAGCAATGCCTTCTTCTTAAAAGAGGGCCAAAACCTTGCCAGCCTTTGTGGCAAGGAGCATTGTCCTACATGGAAATGGGGGATTCACCAGCATAAGTTTGGTACAAAATGCTGCTGAATGAGCCCTTTGTGAACAAGTCAACAAGTTGACAAGAGTGTGAAATTGGCAAGCAGAGTACTCGGATTCATCACCAGAAATTTTGAATATAAGTCCAAGGACATCATCGTTCCCCTGTACAAGGCATTAGTGCGGCCACACTTAGAATTTACTGTTCAATTCTGGTCGCCACATCTGTGCAAAGATATCGATAACATGGAAAGAGTGCAACGCAGAGCAACGAAATTGATACCTCAGCTGCGAAACAAGCCGTATGAATGTGGCTTAAAGGAACTGGGTCTGTTCTCTCTCGAGCAAAGACGACTCAGGGGGAAACTAATAGAAACATTCAAATATTTGAATGGCTTCAACGACGTATCTACAACGGGACTCTTTGAAAGAGACCTAAATGATCGCTTGCGAAACTACGGTCAAAAACTCAAGCACAAAGCTCGAAGAACTACCTAAAGTCAGCAGTCCTTTCCGCATTTCAGTCAGCATTTGGAATAGACTCTCTTCCGACGTTGTTAGTGCGGAATCAGTCAACGCGTTTAAAAATCGTCTTGACTTACATTGGGAGAGACATCCCCCACAGCTAAGGATTCCTCCTCCAGGAGTCGCGCACACCCTTAACGGCTAAAGCCTCCGGGGCTCCCTGAATCCGTTTTCTTCTCTCATCCGCTCCAACTACACTGTCTGACATCTTTAACTCCGCACATGAGCGGCTATTGATCATAATTTCGTGCATTCGTGATCGTCTCTTTTGCTGAGACTCTTCTTTTTTTCTCTTCTTCTTCTCTTTCCCCCAGTCGTTTATATCCTACTCACTTAATGGCAATAGCTCTTTGAAGGCCGGGACGAAAGTTTTGGTGTCTCTTTGAGAATGGGCCTGTTGGTTCGTCTACTGCCGCCTATCTAATCTAATCTAATTTGAGCTTTCATTTTACCAATACTAAGGATGAGTGGACCAACTCCTGCAGAAGTAATCATCCCCACACCATCACACTGACTGGACCACCAAACTTGACCGTTTTCTTCACTCATTGAGGAGACAATCTTTCGCGTGTTTTATGGCGTACGTAACCGTTGCCGTCAGAACCGAATAGGTTAACCTTGCATTCGTCACTCAAATGAATTGCATCCCATCGTGCGTCGGTCCGAACATGTTCTCTCGCAAACTCCAGACGTGCCTTCTGATTTCGTTTTGAAACGAAAGGCCTCGAAGCTAGAACCCGGGCATGCAATCCTGCAATTTGTAATTTGCGGGAAACTGTTATCCTTTAGATGTGATTCCCTATCTCTTCACAAAATTTATGGAAAATTGATGGAACAATATAAAACGGTCATTTGCAGACATTCTGCAATTTTCCCTTCGAGATGTTTTTGTAGGTCTTCCAGTTTTTTTTTTGTGTTACACTTAATGTCTTTTCTGTGTTATATTTGCTTGTTACACGATGAACGACACTTTTAAACCTGCGGACAATATCAGCAATTTCTGAAATTGAATTGTTTTTTCATTGATGTCTGGCAATTATGAATTCTTTTTCTGTAACAGAGAGTATTTTGTGTATTGAAGTCGTCATATTTTCTTGAAACCATTTCCTGTGATGTATGTGATGTGTGAATGGCATCATTAATTTGGAGATGCTCTTTTGAGAGTTTTAAAATTATTAAGCAAATTTTTAGCATTGTTCCTCAAGTTTTCGCCAGATTTGAATTTCTTCATATTTTTTCGTCTTAAAGTTTTTCGGAAAACTATTAGGTGAAATCTTGAACTTTGTAATTCATTCATGCATTATGACCTACTGTTTATTTGGTGAAGATTTCATTACGATTCATTAATTACTTTTTAAAGTAATAAACTGACTTATTTTGGTGTTGGTTACGTTCTTTATGTTATGGCAGCTAATGTATATGAATCAAAACTACATAATAATTCAGTGAATTCACTGCGTGTATTCATTTGCTAATTGTACATTTGCTTATTGATAGATGTGTTTATGTCTTTATAAATTCATGTATTGCTTGACACGCTCTATGGGAATGAGACAGGGAAAACTTCGAGCCTTGAAAAGCTAGGACGCTACCATAGCAAGGAAATTAAAAAATACATAACAGTGAGAAAAGCGGGGGTTTCGCTAAAAAATCTACTTTCTGCTGTCATTTAATGAAGCACGGGTCACTAACTAGACACGTTTAGACAAGTTTTCGAATAATGCTTAGCAATCATTACTGAGTGCAACAATATGAAGTAAAATGTTCTAGGTAAAATATGGCTAATATTTTTTTAATAAAGTGGGTGCATTTATAATAAGTATCTTTCACTTAAGCTACATATTTATACTGTAGGCATAAATATATGTCTTGGGTGACTTCTCCAGACAGCTGATCAGCTTGTTGCTGGCTGACGGTGCTGCTCAAACCCCAATGCTGGTGCTGACGGATGGCTATCAACCGGAGACCCGAGACCTGGCCGAGCTCTTTGGGTACGGCCATACAGTGTATACAATGTTCATTGTAGCTTACTATGTCATCACGTAAAGTAAGAATGTCGGTGAGTTTACTGCTACAGGGTTGAAAACAAAGTTTTTGCTAATTTATTTTTAAGACTTGAAATGTATTGTAGCCATCAATTATGGAATTTTCTTAGCAAAAATTATATTTTGAGAACATTTGCAGTCTATTTTTCTTGTTTTCGAGTATTCTTAGTTGATTTCTGTTTGCGCTGAAAATAAACGACAAGTGGAGAAAAATGAGAATCTTCTTATTTTTGCTTTTAGCCACGCTTCTAAGGCCACAAAAGCTGCTCGCGATATTTGCGATGTAAATGGAGAGAGTGTCATAGCTGAAATAGCCGCCCGATATTAGTAGGTATGCCAAGTTAAAAAAATTGAAATTTTAACTTCAAAGACCCACTTAGTCCTGGTCGTCAAGTTGAGAACGACGAGGAGCGATCTAAGCATCTTTTGCATGAATATACTCGTCAAATAATAGGGGAACAGGTAATGATATGGGAATGCTCCCTTGCTGCTGTACAGAAGCATCTTCACTCGATGAGAAAGATATAAAAGTATGGATCATAGGTTCTGCCTGCTTTACGTGACAGCACCAAAAATCAACGGGCCACAATTTCCGACGGTTTGCTTGCTCGTCACCGCTCAATTCTTGGACACAAGCAACGATTTCTTTACAGAATCGTCACTGGAGACAAAAAATGGAGCCTTTACATTAGTAAATGTTACGCGCGAAGTTGTGTTTAAAACTGATTCTGAATTAAAGGCCTGGGTGGATGAGTTTTTCGAGTCAAAACCGTTTTTTTCTAATAACGAGGTATAGAAAATGTTGTTGAACGTTGAGTTTTGAGAACGTTGTAAACAGCAATGAAGAATATCCTATTGGTTGATTAGCTGTTATATTTTACTGAAACTTTAAAAAAATTTAATTGATTGAAAAAAACGACAAGGGCTTAGTTTCCAACCTAATAACAACAGGTAGCTATAATTAAAACTTATTTTTAAAACTGAAAAATTCTTCTTTGTTGTTACCTATACAGAAAATTTCTAAATTAGTTGCTCCAATATTTATGTCATAACTTTTGTTTTAACTACTCCAACACCTTCTGAGAAGGGAGAGTCGAGACCCGACTAACATCAATTTGTACAACCCGCTGTCGCACTAGCACTGCGTTAGTAAATCCTATAGTTATCAGCTGACACATGTAAGGTTTTATCTGCCTGTAGGTACATATATACAATTTAATTTTTGTATGCTTCTATTCAAGTTGTAACAAGGCCAATAGAATACGGTATCAGGGTAATCAGTAACGTTGTTTATCTTTTTGGGTCAGGGGAAGAATATAATCTTTTCAAGTAGGACACATGCGTCCGTCATAAAATATAATTCTTCAAGTATTTTATTGATGCGAATTCGGTTTTTGTCCCATAGCGATCTGGCATTTTACTCGGTCCTTTAGGGCTTTTTAGCTTTAGAAGGGAAAGTTTAAAAAACAGAATCTCTGATGGACTACTGAAAACTGTTGGTTGAGTGCTTTGTAGATATGACATTCAACAAAGTCAAGCTTGGACTCGTCAGATATATCAACTGCACTTTTTACGTGTTAGGAAATCGATCAATTGGTGATCACGTCATCGAAAAGAAGATAATATTAAGAGATCTATGCGTGAGAGTGCAGTATAATGCAACGTTTGATGGTCATTTTGTCAGTGCTCTAACCGTAAGAGAGCAATGGCCAGGCAGTACTCTTGCCACGATAGGTGTTTGCGTCAAGTGTAAGTATAAAACATACACATTGTCACCATGCAAGCCCACACTGACAATGCTAAAAATCATTCATTGCCAGCCTAAGCCCTGTATATTTCAAAACATTTCTGATGACGTCCTTGTACGAATATTGCGAGTAGTTAATGTTGACATTTAGTGGTAACAGACAACCAGTGTTCGCAATTGGCTGTAGATTTAATAATTTCCAGGGTACCAGTGTTAGAACACTCCCGAGAAGGCAGCCCTAAAACCATCGTGCCCCTCAACACCCACTTCCGTTTCTCGCTCTTCACGGCCTTCTCTACCTTCCTCAACGCTTCTAAGGTCATTATGTTGGAGGACGACCTCATAGTGTCGCCGGACTTCATCAGGTCAGATGTGTTTGTGACGCAGACATACAGGTTGCCTACTGTAAAATTATACAAAAGATAGAACTATTGTCAAATTTTTATTTTTTCAGGTATCACTATCTCACGTAAGTCATGAAGTTTCCGTTTTGCCCCGAATATTCCTTTGGTGCGATGTCGGCACGCTTCATCCAGAATAATTTCTTTTCTTATTGTTGAGCAATAATAAAGAACTAGCGGGATCCGTGGAACTCCAACGTTGAATCAAGTTTATACCTTCCAAAATGAACGATACCACGTTACGCTGTTGCAATTTACCAGAGTTTAACCTAATGCAGTTCTTCTAAAGTAACACACCCTGCCAAAGTTAACGCCCGTCACGTGACCCTGACGGACCCTTTCTAACTCAATAATGTCTGCCTATCTTAGCATGATAATTACATTGTCTACGCTAACGTAACCCGTGGGTGACCCGTCAGAATTCCACGATTAGATAACGTTCTCACTTTGTAAAATGTAGTAATCCAAAGCTACGCTATTATAACTCATTTAGCTAGGCCTAGCGCAGCTTCTCTAACACCCGCCGTCAAAAATGACTTCAGTAATTTTGTGATTAGGCTTTTTATAGTTCCGGTTCCTAGTATAGGTTTTACTGTAAAATAGGTCTCATCCCTGCAGGCCTGATCTTCCATTAATGAAACGCAAGTTGTACAGACATGAGTTTTGCATGAGCAAAATATCCACCCTGCAAGATAAGGCATGAATATCATCTTGGAATTGGGCAAACGTTGAGCAACACAAGAAGATATAGTTCAGTCAAAAGAATTCACCGGAAATGCTCAGGGCTTACTCTAAACTGGACACCAACCGATAGTTGAACATCAATCGTCGAAATTTGGCTGCAATGTAAATTCAATATAAAAAAGCGTAAGCTCAGCGTGAAGTTTCAGCTGCTTCGGATCACCTGTACAATTGTCACCCCAAATGCCTCTGGGGTGACAATTGTACAGGTGAGGAATATTGGGTTGACAAATGTAAAGGTGGTGAATATTGGGGTGACAATTGTACAGGTGAGAAAGACTGGTGTGACAGTTGTTCTGAGGGTCTGATCTAATTACTAATTAACTTAACCTAAACTAGCCTTACCTAACATAGCTTAGCCTAACCTAAGCTCGACTTAACTAACCTAACCTAGCTTTAACTAACCTAGCCTTAACTAACTTAGCCTAGCGTTGCCTAACATAATCTTCTCTAACCTAACCTAGCCTTGCCTAACCTAACCTAGCCTTGCCTAACCTAACCTAGCCTTGCCTAACCTAACCCAGGCTTACCTAACCTAACACTACCTAACCTACGCTAACCTCACCTAACCTAATCTAAGATCTCGGGGTGCCAATTGTACAACTGGATACACTGGTGACCTCTGTGCATTCGGGACATGTTGGGGTGGCAATTGTACAGGTGGGATTTTTTGAGGGTGACAATTGTACAGGTGGGATTTTTGGGGGACAATTGTACAGGAGATCCGCTGCTTCTAAGAGATTCAGCTAAAGAAAGCATAAGTGAAATGGATTACGCGCGAAAAGAACGAAAACTCCAACCCAGACTGATTCTCTCGAACTGCTAAGAAGAAATTCATCTAAAAAATATGCAACATAGCTTATGCCCGACAGGATCAAAAACTCTGTTAAAAATAAATATGACCTTGGACGACTCCCGTCAAGCGAAACATGGGAACGTTTCTCCCTACCCATCCGATGACGCTGCTGTGGATACAGCCGAACCTTGTTCAAATTCCACAGAACAGAAGCAATGTTCTTCAGTGATATTTCAGACCCATATTATTCTAATTGCCCCTATCTTATACTGAAGGATCCTGTGTAAATTCAATAGAAAAAAGAATTGTTCTTCAATTATGTTGCCTTCGGATCCGTATCATGCAAACAATGGTTGAAAAATGTCCCCAGTCAGGCAGTGAATCTTCTACCAAAGACCAGCAAACCAGCAGTTAAAATTTGAACTTGACTCTTCTATTCTCCTGCGGCGTATCATAACTACATATCTGGCTGACCCTATAAGAACATCAGGCGCCACAAGCAAAGCGAGCATAATATGTTGTGACAGTAATGAAAATCGGTAGATAATATACGAGTGAAATGGTCCTCATGTCTTTGCTTTGCAAGTGACTGAAATCTTTTCAAGAAGCTCTAAAGAAGAGAGCTATGGTTGAACTTCGTTCCAGTGAAAATCAGAGCTTCTTACCTGTTGAATTTTCCCCTATCTTATATTGAACACATGCATGGACGGTTGTACGGACGGAAGGAGCCTCAAGCAAATCCTTATATAATAAAACGCTTCGTGAATTTATTTATTCATTTCGTGTCCGCTTTAAAGGAAAAAGACAGGCGAAAAATAGGCCTGGTTGCAGATTTTGTAGTTTACTTACATTTTGATAGAGATCGATCAAAGAGCTTCAATAGAGCCTCCTTGAGATCGATGACCAGTTTTCAAAATATGTCGAAAGTGGGATCCTTACCCCTTTATCTGAATGCTTTTCATGCTTGATAAACTTATTGAAATCGGAACAATATGTATGCAGCTTCTGGAGTCCGATTTTACAACATTTTTCTCTCAGGTCACGATGTATAAATTTAGCGCGGGCAGTAGACAATAATTAATTTTCTTCTAGCTTACTGGCTCTCTCTGACGGAGCAGATTTCGCATCATAGGCCAAAATTTCAGCACTTCAGTGAAGCAGATATTTGAGTTCGCAAAGACAGTATCATGGCTACGGTGCGTACACATTGCATATAAGCTGACTGGAGTTGTACATAAGTTTATTGCAGTGTTATACTCAAGATTTTACTTCCACCTCTCCCTATTGAAGAAGGAAGATAGGGAACGTATACAAAGAACGAGACTACTACAGTCTCAAGAACGAAGATGTGCTGCCAATGGAGAGAGATGAATCGTCTATGCGATACAGTAAAAAAAAATAAAGTTGAAAGGTTACAGAAGGGAATAAGAGCTGCTAATAAGCGTGAGCGGGAAAATGTGGAAACGGCAAGTCAGAGAAGAGAGGACCTAAGGTTGAGAGCACGACAAAGGATCAATGAGGAAAATGAAGAAATATCTAAGTCAGAGAAGAGAAGATTCCTCACCGGCCTTTATTAATCAAAAATAACTATTATTGCGTAATTTTTTTCATGCACGGGTCCAGTAGTTATAATATAGATACTTGCTTCTTTTCTTAGAAAAAGTACTAATAGTCTGCGCGTAATGATTGCAAGAGGCATCCTAATAGACTTACTTTACTATTTTCTGCTGAAATATCGAGGTTTCTTAGGTCCCACACCTGCTCTAGCGATTGTCTCATATTATTGTTATGACGATGGAGTAACTTTACCCCAGAGTTCTTAACCTTAGATCGTCATGTGTCAACTTTCCTCAACATTTCGAACATCATCATTCCTCTGAAACACCAGTTTTCGCTCCGTTGATTTATTGTTGCAGTAATGCAGATTTGAGTATTTTTATTGCCAGGTCTGGCATTGTAAATATACTGTATATCTCAGCAACAAATGGCGTAGCTACTAATGTGGGGGCGCTGCAAAGCTCCACACCAGGATAATAATTGTAATCCGTCCGTGGGAAAAGAGCAGAGAATGGCAACACAAACACAGCACAGTGTCTGGAACCATCCTACTGGTCATGAAAGAGTTACTAATATGAAATATCTTATATGAACCTGTGCTTTACTCCCACTGTAGTAGCCACGAGTCATCACTATACTAAAATCTTCTTGTCTGCGTAAGAGTTAGGCACGAAATCAGCACAGGTTTTTCTTCTGCAATATATTTTATTAGTACGTCTTAACTCTACAGCTTTCGTTGTCTTGTCACCAGCTAAGAAGCACAATAACTCAAAAAGTTACGGATGGATCTTTATGAAATTTACAGGAGTTTTTAGTAATGCCAAAAGATATAATCATTAAGTTTTTGTGATGATCAGCCGGTCCGTTTGTGTGTTTGACATATGTTTGTCATAATATTTGCTAGCAGCATAACACAAAAAGTTATGAACGGATCTTCAAGAAAATACAAAAACTGCTAAAGGTAACGAAAGGCACATATTATTAGATTTTGGTGTTGATACACAGAAAATCATGGCTTCAGGACCAGTTTGAATTTTACGTTACCGTTGCCTTGCTTGACGTAGGTGTGCGCTCTCAGAGTGCTCTATAGTTTATGAGTCATACAATCCAAGTGACCGCCAATACGCTCACGTGTTCACTCATGATTACAAGCTGAGTATCTGAAAAGGTTCATGTAGTTGAATGAGAAGTGTAAGGTTTAGGAGATAAGCGTTAGGTTAAATGAGGAACGTTAAATTAAATACAGCTGTGTTATGGCTGACCCATACGTTAGTTTTTTCAGCGTGTTCACTCATACACTTGTTTGAATGTGTTACAGTACCTCAGACCCTGCAAAAAGTCCACTGTTTTCTGCGTTTTCTTTCACTCCATATATGAACAAATATTCGCCTATTGCCTAGTGACACCTGTCAAGGCAGTGAGATTTGACGGTTAACATTTTAATAACTTTTCGTGGCGTATGGAAAATTGTGTTGACAACGACGCTACGAAACATTCAGACTATAGTGAATTAGTGAACGCTTTTAAAAAATAACGTGTAGTCAACCCTTTAAAGGAGTGTTAAATTAAATGGGTGCGCTAGGGTGGATGGAAAGCGTTAGCTTGGATGAGGAGCGTTAGGTTAGGTGAGGAGCGTTAGGTTAAATGCATAGCGCTAGGTTAGATCAAGAGCGTTAACTACGTTACATGTGGTGCGTTTGGTTTTATGGTGAATGGAGCAGTGTCAGACGAGTGTTATGTTAGATAGAGAACCTTAGGCCAGGTTAGGTGCGTTGAGTTACATGAGGTGCAACACAGGTGCATTAGTTTACACGAGAAGAATTTGCTTGTACGATGTGCGTTAGGATAAATGAGGAGCATCAGGTTATAAGATGTACTTTAGGTTGGATGATAAGCTTTAAGTTAAATTAGAATCGTAAGAATAGATGAGAAGCATTTGGTTTTTGAGGGGTGTTATATTTAAGTGCGGCGCGTTAGGTTAGATCAAGTGCGCTAGGCTAAATAAGGATCGTTAGGTTAGATGAGAAGCGTGATACTGTACGATATACCGCTACATTTATTTCTCTCTTTCTCTCATAATCATATTCGTACTGATGATAACTTTTTCTGCTCATGCTCTCCTTTTCTCGACTTGCAACTTCAATACGCGCTGATCCTACAACTCACTCAAAAAAATCCTGGCTTTTGCAAACATGCCCTAAGCTCTAGAACACACTGTCACCGTGCTGTATGATCACGCTTAGGCTTGTATTGAACTTACTGCACGGCAAAACGTGCTGACCCAGCAAGTGTTCGACTTTCTGATATATTTTCCACTTACACACCAAAGCGCGAGACGTGTTCTACGCCACTATGCGTGCAAACGTCGGAGAAACTGTTCCGTTTTGTTGAAGATAGGGAGGACTAGCAATTTTTTGGGTTGAATTTTAAGTGATTTATAGTTTGCTTACGTAATTCAAACACCCCACTTAAGTAGGTATTGATGGCATGGGCAACAAATTGCATCTTTTTTTTCAACTGCTTGGCATCTACGCGCATCCAGAGATGCGCGAGCGCTCACTGCCCATAGCACGCGACCGATTTGAGGGTCTAGAGCACGCCTATGTGTGCAATTAATGAACGCGTTGGCATGCTGGTTTTGGGACAAGTTTTCGGCAGGCATTCCCGAACATTTCCAGCACGTCTGGCTCCTCTCAGTGATATATATACAGTCTATACTTGGGAACATCTTTGTGCATAGATTTCACATTCCAATCGACGTACTACATGTCCTTTTTCATTTCCGCCCTTGAAACACCGCAACTGTGTTGAAGGAAGCTTAACGTATTTCCTCGCTCTTTCCAGGTATTTCCACCAGACGGCCTGGCTGCTGGACGCGGATCCAACCATTTACGTCATCAACAGCTTCTCCATCAACAGCTGCGCCAGTGTGGCCAACGATACAAGTCGAGTTAAGAGATCGAATATGTTACCTCAGCTGGGGTGGATGGTCACCAGGCGCTATGCGGAAGAGGTCCTTCACTTCTGGGTTGATAAATCGGTACGAATAGTAGTCACACGGAAGCATAAACTGTAAACTGTATCTGGTGACATTTAGGTAGGACCCCTAAGAGCGATCTTCTGGAGGACCATATCCGAGGCCTCCTTATGTACAGGCCTGGGTCTGGGCCTCGAAATCGGTCCCATCACGTACAGTCCCTGAACGAATTATTAGACACAGTCTGATATTTTTGGCACCTACTCTGTATATTTTGGGCATTATCTGGATGGAAAATTATATATATTTTTAGATTAGATAGGCGGCAGAAGACGAAATAATAGGCCCATTTCCAAAGAGACACCGGAACTTACGCCCCGGCCCTCTATGAGCTATTGCCATTATGTTAGTAGGGCTTGAGAAAAGAAAAGAAAAAAGGGGGAAGAATCCCAGCCAAAGAAATGATCATGAATGGACGCAAGCACGATCAAGCTTACCGCTGATATGCGGAGCTTAGAGATGTCAAACTGTGTAGTTGGAGAGAATAAGAAGGATTGAGGAGGCATCGGCAGTTTTGGCCGTTAAGATGTTGCGGCTTGTTGTTTCGGAAGCTATTCCTCAGCTGTTTTGGGGGGAAAGCCTACGTGTTGCCAAGGCAACGAGACGGCAAGAGCGCGGCCTTGTTGCACGCGCCTCTTTTGTTGGCGGAAGACTACGCAGCTGGCTGTTGTGTGCGTGCATTAATCCAGTGACTGAATTTTTTAGTTGTTTCTAGACGATTTGGAGGCAGTCGGTGAGAACTGCGGAGGTCAAGGACCCGGAAGGAGCGAGTTGGTGTGACCTGTGAGGGGAGGCGCTGTGTGGAGGGTCGCGTCTGTGGTAAGCCAGCCTGCTACAGTGAGGTGAGAGATTTAGGTTTGCCGAGTTGGCTCATTATTGAGTTTCTTGAGCCGGTGATGGGCCGGTGTGACGTCACAATTGTACGTTGTGCTCGAGAAAGCACGAGTTTGTTGTGTGCAAACTGTATTGCCCTGCAGCCGGTCAGCGAAGCCGTGCTGCAGTTGTGCTTAGTTTTCGAGATATCTGACTTGGTTGGAGGTTACCAAAAACCCGTAAACATTTCACGATTCCTGGAGAAGGAGTTCTTAGCTGTGGAAGATGTTTCTCCCAATGTACGTCAAGACGATTCTTAACTGACTCCGCACCAACAACGTCGGAAGGGAGTCTATTCCAAATGCTGACTATGAAATACGGACAGAACTGCTGACTTGAGGTTGTTTTTCGAGCTTTATGCTCGATTTTTTTACCGTTGTTGCTCAAGCGATCACTGAGGTCGCTTTCAGAGAGTCCCGTTGTAGGTACGTCTTTACGTCTTTGAAGCCATTCAAGTACTTGAATGTTTCTATTAGTTGCCCCTGAGCTATCTTTGCTCGAGAGCGATCAGACCCAGTTCTTTTAGGCGACATTCATACGGCTTGTTTCGCAGCTGAGGTATCCGTTTCGTTGCTCTGCGTTGGACTCTTTCCATGCTATCGATATCTTCACACAGATGTGACGACCAGAATTTACCAGCAAATTCTAAGTGTGGCCGCACTAATGCCTTGTACGAGGGAATGATGATGTCCGTGGACTTGTATTCAAAATTTCTGGTGATGAATAACAGTATTCTGCTTACCATTTTCACACTCTTGTCAACTTGCTGACTGTGTTGTAGTTTGTTTGAATAGTGATTCTTAAGTTACGTTGTTGGGTTACAGCAGCCAATTCTATTCCGTTCATTTTCAATGGGGTTGAAGGGTTCACCAGCCCTACGCGCATTACTGAGCATTTGTCCACATTAAAGCTCATCTGCCACGTTGTACTCCATTCCGTGAAGTGGCCAAGGTCTTGGAGGAGCTCGGCTCTTTTTGTGGCAGGATGTCATAATTTAGTATCATCCGCATATTTACTGAATTTACCACGGATGTTAAGATCGAGACCATTGATGTAAATTGAGAACTGAAGTGTGCCAAGCACGCTACTTGCGGAACCCCTGATGATACGTGCGTCCAGTCGCTCGTCTCTCGATCAAGCTTCATTCGCTGCTGCCGACCCGTAAGCCATGCCCAGATGCACCGTAAATAGTCTCCCTGGATGCCATAAACTTCCAATCTTTTCATTAGCCGTTGATGTGGGACTTTTTCAAAAAGGAAGTCTAAATACACAACGTCTATACCCTTTTCTTCATCTTTATTATCCGTTACTTTTGAGACAAAGTCCAGCTGGTTTGTTAAGTAGCTTCTTCCATTTCGGAAACCATGCTGCGTGTCGGATATGAGCTGATGCATCCTCAGGTGATCAGTGATGCTCTTTTTCAAAAGGTGTTTGATAGTTTTGCTGACGACCGGTGTAAGACTGATTGGGCGATAGTTGCTGGGGCTTTTCTTATCCCCCTTCTTATCTATCGGGATCGCATTAGCTAGATTCCAATCCTGCGGAGCTTCTCCCGTTTTCAAAGACCGATTGAATATTTCAAGCAGTGGCTTCAGGATGACTGGAGCCATTTCCCGTAGTATACGAGGAGTAAGATTATCTGGGCCAGTGGATTTGTACACATTTAGGTGGGTCAGTTCTTGAAGGGTCTTGATCCCCGTGAAAACACATGTGTTAATGGGAGGAACTTGCATCGGTGCTGGTTTAGGAATGTTCGCATCATTTTCAATAGTAAATACAGAGGCTAAATAGTCGTTCAGGATTGTGGCTTTGTCTCTTAGGTCACTGGTGATTTCATTGCCAGGTCTTTTGAGCGGACCTATGGTTTCTTTTTTGAGTAGTCTTACTTTTACATATTTATAAAATGCTTTTGGGTTGGGTTTTGCCATAGCGGCTACGGAAACTGCTTTTTCCCTTTTTGTGGTCCTGGCTATTTTCTTTATATCCCGACGTGCCCTTATGTGACTGGACGGAACCTTTTCTCCTCTGTTGGATTACGCTTCCATGCTTTGTAAGGCTCTTGTCGCCTTGCAATGTAGCGTTTGACTGTCCGATTCATCCAGAGGGGATCATTACTGATACGAACTCGTTTATTTGGGATGTATCATTCAGCTGCTCTCGAGATGCTCGCCTTCAAATATGTTAGCATTGTTCAACACTGGCTTTCTCTCATTGGGGTAAACAGTTACTTGTTCCTATTTCAGCTGCCATTCCCAGGAAATTCGCTCGTCGATAGTCTGGCAGCTTGAGACGATTCGCATTAGTGGTGAATTCATTGCCAGTTTTCAGAGTAGATTCAATCATGTAGTAGTCTCCAAGCCGGTCTAGGATAGCTAAGTCAACAATTTCACAATCAGGAGTGGAGAATGCCAGATCTAGAGTATTACCGCATCTCGTGGGTTGATTAAAGTGCTGGGTCAAGTGGTGGTGATGGTTGTTGAGGAGTTCGAGCAGTTTCCTGCCTGGGGCTAGGCTGCACAAGGTACTCCAATCAATTTAGTGGTCTCCCATTAGAAGTGTTTCATTCGGAGAATTCAGTGCAATTACGTAGAGGTTGCAAATTACGATAGTTTGCGTTTTCCATCGAGATAAGTCTAAGGTAGGCAACAAAACATCAGGGGCGTCCAATATTATTTGCCCATGGACAGTACTGATCGGACAAACTTGGTGACGTACAGACCCTGGCCTGTATTTTAGGAGCCCTGCCCCTACCAGAATCCCTACGGGCTCACGCCCTAAGGGCCAATTGCAGGGGTTGCTTATGGCCGCTGTTCTTGCTGATTGGGTCTGTATGCATCGTCAGGTCTTCTATGCTTCTCCTGCTTCGTGCGGCAAGCTGCCGGTGGTTGCAAGCGATCTATTCTACCGTACATCTACCTTGGAAAGAACCCTCTGGAAGGATGTCTCTTTTATCCGGCTTCGTTTCTTTTCATCTTTTTCTTTTAGATGCTGCACTTCTTATTTCATAACAGCAATGCTTAGATGACTATTATAATCTCCAACGCGATGCAACGTAGAATCGGTTGGCTATTGACCTCGTGTGCTGATGCTAGTCAAATCTTGAGGCCGAGTTCACACGTCATTCACATCAACGCGTTCGCTCATCTACTTGCCCGAATGTGTTACTGTGCCCTTGAAATACCAGAAAATGCACTGTTTTCTGAGTTTTATTTCATTCCAAAGTTGAAGAGACATCGGTAACTTGCCTAGTGACACATGCAGAGGAAAAAGATTTGACAGGAAACATTTTGATAACTTTTTGCTGCCTTAAAGTTGTTCTTACAAAGACGCTACAAAACATTCGGAAGAGTGCATGAGTGAGCGTGCGGAGATCGATGAATGACACGTGACCTCGACCTGAGACGTTCCGGCAGAAATGCTGATAAAATATGTTAAGCCTCCCGTTTGATGCTACTCACATCATTATGTTCCCAAAATTTCACATGACCAAAGAAATACTTCAATTTTACTTTTTAAGAGGAGAACCGGCGACTTCCATCTTCGGAGAGTACCTACTATCGAAAGGACATGCAGCTGAATTACACGACGTATAGTGTGCAATATCAGAGCTGTCATTCTAGGTTTGTTTGAGTTTGCCGGCCGTTGTGATAGTGCTTGATTTTGGGTATTGTAGGATGAAGTCTTGGACTGGGACTGGTCCCTTCAGCGAAGCGAGAACCGCAAGAACAGACATGCAGTTGTCCCTGAAGTCTCTCGTGCTTACCATTCTGGATCGTCGGGCACCCATATCAGCGGCTGGATGCAGGGCATGATATTCTCCAACATGATATACAACATGAACCCTGACGCCCGGCTGCAGAACTTGCACTTGTAAGTATAAAACTGTATAACGTTGCATTTTCTCCCTCTCTTTACGGTTTTACATTCATACACGCACATATGTCTATTGTAAATAGAGCTAAGTTCTACATTAAATGTAATTAGGTTCTTTAAGTGTACTTAGCTTACGCATAGACCACACCATACATTGACTGGACACTGAAATCGGGCCTCTCGCAACTGGGCCTGGAGGACGATTTGCGTAAGTGTTTAGTAAAATGAGTTCTAATAATCACAGAGACCTCAAACAGAAATTAATTTTTTTGTCGTACCATAAGGAATGCGTGGCAGAGCAGGGAATCTAAATTCACAGTCATATATCTTCAGTAGATTAGATTAGATTAGATAAACGGCAGTAGACGAACCAAAAGGCCCATTCCCAAAGAGACACCGGGACTCACACCCCGGCCCTCTATGAGCTATTGCCATTATGTTAGTAGGATGTAGAGGAATGGAGAAACGAGAGGAGAAA
>LQNS02000140.1:10864555-10887906 GCA_001587735.2 Parhyale hawaiensis
GTGAGCCAAGCTGTTCTCTCACATACAATGCTACTCCGCCGCATTTACGGTTTTCGCGGTCACACCTGTGCAACGTATAGTTTTCCATTTTGACCTCAGCATCACAGATACTCTCATTTAGATAGGAGGAAAATAAGCCTGGTTGCAGATTTTGTAATTCAGTTACATTTTTGTAGAGACCGATGACCAAGTTGCAGAAGATGGTAAAAATTGGATCCTTATCTCTTCATCTTGATGCACTTCTTGCTTGAAATACTTCTTGAAATCAAGACAAATTGTATATATGTATGCAGCCTCTAGAGTTCGATTTTATAATTTTTTTCTTTCAGGCCACGACGTATAAATTAGGCAGATAATCAACGGGGCACTTACGAGGTGATGATTTTCACGGGCAGTAGACTAGACAATTATTTCTTCTCGCTTACTGTCTTTCTTATTAAGTTTGACGATATAGCCTATCTAATCTAATAATCTATGTCACGGGCAGTAGACAACTATTTCTTCCAGCTTACTGTCTTTCTCTGTGAGTGCATATTTCGCTAGAGGCCGAAATTTGAGCACTTCAGTGAAGCAACTAGTTAAGTATGGTATGAAATGGAAGACAGTATTATGGATACGGTGCACCCACATTGCATATGAGCTGACTGGAGAGGCATTCAAGTTTATTGAAGTGTTTTACTTGAGATTTTATTTTGGAAGACGCACGTTTAATTAAAGATGAGGATTGGGAAAGTAAAAGAAGAACGAGACTACTACAGTTTCAAGAACGAAGACGTGCTACCAATGAAGAGATAAAGCGTCTATGCGGCACAGTGTCACGAAAGACTTGAAGCAGAAGGTTCACAGCAGGAAATAAGAGTAGCTAATAAGCGTGAGCGGGAAAATGTGGAAACGGCAAGTCAAAGAAGAGACCAAACATACCGATTAGTGCGTAAATTTTTTCATGCTCCACTAGTGTTCTGATATCGCTTACCGGCTGTCTTGGTATCTCTATCTCATAGTTCAATTTGTATCTTTAGTTCATTGCTACCAATGCACAGCAGTGTTACTGTGGTTTTAATTCATTTTTTTCAACGTTACAAGGTTTTCTTAACCGCCCTTTTGTTGCAGCTATTGGGATGAGGTCTACCAATAGCTCTACATACATCAATTTCTGAGATTATTGCTTCAAATCTATCATTGAAAAAAAAAAAAAACTCAGTTGAATGGGATATTAAAGTACATTACGTGTAGTATCTATGAGTAAATTTTTTCTATAAAATTTTAACATTCCTAGAAATTATGATAAATTTTCAATTTTTCTAGGCCTCCGAAGGCATGATGTACATCGCCTACTGAAAATATATGATTGTGAATTTAGATTCCCTGCTCTGCAACGCATTTCTTATAGTACGACGAAGAAATTAATCTTTGTTTGAGGTCTCTGTGATTATTAGAACTCATTTTATTAACACTTACGTAAATCGGATTCCAGGCCCAATGGCAAGGGTCCCGATTTCAGGGTTCAGTCAATGTATAATGTTGTCTATGGTGCAGCGTATACGGATGAAATTGCACGATCTGTATGTTTTTTGATGGGAAACTTCCCTGGTTGCGTATATATTTTAGAAATGGAAATTTATAGTTCAACTACGACTTGTTTCACATGCTACTTGAAGAAAGGCTGAAAGATGCGCACTTTTCTAGTCGTTCACACTCCGCCGTTCTAGACAGCAAACTGAGCAATGCCAAGGCTACGCGCGTTTGGAACGAGTTGTGCTATTGGCTGATACTTCTGTGACGTCGCTACACTGCAACTGTTTATAAATACCAGCTAGAAATACTAGTCTGACATAACGTTGTTTAGTACTGCCAAGGCGTAGATGCATGTCGATATTCCTTTTAGATTAAAAAACAACAGCAGACTGAAGCTGTTTCTCAACCCTCTTAGTTGCTGATACTGGCCACACGATTAAAATTTTAGAATTTCAAGTCTTTCGTGCACTCAACGTACCGTATCCAAGTTACGACGCTCCTTAAGTGTCCGTCTCGTCCTGATTCTGCACGACAATGTATTGCCCGCAGGTTCCGCTAACTTGCTGGTGCTTGAATAAGTGATTGATGTGATTGTGCAGGCCACTCAACTGTATCTTCCAGACCTTAATTGACTACAAGAACTGAGATGGCCAGGAAGCTGCCTAGGAAAGCCACTGCGAAAAAGCCACCGAGCTCAGGTGCATCCCCCATTGACATAGTCTCATTAAATCTCCAATGCTCGAATTTCATCTGATCTTATAGCGAAGACGTGCGAAGCACGGTGACATACAAACAAGCAAGAAATTAAGCAAACAAGCATGCAAGCGAGATTATCATAGTCTTAAGCTCATACCAGGCGGCCCGTGACCCATTGCGTCACTATCACCCTCTTCTTTGCTTCTGAAAGGAATATTCAACACTGTGCCAGTTAGCAAGGACAAATATATACGACGTAGTTCAGTTGTATTTCCAATATCACCTTTCTATGTAACGTACACGTTTACGCAGCTGAGCTCAGGCTGGACGCCCATCATTGATGCCCCCTATTCATATAAAGTCATTTAATCTTCAACGTGCAAATTTCTTTTTATCTTATTGTGAATGTTGATATTTCCTTTAGCTTTAAAAACAGTAGACGGATGCTCTTCTTCAATCGTCTTAGCTACTGATACTGACAACGCGACAAAAATTTCAGAATTTTAATTCCTTAGTGCACTTGATGTATATAGCAATCGGTATCTAAGTTACGATGATCCTCAAGTATCCGTCTCGTCCTGACTCCTGAACGGTAACGTTTTGCCAACCAGAAATTCAAATTGGTTCTGAAATTATGATTTCTTTTTTATCAGCACTAAAATTTAATCATTTGTGCCTTTTGACTGTAACAACAGCTTCTGTAATATTGTTGAAGATCCGTTCATAACTTTTCGAGTTATGTTGCTGATAAACATTCTGACAAACATTAGTCAAACACTCAAACAGCCCAACCGATCATCACCAATATTTGGTCATTTGTCTTTTTACGTTTCCAACAATTCCCGTAAATGCTATGAAGCTCCGTCCGTAACTTTTTAAGTTATTTTGCAAGGATAAAATGAAACACCGAAACAAACAAACATATCATCCTATTACTTTCGTGATGGATGGAACAATTAATAAAAATTTCATAAAAATCTGTCTACAACTTTTTGAGTTATGGTACTAAGAAAATAGAGACAAACAAACAAACAAACAAACAAACAAACGGTTGAAAGATCTTCACCAAAAGTTAATCATCAGTTACTCCTACCATGCATAACAATCTCTGTAAATTTCGTAAAGATCCCAATAACATTTTGAGTTATCTAGGGGATAGACAAACAGAGAGACAGAATAATAGGCAAGCAGAATAACAGGCAAACAAACAATCAAAGAGATAAACACGGCAAACGTAACCTCCCTGACGGAGGTAACAACACATATGCTTAGAATCTGTCTGTGTCGAAGAAAGCATTGAACACGTGGGCCCATGGAGGAAGGAGCGCAAGTAGTGCTGCACTCAAAATCGGTCATTCAGTATGAGTACTAGATGAGGAAAACGTATAAATGAACAGTAAGAGTGAAAAATAGGACCGTAAATTACAGAGAAAAAACGACGTAAAAAAAGAAGATCTACCTCTTTTGTTTTTAGTAAGCCTACCGAATATCTTTCAGCGCCGCTATTCTTCTTCTTTCGTTAATCGCATATACAGATTCATTACTTGGCGTTCTATTGGACGCAACGGACGTTGTAGAAGGAAAGGCTTAAACTAGGGCTGGATTAGTACTTTAAAGCAATTGAAAATAATAACCTCAACCTTGAAACGTACATTTTTTTATACTTTTCTACCCTGAATATCATCTTTCCCATTTTCTTTGATGATCTACTCAATTTGAGTATCGTGAGCCTCGGAGGTAGATATCATGCAGTGCACCTTAGCCACATTTCACTTGGGCTAGATGCGTCTCAGTCGGCTGCTAAGCAAACGGCTGAGACCAGACTGAAAATGGCTGTCAGCATAGTGCGAGCCGTCAGACGAGGAAATGGTGATTCCCCTTTCCGACTAGAATAAACTAACGGTGAGATGGCACTCCGTGTATTTAACCTCCGAGTTATGAGCTTGGAGCAAATGCATCTTCGATGTACAGTAAGACGGAAGTAAAATTTTTTACTCATGCTACGGCTAGGAGGTATTTCGGGTGTCTATATGCTTGGATTTTAAATTTTGCGAAACAACTGCCCCTTGCTCTTGAGCCACTCAATTTCCTCCATATGACACTGATACAGGGCTGAGAGAGTAACCAAGCACCAAAAATCAAGTAGAAGACTGTAACCCCAGCAGTCATCTTGTACGAATTATCAGGGACTAAAGAATTAACCGAAATTATTTATGCTTGAGCCCATTTTTGCTTCCCTCAATCCTGTCCATTCTGTGTACGAACTATATTAGCCTACTCAGTACGAACTATCTCTATTAGCCACTATTATATGCAGGAGAGGGTCCAGTAAATTTTCCTGGCAAATTAGCTCTTGTAACAACTTGGTCTCTCTCTATAATGAGGACAAATATGATGCTCGTATATAACTTTGTAGAACTGGAATATGCAAACATTATTCCTAATGAAGTTCAATGGTTAAGACGCTGAGTGATTCGTGCATCTGTTTATTGTTTTCTTTCGCCAGGTTGGTAAAGGATGTCTATTACGACTACATTCTTACCGAATTGCAGAAGGCTAAACGTCTCTCAACTGACTTCGATCCCTGCTTTCCGGAGACAATTCCAGTGGAAATGGTAACAGGGAACGATCAAGCTGAGCATTTGCTACTTACTTTAGCTAATGTGACGTTTGTGCTTACAATTAACATAATTAGTTGAAATATTTTTCCTTTTTGTAAGTAAGTCTTGAAAATAGGTTGAGTTACGAAGGTCGATCCAAAAGAAATGCCTTCCATTTCTTAATTCAAAAGTTGAAGAGCTTCAAAGACGGAATGGCACCCATAAAACGAGCGACCTTTTGTGCTCCAAAATTTATTTTTCTAACCAGTCACCACCATACTAAATGCACTTTTGCAAAGGATGAACGAGAGCTTTGATGCCTCGGTTGTAAAAGTCAACGCCTGCCGAGGCTATCCATTTTTGCAGGTATGCGATTACGGCGTTGTTGTCGGGGAAACGCTGCCCACGCTTCAGAGGTCCGAATAAGTGGAAGCCTGACGGTGTCAGGTCGGGACTATAAGGTGGGTAAGACTTCACCATCCAGCCGAACTTTGTCACACATTCCGTGGTCTTCAAACGTGCGTGTAGCCCGGCGTTGCCGTATTGTAAACGGAATGCTTTCCTTTCCTCTGGCTCTTCACGGGCAATCCGGGCCTTCAGCTTTGTCAGCGTTTCAACGTCCAAGAAATACAGTAGGAAGACGCCCTTCCTGTCCAAGAGGACGATGCTCATCACTTTTGAGAGTTGGGGAGTGTGAGTGGTGCCATACCATCAACTGCCGTTTGGACTCCGGCTCGTTGTGGTGACACCACGTCTCGTCACCAGTGATGATGCAGCCCAAGAATCCTCCACTTTCGGCTTCGTCCTATCCAATATGTCCTGACAGACATCCCGTCGTTGGTTCTTTTATCCCTGAGTGAGCATTGGTAGGACCCCCAACTACTACATACTTTAGTGCATCCTAGAGATGACAACATCGTTTCCAGTGCACTGACATTCACATCCAATTCTATATACATTTCAGTCACCGTTATTTGCTGATCGTTGTGGATGAGTTGATCGAGGCGCTCTTTGTTTTCCGGGATGGTGGCTGTGCATGGGCGGCCAGAGCGCACTTTGTCACTCACATTTCTGCCGTCACTCTTAAATTGACGAACCCATCCCCTAACTGTACTGACATCAACTGCATCGGCTTCATAAACGTTTACAAGGCGCCGGTGACTGTTGTTTGGTTCAATTTTGCCTGTGTGGAGGCGTTCAATGATACATCTTTTCTTCTGACGCACGTCCATGTCAGGGATTGCTTTCTTTGACTGACAGGTCATGAGTGCATTGGTTCAGTCATCATATCACTGGAATTTAAAATCCTCTCGGATCCTCTCGGGCAGAATATAGAATAGGAGGCATTACTTTTGGAACGACCCTCGTAATATTTCTCGAATATGATCAATTATGTTCAGCATTGTAGTATGTTCTGTGCTTATGATAGTTCGTGTAGCAGAAGAACAAGTGGATATACAAATCCACTATAATTCAATGTCATCGGAATCACGAGCATAGTTGACTGTCAAAAGGGATGCGATGCGTGAGACGCAGGTCTGTGAACAGTACTAGTGGGAGGCTATCATGAACAGGAATCATAATAAATGGCCGAAGAACAGTGGTGTAGCTCCGGGGCTGCGTGGGGGGGGGACGCACCCCCACAAAAGTTTCACCCCCCTCCCAATCGCCCCAACTGGAAATCAGGCCTTGAAAAAATTGCATATCCTAAAGCTTCCCGTATAGCTTTTCATTTCTTCCATGCATGGCTTTTGAAGTTTGGTCCTGTCATAATAATATCTAATATTTCAAAATATGAAGAGAGAACTAACTACTCCTGCAGCCAACCTAATCTTCCCCGACAAAATTTAATGTCTTACTTGCTTTGTCCACCGCAGCCGAGCATAGAACTTAGGCAGTGGCATGTATCTACATAATGACAATGTTTTTACTTCTAGCAGTTTCAGTGCAGCAGTGGCAGAGTTGTGAACTCTCTGAGGGAAACAACCTGGCTTCAGTTGTCGCGGAGCCAGAAGGCATGAGAAGCAAAGAAAGAGCCATTGACGAGATCTGGGAGGGAATCAGGGAAGTAATGAACCGTAAGAACGATTAGATAGCTGGCAGTAGACGGACCAACAGGCCCATTCCCTGAGAGCAGCCGGGAGTCTTACACTCCAGCCCTCTATGAGCTATTACCATTAGGAAGTTGAAAGTGAAGACGATAGGTAATATTGATATCAAACTAAACCGTTTCGTATTTCCATTATGTCAGCATAATATAGATGAGTGACGTAAAAAGAAGATAAAAAGGAAGATCTCAGCCAATAAGACGATCGTGCACGCGCGATTTATAGCCGCAGATCCGCGGAGCTTGAGAATTTATGACTCCTGGAAGAGGTGTTCTTAGCTGTGGAAGATGTCTGTCCCAATGTTTGTCTAGACGATTTTTGAATGCATTGACTGTCTCCGCACCGACAACGCCGGAGGGACTCTCTAATCCAAACGTTCACTGTGAAATACGGAAAGAACTGCTGGCTTAATTAGTTGTTGTTTGAGCTTCATGCCTGAGTTTTTGGCCGTTTCTCGCGGCGATCATTAACGTCTCTTTCAGAAAGTTCCGCTGTAGGCTCGTCATTGAAGTCGTTCAAATACTTGAATGCTTCTATTAATTGCCCCTTGAGTCGTCTTTAGTCGAAAAGATAGGCCCAGTTCTTGTAGGCGACATTCGTATGGTTTGTTTCGCAGATAAAGTATCAATTACTGCCACGTGCCACTGTGGATAATACTGCTCTTCACTTGGACAGTGCATCAACGGTTGACAGAAAATCTCTTTAATCTATATTTTTAGTCATCCGTTAGAAATTAGTCCGTTGTCTGCCTAAAACAAGTAAATGCTATCATCAATAAAATGCAGCAACGTAAAGATACAGAGATCAAAAGTCAAACCTAATTAAAGGAAAGCAACACGTTAAATGAATGGCATCAGTCGCCGCATCGGCTTTTAAACCTACATAGGGCAAGAGCCCGAACACACCGAAAACCTGATCTAAGAACGTAAATATGGGCCGGAAGCAGAGCAGTCTTACATTTTAATACATCTGATATCTTCGGCCGAAGTTCTAGTTCCCGCTAAGCTAAGCCAGCAAGAGAAACGCTTAAGATCTAACAAAGGTTCCAGAAATCATCCGCAGCGAGACTATGGAGAAAGTACTATAAAGAACGAAAATGCAGCGGGAGATCGGCACTAGTAATTACAACGTTATTGCCATCATTATTTTCTTGCTATATGACTATTATAAAGGTTTTGGATATACCATCACAAACTATGACCACGCGCGACCCATGCACATAAGCTCTCGAGCGCCGAATTAACACTGATGAAAAGCAAATCTGGATGGAAGAGGATGAACAAAGCATCACTAGCAAGTTCATAAACGAAGAAGGCGCAGTGAGCGAGGAAGAAGACGTCCCGAAGGCCTAACTAAGACTCGGATCACTTTGGGTCCCCTCCGAAGCACTACTCAGCCCAGCAGACAATGTTGAGATATTTATCCCATTATTTTCTTAATTTAAGCCTCCCTACCCACCGAGTGCACTGTGATCCAAAGAGAGGAAGAACGAAGGGTCACAAGAATGTTGAGGAATACGCGGAACCCATACACGAGTCGACGCGCATGGGAACAGGAAGTCTGGAAAGAAGAGGAAGAATGAAAACAAAGCATCATCAGTTGGATCAGTTGGAGTATGAAGGTTGAAGGTGATAAAGTACACTATAAAGAAAAGTATGATAGAAAATAGCACGCGGATTCCTATAAGACTGTCGAAATTTGGGTCATGCGTGATTAGTGACGACAGTTAAAAATTTAAACACATGCGGCAAATTGCTACATTGCGTACTCTATAGGATATGTCACACAATCACACGAACAGCTGAGGAAAGAATAGCAATGTACGGTGCACAAAGTCTATAACCATAAAATGACTACTTGAAATGTTGCCATATGAGAAGGTAAAGATTTCGTATAGGATAGTACAGATAAAATTTCAGCAATCTGATTCGTATTCCTACAATTTCTCCGGTTCTTCCGGCAAAATTACGTTGCTCTGCGTTAGACTCTTTCCATGTTATCGATATCTTTTCACAGATGTGACACATTCTAAGTGCGGCCGCACTAATGCCTAGTACAATGGAATGATGATGTCCTTTGACTTGTATTCAAAATTTTTGGTGATGAGTCCCAGTACTCTGCTTGTCATTTTAAGAGTTTTGTCAATTTACTGTGTTGTAATTCGTTTATAATAGTTATTCCCAAGTTACGTTGTTGAGTGACAGCTGCCAGTTCTGTCCCATTCATTTTCAATTGGGTTGAGGGGTTTTCCGGCCCTATATACGCACATAACTGAATATCTGTCGACATTGAACCTCATCTGCCATGTTGTGCTCCATTCCATGAGGTGGTCAAAGTCTTGTTGGAGCTCAGCTCTTTTCCTGGCAGGATGACATAGTTTACTCATCAGCACCCAGGCCAAGGAGAGCATCCCAACCTTCGAGGCAAATGAAAGAATACCATCTGCTAGAGGCGACTGGATAGCGAGAGCCGTTACCTCCCAATAGTGGAGTTCAGTGTGAACTTCATATACCTTGTCTAAGATATAATTGTTCAGTGAATTGAAATGGAAATTTAGTAACAAACCAGGACCTAATGAAAGGTTTTAATGCCCAGTCACCATCTATCAAAAGATCGTCCTGGCCCTTTAAACACCTGGCAGCTCTGTAGATAAATTTATGGAGTCAGCCAGAAGAACCTAAGCATGAAGTGCACTATTGAAGAGGCTGATAGAGACAATCTAGGAAAGGAGAGGCGGGTCCAAGGTTTCTGCATAAACCCCTTGCGTTCCACGAACTACATAAGGATGCCTTCTTTGAGCTCTACCTACACAGCAAAGGTGCAGCAGTAACATTAGCGATATCTGTATGGTGTAAACAAACATTCACGGAGATGAAACTCATCAAAACCTACCTACCTGAGAAACTCGATGGGTCATAATCGACAGAGCAACATCGGTGTACTGTCCACTGAGAGGAAGAGAGTACACAGTATGGACTGGAGAGCTCATTGATCAGTTCACTACGGCTCATAAGAACAGATGGAACAAACTTATATGAACCTCGACTATGCAAACTTGTCAAAATGTACTCACTGAATTATAACCCTCGGTAATGTACGCAGGGCTCGGCATTAATTTCCAAACGCACTTGCTAAGCGAATCAAGCAGCTTTTTCCATAATTGACTTGCCCCAAATATTTTCTATTTACTCTTGCTTTTAGAGATTTACGAAAACATATTACATTGCAGTGCTCAAAAGTAAGAATAGATGATTGACAAGCTGTGTTTTGTGTAATAATGGTCATTGGATGGTCAGCTGCATTCAGACGAATTACTCTTGTGATTTTTGGTCATTTGAGCATTTATTTTTTAAATACAAACGAAGAGACACCTCGTGGAATTAGGGACTACTTTCCCTACAAGATTTGTATTTGCCTGGTGGTGGTGTTGCGCTCAATTGCGAATTCCATACTTAAGAGGCCCCTGAAGGGCGAGGAAGAGGAGGGAGAGGGTCCAAGGAAAGATGAGAAGCAAGATATACGGAGACAGCGAGGGAGTCCAAGAGATGCACAGGAGTGAGGGCCGTCGGAAACGCATTGCACGAAAAAAACACTAATGTTGTTTACACACCTGCCTGACAGAGATGGCACAGCCAAGGCCTCCTAAAGTGCAGGCCTGGGTCTCTACATCACCAAGCTGGTCCGATCGGTACAGTCCCTCAACAAATTGTAGGATGCTGCGTGATATTTTTGTTGCATACTCTACATATATTTCGGTCTTGTCAGGATAGAAAACTCAAACTATTGTAATTTTGTAACTTGTAAGTAGTTCAAATCAAAATTGCTGCCCAGATATGTCCAAAATATGTAGAAAGAGACACCAAAAATATCTGGCTGCGTCCAATGATTTTTTCGAGGGACTGTACAAAATCAGACCATTTTCGAGGCCCAACCCAGGATGCCTTGGCACAGCGGAGAAGCGGCATGCCTAATCATGTGCTTGTAGGGGGAAAGGGCCGCACAGTAGCTTGACCGCAACTTCGAGAGTACAGTGCGATAGGGGCGGGGCAGCGTTGTCTTGGTCACGGAGGAGACAGCATCTAGATGCTTGCAGAGTATCTCGTTTACTTTCAGCTTCGCGATAGAGAAGACCATCACCTCCCGGTGGACTAAAGCCAATGCCGCCGGCAGAGTGGCTGCCGGGACGACGCCCAACCAACTAACAAGTGCAACGCCGAAGGTTGGTACTCTGACGCTCAAGGGGTGTTTCTTGTTTCGACGTTCACTGTCAGAGGTGACCGTGTCATGCTACGAATAACCTGGAACTAGAGCTGGCAGATTCTACTCCTGCCAAGAAGGTCTAGAGAGTCTCCGACTGGAAGAATTTTAGACACGTGGTGGAGGTGACAGAGACGCCACACGGTGTGAACCTGCAGTCACTCGCAGCGCCCCATTTTGAACGACTTGCAGTTTTCTTTATGGATGATACTGAGATTTTTGGATACCAACCCCGAGGCGGAGTAAGTGGTGATGGATTGAATGAAGGCCATATACGTCGAAATCAATGTTTCTTTCTGCCGGCACCAGCTCGTGCCAGCCAGGGATGATCGTAATCTGGAGGACACACGATTATAAATTTCCTCTGCATGCTTATGGAAAGAGAAAAAGGGAAATTACCTTGGGTGACCAATGAATCTTCGTTAACCTCATGAGTATCCGTAGTGAAAACAGTGTGCTTGGATTTCAGAAGAGAGAGGGCAAGAATCTGCTCTCTGGCCCATTCAGCGATTTCGGCCGCACGAGCCGAAAGCTCAGAGGCCGTAGGTAATAGGTACCACCTTAATGGACCGCTCCGAGTTAGTGAAGTCGTCGGCGTACGAGATGACGGGGGCAGCGGCCATGGGGAGAAGGACAGAAAATGATTGAAAGCAAGGTGGAGATCAAGGGCCCTGGAAACGCTGCAGTGTATGCGGTGGTAGGGTGAAGTGGCCAACTCAAAACAGCGATAGGTCTCTATTTACGACAGAGAAGTCGATGATCACCTCTGAAACAACGGCCAAAATCTCCAATGTAAATTTTTAAAGAACTAGTCTGAACTAGAGCTTCTCTTACACTTCATAGTGAACATTTAGAATAGACTATACCTTCTAAAGTTGTCGGTGCAGACAACCAACGCTTTTAAAAATAATTTTGATAAATATTCAGAGCAACACTCTCCACAGCTGCGAATTTCTCTAGTAGAGACAAACTTTTATAAGCCAAAGCTTCAGAGGCCATCTTAAACCATTATGCCTTATCTAACCGAGCGTCTCTGAGTCCCCGATAAAACTGCATCAAATCCTGCTTACACAGGTACCTCCTGGGCGTGGCGTAGTTTTTCTCTGATAATTTCTCCTTCTCTTTAACAACAGATATCTGCAGTATCTGACATAAAGGCAGTAGCTCATAGAGGGCCCGAGCGTTGGTTCTGCCTGCACTTTGGGAATGGGCCTGTTGGTCAAGCAACTTCCAGCGGTATAATCTAACCATTATTTCACTGGAAGGCGGAAGCTATTGTGTACCATTTCCCCGAGAGGGCAGGCCCTATATAAATTCCAACTTTCGGCAGTGGGTTCAACAAGAACTAAGATGAACTATGGGAATGGTGGCCAATATGGACATACGAGATTATATGAAATTTCCGACATTTGGCCGAGATCTTCAGATAAAAAAAATGCTGGTAGCTCAGCTGTGTTGACTGTTGAGGAGGATTCCGATTCTGCTATCTTATGAATTCAATTTAAGCATTAGCAGATTGTTTTTAGAAATGGGAATGCCACTCGACGCTGCCGGGGTTGCTTTTCTTTATTTTCGGTCACGCCCCCCCTCCCTGAAAATTGAAAATGGTTCGCCCCCTCCCCCCCCCCGCCCCCGAAGGAAAAAAATTGTCGTGGCTACGCAAATGCCGAAGAAGAAGTTTTAGTGGAGGAAATTACATTGTCTTCATACACTAAATGCTCCTATCGAAGAAAGACATCAAGTGGAAACATATCCCATTATTTGTGATCCTATATATACATGATATCCCCCAAAAAGTTGCTGCAACTTTGGAGACACACGCAAGTAGATAATCTCAATACCCAGATTTTGACAATGGAATATGGCAGTTTCAATAGTAACGAGTTCAAAGATGTGTTTGTATTACCCTGCACTCATAATCATAACATAGCTACTAAATATTCTCGAGTGCTTTTGATTAACTTTCGCTATTATGATGTAAAATTAAGCCTTAATCATGATTTAGAGTTAACAAGGCCTGGAAAGACTCCAAACTTTTGTCCAAAATCAGAACTGACCAAGGATATTCTTCTTCCGAAGCAGATTAAGGGTGTGATCAATTGGACGGCGAAATTAAGCGAAATTAAGATTTTGTCGTTACTTCGTTGCAACGCCAAGATTATTCTTTATTCTGTCTTCCAGCGCCCAGGACCCGTGCTGTTCGGCGTGAGCGCCTCCTACGCAGGTTACGGCAAGAGTCCCCTCAAGACAATCGCTAGGGTAGGTGTCTGTCATGGCAGAACGAATTGCCTTGTTCAACCATGGGAGTCTGTTGCTGCAACGCTCTGTAGCTTATGCGAAAATTGGCTCGTACAGGCCACAATTCCCGTTCGTTTTTTCCATCATGTGTGGATGTTTGGTATGGGATTGATGGCTGTTTTTGCTGTTGCGGGTATTGGCAGCTTTAAACGATCTGTAAACAGAGCTATTCTGTGATCCCTGATTTTCTCTTTCTTTTTTATTTTCATTTTTCGCTCGCTGGGCTGGTTGTGTGGGGGTTTGTTAACCTTATGGAGTTTCCTCCGTTCCCACGCCGTCAGTGTAGTGCATGTTAATAATAATGACAGTGTGGTAGTTATTGTTGGTTTACTTTGCGTGTGTCCGCATCTCTCCGTGTTTCAGTTGCAAGCGAGCAGTGTCATGGGGAGATTGTGCTCTGTCCAAGTAATGGTGTATACCCTATAGTGGGCTGTACGTTTCCAGATGGACTTTAGTTTGCAGTGCTTCAAACCGTCTAGTAGCATGGAAGATTGTTGTAAAATACGATCGTATAATAAGACGGATCGTGCAATAAGAAAGTGATTAACTATTATTTCACCCAACGTTGTCTGTCCTTTTCTATACCTTAACCACACTTTTTTGTTTCGTATTTACTGCTAGGGACCATCTTGCATATGTGTTGGATCTTTTCCGTATGCGAGCCGCATCAGTTCACGACTGCCTGACCGAGCCTAATGATGAAACAAACTTTCTACAGCCACAAAGTTGTGCTCGCAGCATTCATTTCTAAAGAAAAAGAAATCACTTTCAGTTTTACAAACAACGCTAGATGCTGCCGATAAAGAGAAAAGACCTTAATTTTCCCGAAAATTTAATGCCACTGGTAAAATTTTGTGCTCTCGTACAGGCAAGCGAAATGCGGCACCAAGCAATGGTCGTGTGGAATGAATTTTCGTCCGTGTAAAAAGATACCGGGCAAAGAGACTGGTTACTGTTGCCACTCAGGTTAAAAGAGGATTATCCAGTATTCCCTGTGCCATTTCTGGAAAGAATACCTATAACGTTGTTCAGTAGGGACATTTTTTATGAACATCGTACAATCTTGAAAAAAGTAACAAACAATATTTCAATCAGGGACTACGATTCTGAACATCAGATCGTCGTTGCCGTGCAGCAAGAAGATCACTTTTGCTTTGTAGATAAAAATCCCTGAAATCTGAGGACTATAGATACATTAGATGTATCATTTCTTTCTCCGAACGAATATCCTTTGCTCCAGCCGTGAAATCTGTTTTCTGCCGGAAAGAAATTTGTTGGTGAAAATCCGCCTAATCTTCGAAAAATGGCAGTTCCACCCACCGTGGGTGAAAAATCGCCAGAATATGCTGGATGTGATGTAAGTCTCGTAATCCTAGTCAATGACCAGGAACGTTGCCAGTAGGTGGCGTTACATCTGTGCCGTGGACACAATAACTACATGGCGCTTCCATATTGTAATTAACAGCACACCTAGGCTGGCTGTGATATTTTGAATGGATATGGCCGTAGTCGATTTCAACTCTTGCAAGAACAGAAAATACATTTTCTGTTTATTCGCTTGAGAATTAAGGGCTTTATACGTACTCCAATATTGCACTCTGAAAAATTTGATAAGTAGAGTTATGAGTTGATACACTATAGAAACTGACGATATCTTCTATACAACGATTTAATTTTAGAAATGTAGTTATTGGAGCTGCTGCAACATTGGGAAGACGCTAAGGAGCATAATTTTTAAGCGAACTTAAGGTCTTAAATTATATGAAAGAAGTTGTAATAGGTGTGCCTAAGATATGAAGGTTTTAACCCTCTCATGTCATTAAGATGCATTTTTCATTATTATTAATTGGATTTTTACTCCTTGCCGTTATATTTTTTCAGTAACACTATTCAATAGAATTGTTCTTATTTTGCATGGAGTTATGCAGTTGCTTCTTATGATAGTCTCCGCCAAGGATCAATTGGGAATTTCTCTAATATAAGTTTCCCCCCGGATCTGAACCTGTGACCCTCAGGGGCATATTCTGGTGGGCCCTTTCCCTGCCACAATATTTGGGCCTCACAACCCAAGGGTTCCTAGTGCCTTCTCCCAAGGGGATGTTGCAGCTTACCGCAGTTCCTGCTGACGAGGTTATTATTATTATCGAGAGGTTTTCACGACGCAAATTGGATCGGTTGAGCGATGGTCAGCTCCACACTCCGGCGCCGGGTCACATCCGGCGACCTAAGGCTCAGAGCACTTTGTGAAAGATGTGCGCTGTTCCAAGCAGAGCGCTTTTCTGGAGGGTTCCTGGATGGAGGTGGCCGCACTTCAGCTCTCGTAGGGCAGTCTTGAGATTCTTGGACATTGCCCCCAGAGCTTCTATGACCACTGGAACGACGTCGACCTTCATCTGCCACTGTCTCTGGAGTTCGATGGCAAGGTCACGGTACTTTTCCTTCTTCTCCGTTTTCTTGTCGATGAGTCGAAGGGGATTATTATTGTTATTAAAACTTCACGCTTGATCTCCCACAGACAGGTAATACAACCCAAATGAAGCACCTTGCAACACCGGGAAGCCCAAAACGCTGCTAATGGAAATCCAGCAAAAACCCATTATCAGCTGACTTAAACGCCTGCAGGCCAATACGACGAAAAGACGATGCCGGCCACAAATTCCAAACCTTAACCGACCAGGACACGAAGCACCGACCGAACGGATTAGTTCGACATCCAACATCCTCCAAAGTGAAAGAGTGCGCTCCGCACGCAACACGTGTCTCTCTCCTAAAGACCTTGAGGGCAGGGAGAGAAGAAAAGAGGTTATGTAGTTTTGTAAAGTTAGGTAGGCTCTCAATAATTCCCCTTCTGTTTTGGGACGTGGGCCGCTGATCGAAGTGGCCAACCTATTCCCGCTGGTTTTGCACCTTGTTTTTCGTTTCCTTCCCCTGCGCGGTGTAGCTGAACGAAAGCGTTCAGTCATGCCCGGAGGTTGCAGATGCACACCTTACCCCTTTTTCCTGTCTGTAGCGCACTGACCACTTAGAATTTGAGACCAACAGAAAAGCTGAGACTAAAATCATTGATAATTCGAAACAAGACGTACTTCCCGCCCAATAGTGGCGCTCGAGCTTGTGTTAAACCACAGGAATAGTTCGGAACGATATAGACATTGTGTCCCTGACTCGCTAGTAAAATTTTGTATCACTAATACTGAACCTCTGTTACAATAATACCCATAAGTACCGGGTGGAGAATATGTTTTGTAGCGGGGAATATATTAATTTGTGACAGTTAGTAAAATAAAAATTCAAAAAATTTCTAAGTCAATAAATTCTAGAATTTTTCTCCAACTTGGCGATATCCTGTTTGACGTGACCTCCTTGAGCTTCTACTACTGCCGTAATGGAGGTGATACAAATAGTAGAAATCTACTTCTCTATTTTAGCTCTGCTCTTCAGTAACTTCACCACCATGCATAGCTGGACCGCTTCTCTATTTTTACCCGGAATTATCCAAGGCTTACAAATTGCTTTCATCAACTTAAAATGCAATGAAAATGGAACTGTCATTGATATTAAAGTCTAGACTGATAATATAATAAGACGGTAGTGCGCGTACGCAGTATTGCAAATACCGTATGTATTTCCAAGTTATGCTAACTCCCACTGTATCAACATGCAAAGCTGAACTGAAGTTTGAGTCTCTCCGCTTATACTCAGTTTTACAAAAGCATTCACCGTGCAGTAGAAACTGCACAAATGTCTGCTCTTCTAAGTCTGCACTGGGAAGAGCGCACGGTCCAATCACCCATCCTCCACTGTGCACGGATGGAAGGAAGGCGTTCGGAGGAGCCTGAAGGCAGTCACTGCTTCAAAACGCGGTCATTTTTAATCATGCCGTTCTGTTGTATTTGCACGTGTATAATATCAATTTAGTTCTAGGGATAATTGTGATACATAAGTCTCCATTGAGAAGTAATAAGACTGATCCTGACCATCTATCAGAGGAATAGGTACCGATCACTGCGACATGGGGTTTGTGTGTAACCTAGAAATAAGATACATTCTCATGTGTAGCACATAACATTTCAATTTGCTAATGTCTCTATAAGTGCTTAATAACTAAATAATTTTTTTTTGCGTTATCATGCAGTGCCTGCACACGTTCCCGCTACACGAGCAAGATAATTACAACGGAGTTTTGCAGTACACCCTGGCAAGTATATCTCCACCCACACGACTTTACATCCTGGCTTGTCCACTATCTCAATACTGGTACGTGTATTATCGGCGGATTTTTTTTAACCATAAACCTCTGATTTAGGCTTGTGAATAATCAACACACTATAATAAGCACGCGTCGTGTATTTATATGTTTATATGTTTGTATGTTGCGGGTCACGCTGTCAAAGAAATGCATAGATAGGCAAAAAATAGGCCAGGTTGCAGAATTTGTAATTAGGTTGCGTTTCCATGTTTTTTTGGCATGGGTCACATCTAGGCCAACCCACCAAACTCCCTGCAAAAAATTGTGAAGATTGCTCAACTCCAACTACCTGCCAACCTACACTAATACTTACAAATTTATATTTACTTCAATCTTCAACGAAATCATCATCTCTCTCACTTCGTTCGCGGGTGATAATCAACACAATATAATAAAGACCGTCGTGTGTTTATGTATTTACTAGAGGGCCCACGCTGTCAAATGACAGTGAAGAATTTGTGTTGATCCTGCTTATTGATCATGCTTTCCTTCATACAATTGCCAACTTTGAAGATCATGTAGATGAGGGTTCACGGCTTTATAATTATTGAGCATCGACACTCTTATTTTCTTGCTCTGACATGGACAAAATTTACTACTTTTGCAGGCAGTTCAGCAAGACTGAAAATAATCGATTCGATTTGGTATCATAGATACCCTAACATATCACATTTGTCCGATAGTAGTTTGGTTATTGAAAACTGTTTCGTCGACATATGCATCAAAGTTGGAAGAATAGCTCATGTAACGAAATTATCTGTAGGAAGAAACTGCGAGTCAAGAAGTATGAGAGTGCTAATGGAAGCTTCAGATCTCTTCGGTGCTTTGATTTCAACTTCGGCAATGAAAGAAGTGCATTCAAATATAAGGTCGTTCCATATTTTGCGATAGATTTGATGTGTTCAGAAAGTAATACTCGTACAAATCAGACTTCATGACAGCGCTGGGCATGGCAGCGCTAGAAGCTTTAGATATCTTCATTATTTCAATTTCAACTGTCGCTGATAAAGATAAGTTTACCATCATCTGCAACCTGGCCTGTTTTCTACCAATCAATTTGCAATGAAGCTTGACACGAGGACCATGAACAGCCTTCAACCTGAGCTAATTTTCGCTTATCTGTTTTTTTTAAAGCGTAACAGAAAATATATAAACAGATAAATACACATCGGTCTTTATTATATTGTAGAGATATTGGTATGCTTCGGGTCAACCTGAAAGTGAACGAAAAATAGGCCAAGTTGCAGATTTTCTAATTAGGTTGCGTTTTCATGGAGATCGGTGACCAGGTTGCAGAAGTTGGCGAAAGCTGGCTCCTTATTTCTTTCCCTCAATGAAATTTTTACTTGAAACACTTCTTTGAATCGAAAAAATAGAGATATTACTGCTTCTGTTATCGCGGCCATGCAGTCTTATTTTATAACTTTCTCCATACATCGAACAATATATTTGTTCGGAGTTTACCACGACAAATTCAGAAGCTATACTCAACGAAGGGCGGACGAGGCGATGATTTTTCACGGGCAATAGATACCACTAATTTTCTTTCAGCTAGCTGTCTTACTATTGAGCAGATTTCACTTCAACACAAAATCTACGATGTACTGAAGGCATGTTCGGTGTCATGGATACGCGGCGGGTAATTCATTTATATTCGCTACTTTCTAATAAAAGATTTTTTCCGCATGTTATCTATAGTGGGAGACGATTGTGCTTCTTACATGAATTGACAGAGAAAGCACTTATCTTTTATTACAATTTGAGACGGGTGTTGCAGCGTATCCTTCAGAAGCATATTAGTGACAAAGGCAAGTTGAATGAAGACGGGTCGTCTCAAATTCTTCGCCGTCATTTTTTGACAGTACGGGCACTCTAGTAAATAGATAAATACAAATCGGTCTTTATTAAACTGTAGATGGTTCTTTATTTGAGCGTTGAGTTGTTGATCCTGTCATTCACAATCTATTTTGCATATTTTTAAGCAGAATTTCTTCGTAACAGTTAAAACTTGACGCTGAGCCGAGGCCAAAACATACAGTCATCCACTGTGTGCAGCCAGATTTTGAACCTGATGATTCAACTAACTGCTAGTATCCAGGATACAGTACACACTAAGCATTTCCGGTTAATTTTTTGACTAAACTTTATGTTCTGGGCGCCACTTGGCTTTCAAGCATTTCAAGCATATTCGGGCTTCGACTTGCAAGTGGGAAATTTCACCCTCTCTCGCAAGCGCATGACGGCACAACATTCGTTACTTCATTGGCAGTTCAAGAGCTAGAGGTATGAGGCATAATTTTTTTCAACAAAACCACTACCGCAAGCAGAACAATAAAAAGCTTCATTACGAAATTGTTACAGTCATTTTTTACGGCTGAGTACACTAGTGGTGATTTGTTATAATGGACCACGCAATGCGAACGTGATTCATAGTTTTGCATTAGGGAAACACGACTAATAGTCAAAGGAGGTCGTAGCGCTATGCACATGGATAATGTACGTGAGGGCAACACTGATGCCAATGATTTTCCTACCCAGTTCCAGTATAAGAAACTTCCACATCAACACATACGAGCCTACTGCCGAGTCTGCGAGGAATGTGATACTTGCCGATAATCAATGGCGTCATGACGTCTTGAAGCGTCGGATGAAGATCACAACGTATTATAATCACAGTGATATTTTTAAGTATCCCTTTTAGTCGTAATACAAACTACTTGTATGCAGCGCGTTCGACTGGGCGCCGAAACTAAACTTTCGAGACTCGACTTGTCCGAAACTTGAGACAGATCCTTTGGCTTTCCTAATTGGAATCGCGTTGCAAGCGTTAGCAGCAACGCAATTACATTGAGGCGCCTGAGAACTCCCTTGCACAAAGCCAGAATGTGTTTCTGGAAGTTTCAAGGGTAACCCATTAAGAGTCAATGCCAGATACTTCAATCAACGGGTCGAAAGCAGCGCACCTGCTTGAAGTTTCGGAAGAGTCAAGCCTCAAAGGCTTAATTTCGGCGCCCAATCGATTGTGCCCTTAATTGGCTCACGCGGTCGTGATCCTGACTTCAGCAAGACGCACCGACCCTAAAACAAACTTGTGACAAGTGCAAACTTGAGGACTGCGAGCTTCACACCCGGTCCTATGTTGTCATGACCGTCACCTCTATCCAGGCGTCTCCACAGACTAAAGAATATGTGGGCGTCTCACAATGCACCTCGGATCCCGAGGACCGCGGAACCACACGCAGCAGCAACATAACATTTACTTTAACTAGGGAAATGCTGGTTGTAGGGACTGCAATTCTTCACCGCAACGGTAGCCACCAACGCATACAGATAACGGACTCCCTCTTCATTCGAGCAAACGACCAACCAGCAACAGCAAGGTAACAGGATCTTGCAGAACTCTTAATTAAGTAAGCTCCATGGTGACTAAAATCAGCGTAAGTATTGCACCGTCGAACTTGCAGCAGGCCAACAAGCGGAGACCAGCAGACAGTCACCGTGATCCTTACCACAGCTAGACCGCCAAAAATCTAAGGATGCATGTTTTAAAGCACATGACAGCATCTTCTTCTAACCATCATCGTTATGCAACCTGTCTCTATTTCTAACAAACGTCCGCTTCTCCAGAAGCACGTAAGAACACCCTGAGGATGATCTCAGGGTATGATCGAAACGTGTTGCAGAGTACTACACAACCTATAAGAAAACTACCGCGCTCTTACACCTACAGATTCTCCTACTCAATGCTGGTGAATATTTTTTTTATTTTTTTTTGCTTTATTTTGCCTAAAGCTAGATTTCGCTATTTCATAACGGTTAAGGTCTTCCATGAAGATACAAACCGCTGTATTACTCATTTAACGTCATCTGCAATTTATAGCTATGATAAACTTAGCTTAGGCAACTCAACGATCTGACCACGTTCAAAGGATAGTTTGCTAACATTGGGCACAGTGATACTTTTACTCCGCCAAGGGAAGCCTGCTAACTCAAGTGTAACCAGGAGTTTCCCTACATTTAGACGTTAGTGCTACCTTGTCTAAAGTTTATGATTAGCTGATAAGCATCACAGTTACTTATAATATAATTAACTAATGAAAAGAATTAAATGAAATCGTTGGTTTTCTTGCTCCTTTATATTTAACAATGAGAAAAACTTTACTGAAAATGGTATCTCAGTCTCCATGCAAAAATTGCATTTTTCAGTTCCCCTGAAATCTATTCTACGTGGCACAGTGCCGGAGGCTCCAACATGGTGTGGGGGGCCTTTTCCTGCAGAGTTGAAGTGGAACTACAGGTTGTGCAGGGGCGTCAAACAGCGGCTTGTTACGTTGACATGTGGCAGAGAGCATCCATTACGACGGGGATAATATTGTGAGATGATAAACGGTTTTTCGAACAGGATAATGCCCAGGAAAATGATGGCCTACTTATCAGCCATCCAGCATGTTTTCCTGATTTAATTCCGACGGAGAACGTTTGGAGATGGTCGGTAAAGCTCAATGCAGACGAGAAGCAAATATTGCCGAGAGAGGTATTTCGCCAACAGATGTTCTACCAGACTCGGTGAAAAAGTTGTCCCAAGGGTGTATTTAGCAGGATAGATCAAGGTCAATATTTTCGCAGCTTTCGAGCAATTCAAAGCAACGTGCCGTTCACTTTTCCCTGTCATCGATTCACTGCTATGTGCATACGTACTGCCACCGTGTTTCTTGAAGACTTATTCTAAATGGTGACAATTGCAACTGCAATGTCAAAGGTATAATATGAATTTGTCTTCAGGTTACAACGATAATAGCCAGTAGAAGATGTACATTGTTATAGTGGGCATCCTATCTCCGGTTTTTATTACTATTGTAACACTATGATGCGACCGCGCGTATTGGGGCCCGAGATTGTCGAACGTGTGATCGCGACTGGCCACGTAGTCACTTACGCTGTTGCGGTCGCGAAAAGTGGCTGAAGTTTAGGGTTCTGGTGTACTATTTAAGTATTTTTTTGTAAATTGCTTTGTGATTCATGTAACTGCGGAAAATGTCGGCGTTATAGATTAGTAGGGGTTAAAACTAACTAATGGCTGGTTCTTGCATACTTCAGACTTGGGCTGGGCTTATCGGCACGCGTCTTACGTGCCGGCTTTGCTTCTTTCAGCTCTAATATTCTTGCTAGCATTACCTGTCACTGTTCTGCTTAGTTCCCATGTCGCAGTTCCTGAACAGTGCCGTGCGGAAGTGCTTTTGTGCTTGAATTCCGTGTTTCCTAGCCATGCTGAATGTTCCTTCTATCTTCCATTGTGATATCGCTTGGTTACAGAGGATGAACTTTGAGTTTTTACATTTGATAGGAGGAAGAGACTAAAGAGTGTGAAGTGTGATGCTGCGGCCCTATATGAAGGTGTGGGGCGCCTTGTGGAAAATCACCACCCTAGCGACCCCATGGGCAATTGCCAATGCTGTTAGCTAAGCTTCCTTCTATAGTCATTAATCTGTTTATATTTTCTTTTTCATGGCTGCGATTTTCTCTGCTTTTCGTAACTGCTGATAGTTTTGTTCTTTATTTTTTACCCGGATGCAGTTGTGCAGTTCCTAAACTACTGATAGCTAGGTTCGCTCAGCCTGTGGTGGGCAT
>LQNS02000140.1:10891209-10901358 GCA_001587735.2 Parhyale hawaiensis
GAAGCTTCGGACAGCCAAAGTTGCCAGAAGTTTCGGACAGCCAAAGTTACCAGAACTTTCGGACAGCCAAAGTTGCCAGAAGTTTCGGACAGCCAAAGTTGCCAGAAGTTTCGGACAGCCAAAGTTGTCAGCAGTTTCGAGCAGCCAAAGTTGCCAGAAGTTTCGGGCAGCCAAAGTTGCCAGAAGCTTCGGACAGCCAAAGTTACAAGAAGTTTCGGGCAGCCAAAGTTGTCAGAAGTTTCGGACAGCCAAAGTTGTCAGACGTTTCGGACAGCCAAAGTTACCAGAACTTTCGGACAGCCAAAGTTGCCAGAAGTTTCGGACAGCCAAAGTTACCAGAAGTTTCGGGCTGCCAAAGTTGCCAGAAGTGTCGGACAGCCAAAGTTGCCAGAAGTTTCGGGCAGCCAAAGTTACCAGAACTTTCGGACAGCCAAAGTTGCCAGACGTTTCGGACAGCCAAAGTTGCCAGAAGCTTCGGACGCCAAAATTTCTGTGAGAAGCTTCAGACAAGTCAAGACTCCTAGCTTAATTTTGATGACCAATCGAACATGCCCTTAGGACCCGATCGATTAGGTTGCCAAAGTTGATCAACGCCAAGCTCACTCGACATGACTTGTCCGAAACTGCAGAGAAGAACTTTGGCTTCCTCACTTGAATCGTGTTACAGGTGTTAAGCCCGGTGCCCACGTAACTATTTTCGTTGCTGCTAGCTGCCAAGAAGTAACTTAACTAATTCGACTGCGTGGCAGTGACTTCAGCATGGCGTCTATGAACATCGTGCACCAATTCTTAAAATATCAATCTTTACGTTCTTGAACTGCTCATAATTAGGAGCGATAGTTGGAAGTTCATTATTGCCACTTGCTATGGTGCAAAACTTCTAGTAGCGACAGTGATTATCGGCAATTTTTACACGGTAGCAGTACGCTTACGTTCGCAGCTCACAGTCTTTGACTCTCTGGTTCGATGCCAACCCAGGCACGCGAGCTCTTTGCTGGCCTATGTATGCTGCCTCGGCAGTTGTGTGCATGCACTGCACCGTGGTGGAACTTGCCTTCCTCAGAGATTACGGGGGTGGGGGGGTCGCGGGTCATTTGAATCTTCCGTCAAATTGGCGCCATAGTTCTTGATGACCCGTGGCCGACTGCAGCCGCACCTAATCCTCTGGGGCCTGTGGGCCTCTATTCGCAGCACAAACCAGTGTGTGTGGGTTTCCCAGTTAAGGGTGCGGTCAAAGTTGACTTTACCTTTTTATCCTCAGGGATGTGTATATATACAGTAGTTGCCATAATGGTTCGGACACCTAAAATCTCATCAGAAAATCTTAAAATACTACAATATTATTGAAGGCATTTAGGTGTAATTTTATACAAGTAGAGCAACATGTAATAGCTAAATTGTGTTAAAATTTCAGCTGTGCAAGAGAAATAAAACAAAAGTTACAAGCAAATTTAGTCTGGACAAAAAAGTTCGGACACTTCATTTTTTTTCCATTTTATTTTAGAAAAAAACCAATGATGCCACAGAAAGAGTTATGTAGATTGGGTTTAACTTGCAGTCATTATCGACGCAACATCCGCTCTATGAACATGCCTCAGGAAGTCCCTACACCTTCTTCTTTCTATTCGTGAGTTTAAAAAGTTCGGACAACCTTCAAAAATAATAATTAAAGACATGAAATGAGGCTACAAATACGAACTACGTTATGAATTTAACTTTTTAGCATTTCGTACTTTGTGTGGTACCCTTTACTGTCGATAACAGCTAGACATCGTCTACCACGAGAGCTGACCAAATTGCAACAGGGAGCGTTATCTTGCATAAAAATTGGTCTATGAGTTGAAGAGGCTTTGACGATCAACACTGCATGTTTTTGTAATAGTTCCTGGTATAGGCTACCTGTGCGTTTACTTTCTTTGCGGACGAACTAAAGGACGTGTGCCGCGTGCTGAGATCATACCGAAGACCGTAACGTTTCCGCCGCCAAACTTTACACTTGACTTGAAGCAATTTTTGGACAATCTTTCACCAGTTGAACGACGAACAAATATTTTTTCATCGGAGCCTAATAAATTGAACTTAGATTCATTGCTAAAATGAACCTAAGACCAGTCTTCTTAAGTCCAAAGAACGTGTTTTACTGCATAATTCATCCGAGCATTTCTATTCTTCTTTCTAATTAAAGGCTTGATAGTTGGAGTTCTCGGACGCAAGTCTGCTTCTTTTAAGCGGCGTAAAACTGTCTTCCTAGACATCTTGATTCCATGCGTATCACTAGCTTCACGGGAAATCTCTGCTGCGGTTCTAAACCTATTCTTCTTTGACAATCTAAGCAACACACTATCCTCTCTTCTCGAGGTTTTGCGTGGTCTACCACTTGAAACACCAGCGGTACTTCAATCATTCTGGTCATATTTAGTCAGTATATCACTCACCACACAATTAGGTCGATTAACTTTGTCTGATATTGTCCTTATTGAAAGTTTATAATTATGACGCAATTTCCCGATTAACTCATGAATAGAAGAAGGTGTAGGGACTCTCCGAGGCATGTTGATGGAGCGGATGTTGCATCGACGATGACTGCAAGTGTGTTTAACCCAATGTACATAACTCTTTCTGTGGCAACATTGTTTTTTCTAAAATAAAGTGGAAAAAATGAGTGTCCGAACTTTTTTGTCCAGACTAAGTTCTTACTATTACAAGTCATCTGCTTGTGACTTTTGTTTTATTTATCCTGAACAGCTGAAATTTTAACACAATTTAGCTATGGCACGTTGCTAAACTTGTGTAAAATTACACTTCAATGCCTTCAATGATATTGAAGTTTTTAAAGATTTTCTGATGAGCCATTAGCCTAGCTAATGGCTAAGGTAACCTACACGAGCCCCTTGGGGTTGCCGGGCCGCACTGGTGTCAAACTCGCCATTCTGTGTACGTTCATCACTGTGCGTGAGTTCAAGTAAGCTTTCTTGCCGCGTCACAACCACGAGAAGCACTACATAACCTAATCTGTGATAGAGCGAGCACCACAACACACGAACTTGAACGCCGCCTGCACGCAATTTGATGCACCTACACAGAGTTGTCGCAAACGTACATAGCGCATGGCGAGTTTGGCGCCTGTGCTGCCGGGACCCATAACATAGGACGGGCGAACCTAAACTAACCCAACCCTATGGCCCATCTTATGCCCCCTGAAGGGTGGCATTTTATCTGGATTCCAAAGTCTGGAGTAGACTATTCGAAATTCAAATTCATCGTAAGAGTTTAGGCATAGAAAATTGAAAAGCTAGCTGAAATCAATTAAATTTTCTCTGTTTCCACGATGCGAGACAAGGACCCACTCTTACATGCATCCCACCAACCTCTTTCCCCAACCACCGCCCATTAAAAGAGGATTATTTACTAGTAGACTGACTTCATTCCCTAGATTGCATGCAAGCCATTATTGCTGTTGTTAGTACAAGTTTAAACTACAAATATGAAATATATAAAAGGTAACTTCTATTATTGGCAGGTTGAAGTTCAAAAATATTTTTTTTTTTGGCATTTTCACCAGTCAGGTTACTTCGTTTTTCATCGTATACTAGGCCGGCACCACTAAAAAAAAGCTCACTCGCAACACTAGTTGGCGGACAAGCCAGATAAGACTTTGCTAACTGAGAAAGATTAGGATAAATATTCTCGTACATTTTCCGCCATTTCAGAGAATCTTCATCGGTGGATATACTTAGATATTCGTATGTCTACATGCGAATGCGAATATTACAAATTATGCGTCGCGAATGCGAATATTCCACTCTCCTCTAATATAGACTCAGGTTGCGCCGGCAGCTGGCTGCCAGGCAATCAAAACGCTTGTTTGTGACACGCAGCCACCGCGCATGCGCCGGAGGCTATTGTGATCTATCAATAGTTATTCTAGTAATAATTTTCCCATGAATAATGGAGTTATCTTAAAAAACCCTTTTTTTAAATCAGTAAGCTTTACATTTAGACTCGGAGATTTGGAATGCGTAAAATTGAGGTTCAGAAATGTTCGGAGGGTTCGCTTTGCTGTTTTTAAAGATTCGGAGGTTCGCGGACACATGTTCTGTCCCTTCCCGCTTCATCACGGTCAGGACAGCCGATGAGCCCTGGATTTATGATGCGCACCAGTTGAAGCGGGAGGCATATGCCCGTTGGTGTACTAGCCGGTTTGCTGTTGACTTTCAGCGTTTCAGGGAACTGCAGCGTCGGGCTAGTGCTACTTATGAGGAAGCTGAGAGGGGGTATAATTTGAGGCCCAGCAGGAGTTGCTAGCTCCGTCTGTTTGCGCACATAAGTGGTGGTTCACCTTGAAGAGCGTTGTGCTTGGTGTGAGCTCTTCTCTCCTCCTTTTAACTGGTGCTGGTGGTGATCTTGCTGCGGACCCCGCTGCCAAGGCGGACCTTTTGTTGCGCTACTTTGATGGGAAGCAGAGCCACCACCGGGTGCGCATTCCTTTAGCGTGTGATCCCGAGCCGAGGTTCCGTGTGATCCCGAACCGAGGTTCTCCGGTTTTGCTTTCAGACCTTCTGAAGTGCACCGCCTTCTTCTTGTCCTGGACCCCTATGGGGGCACTGATCCATCGGGTATGTTTCCTCTCTTTCTTCGGAGGGTGGCTGGTGCGCTCGCAGCCCCGCTTGCTTCCGTGTTCCGTCAGATGTTACTGCTGGGCTCTTTTCCGGCATGCTGGCGTGTCGCTCATGTGACGCCTGGTCCGAAGGGCTCTGTCTCATCCCGAACCTCCGACTATAGACCCATTTCGATCACACGTGTTTTGTCGAAAGTTTATGAGAGGTTGGTTACGGGTTGCGTCGAGGTTGGATCGCCTTCTTGAGAAGCAGGTGTCCTTCCCCAACACAGTATGGTTTTCGTAAGGGCTTGGGAATTTGAGATGCTCTGCTTCATATTTCTCATGTGTTGCACTAGGCTCTTGATGGGGTTCATGAGGCAAGGTTGGTACAGCTTGAATTCAGTGCTGCTTTTGATCGCGTGAATCACCTTGGGCTTCTCCATAAGCTAAGATTAATGGGTATTGGTGGTTCAGTTTTCGCGGTAATTAGTCAGTTTTTATCTGACAGACGTCAATGTGTAGTTGTTGATGGGAAGAGGACTCAGTTGTTGGACGTGGTTTCTGGTGTCCCACAGGGTAGTATTCTGGGCCTTTGTTGTTCGTCGTATATACAGCGGACTCGCTTGATCTTGTCAATAATTTACTCGTTGGTTACACTAATGATGTTACTTTGCTGGCTGGCTGCCTGCGATAAGCCTAGCGATTGGTTTGAGGTTTCAGAATCCATTCACCATGATTTGGAAGTGATTGATTCCTGGTGTTCTAGGTGGGGGATGAGGCTAAATGCAGGCAAGAATAAGACCATGTTCGTGTCTACGTCATGTACAGTGAGACCTCATTTCCCTGCCCTCATACTGGATGGTGTGCCATTTCCTGTGGTTGATGACTTGGTAATCTTGGGTTGTCAATTTTGATCCAAAGTAGACGGTTGAGCCCCACATTCGTTCGGTTGCCTCACGTGCATCACAGAAAATTGGTCTTATGAGACGTGCTTGAAGGGTGTTTGGCTCGGTAGAATTGACACGTCGCTGCTTTAATTGCTATGTCCTCCTTCTTCTGGAATACTGCTCCGTAGTCTGGGGTTCTGCTGCCGATTGTGATCTGTGTTTGCTTCACAAAGTGGTTCGTCGATGTGCGTTCATGCTGGATGGAGTTGTGCCTTGTGATCTGGCGCATCATCGCAGAGTTGGTGGTTAGGGGTTAGGTATAATAATAAAATATATTATTGCCCTAGTCATTCACTGTCTGATTTTCATTCGGAACAATTGGTTCGGGTGAGGTAAACTCGGCGTACTGATGCTCTTCGTAAGTTTGCCTTGGAACCGTTGCGATGCCATACGGGGCAGTGTTCTCGTCCGTTTTTTCCATCATGTGTGATGTTTGGAATGGTCTTGATGGCTCTGTGTTTGATGGTGCGGGTATTGGCAGCTTCAAACGATCGATACACAAAGCTATTCTGTGATCCCGGATCTTCTCTTTCTTTTTCCATCACTCGCTGGGCTGGTTGCGTGGGGGTTTGACAAACTCATGGAGTTTCTCCATTCCCACGTCGCCAGCCTGGTGTGATTTAATAATAATAAAAATTTTATGCCAGTTGAAGTCGTGCCGCGGCTAAACGGATTAGTTGAGTTGGCTCTAGGCCGAAAATTGTTACATGGGCACCGGGCTATAGAAACAGTCCGATATGTTGAACCTATTGACATATTCATGTTATTTCCCGAGTAAGATTGAGCCCCTGGAAATCTCACAGGCAATTACAATCGATTAAGGGTCAAGGTCTGAACCTGGAATAAACGGGTCGAAGGGAGAGCACCTGTCTGAAGTTTAGTACAAGTTAAGCCAGGAATGCTTATATTTACTGCCTAATTGAACGCGCCCAAACACTATATATGTCGATAAGGATGAGGAACCCATGTATTCCCATACAGAATCAACGTGCATGGCAACAGTAAGTCGGGAAAGAAGAGGAAGAACAGAATAAAGCATCATCAGTAGGAGCATGAGAGTATAAAGAATCACAGCAGACACAAAGGAAAGACGTCCCGGAGGCTTAGCTAAGGCAACCTACAGGCGTTCCGTTGTTCAGCCATGCCGACAGGGTCCTCCAGGAGTCGCTGCTCCCCAACAAAGGATGGGCAAACCTAACCCTGTGCCCATCCTACGCCCCTCGTGAGGTCGCTCTTCACATTTACAGTACTGTAACATCAATAGCCATCCATCCTCGAGTTTAGGAACTAAATGTATTCTGGTACGGCACTATGTTTATGTACCACCTCCAATTTGATGGTTCAGAGAAAGAGCAAAATTTTCCAAGCGTATCGTCCGCCAGGAACAGACCGCGTATTGTCATTAGTTTGCAAAACCATCCCAACACGGCTACAGCCAGCAGAGCCACCATCATAATGAACTCATAACTCATACAGAGCTTGTCATGTAAGCTCGAGTCTACCACCGCCTGGAGGTTATGCTTTTGTCGAGTTTGTCTGTTACGGACGAATCTTTACGAAATTAACAGGGATTCTTAGGCATGTTAAGAGTAACAAATGGTTAACTTTTGGTGAAGATACGTTCAACCGTTTGTTTGTCTGCCTCTTTTTTCTAGGACCACAATTCAAAATGTTATGGACGGATTTTCATGAAATTTAAATGAGTTTTTAGGTAGATCACGAAGAGTAAATGATCAAATTTTATGATGATCCGTTTGATTTTATATTTGTTCGCAAAATAACTCAAAAATTTATGAACGGATTTTTATATAATTTGCACGAGTCGTTACGTAGCTATATCACGAAGAGTAAATGATCAAGTTTTGGTGATGATCGGCTGATCTGCTTGTATGTTCGACTAATGTTTTTTAGAATGTTTGTTAGCAATATAACTCGAATAGTTATGAACGGATCTTCAAGAAAATTAAAGAAGCTGTTATTACTGTCAAGAAGTAGAAATCATTAGATTTTGGTGTAGATGCTAAGGAAATCATAGTTTCAAAACGAAGTTGAAGTTTTCAGTACCGTTCATTGTCTAGCGCTCCGCGACTGCTCTAGTTTGTGTATAGAATCTGTTAACTAATCTGAGCGGCTCTTATCTATCCAGTGACACTTTTAATATTTTCCATAGGTTCTCCCTCGACCTAAGCAGATAATTCCTCCATAAACTTCTCATTCAAGACGGACTAGTGTGCTCAATAAAGATTAGTTCCGGTGAAACAGGAGGCCAAGCCGTGAGATGGTGGGAGTTTTCACGGATAAAATGGTAGCCTTGGCAGTAAATACAGTTTTTAGAATTTCGAACCTCACCATGCCGTACCACATGCATGCTCGAGTAGCGTGCCTGAAGGAGACGTAGCATTTTTATGCTTAAATATCAGCTGACATCTGCGTGCAAGTACGTAACAGGTAATCTAACCGTGGTGATGAATGCTGATTTAGAAATCGGGCGTAGGTCTTCCTGGGCACTTAAACCATCACTAGCAGTTCGTTAACAATGCTTCGTGCCCAAAATATCACCCCACCATCACCTTTTCGGTGCCGAAAGTGACTGAGACCACAGGCTCGATGAAATATCCACGCTTCGGCCCATCCAACGCAGTCCAGGCCACATACGCTAACAAGACATTGCCAAATTTTGGCTTCCGTACTTGTTAGAGGTGATGCTTTTCTCGTGGTGGGATATATTCACGACGGCTCTGAAGATAGGAGTTACGTTCTTGGCAACTTCTTTGAAAACCTTGCACCAGGTGTTTTTGGATACAGCTCTAGGACAGCACCTACTAATGTTATAGCACAGGTTGATGCAGGGTGGTTTTTTACCTGCCTATGTAATTTTCGCATGTCCCTCTGGCTACGTTACTTATCGTCTGTTTATCAGACCTATCCTCGGTGATGGCGCTCTTCACATACTTTAATATTCTAGTGTCCCGTCCCACTTCTCTGGCTATATCCACTACAGGGACACCATTCGCAAGGCCTTGGACAATCTACGCTTCCTCCCCAGCTCTTCGAACATAATTTCCTTAGCATATCCAGACACCTGCAAATTTGCAATCAGCAGCGACACATTAGAAAAAAATGGAAAAACAAACAAAAAAGTTGGCAACAAAATGTGACATGGTGCTTCCTACGCCTCTTCTATTCATGATATAGACATTTCTACACTTTGTGTGGCCAAAGTCGACACACTAAAGGAAGAAAATTAAGCGTTATATACGCTTCAATTTCGATTAAAATAGACGTAGGAACTCTTGCCGATAAGTTTTCTTCCATTTTATCGCTACTCTAACATGCGTACAAAATCAGTGGGTGAATTCGCTCAAGTTCAGATGATCATGGATGTTGCCGTAAGGCAGGCGTGAGCATTTGTCTTTCATAGTTTTCAAGATACAATAAAATGAAAACGAACATAAATGCAAGCTGTTGCGACATCTGTCCGGCAGCGCCCTTGAGTGGCAACAATTAAGTACCTAGACATTTGCAAATAATAAAATGTGTCGACTGTCCTCAAAAGTAAGATCTACCGTTTCAGGAATACGGTACTTCCCATCATGAGAGTATGAAATTTAGACCTATCAGCTGTAAATAAAAGAACATAAATATTTTTTTCCTTTATTACAATAATGGACGGGGGTGGAATGAGAGTGTAGGTCCTATCAGAGGGAAGTCTAAGACGTGAATGAACAAAGCTACCTGAAGGGGCCGGACTTTGGTGCCTGTACAGTCAGCGCATGTGGGGCTAACTGTGGGCTATGTGAAACGGTACAGCTGAGGTCATAATGTTGAGGCTGGGTTTCGATCTATGGATGTAGAGTGACTCAAATATTGTGAGCTCGATTGGGTTTGAAAAGTCTATGAGGGAGAAGTCGTTTTTGCTGATGGGATGGTTGTTTTGCTCAGCATGTAGGCGGGGGACTGAATGTGATGGTTTCGCAAGTGGTAAACTGGTGCTACTGAATACACCGAAATGTTGGTCAATGCGGGCTTTGAACAGTTGTCCAGTGCTACCGATATAAGAGGTGCTGCAGGCCTGGCACTGGTAACGATAGACAACACTGGACAAAAGTGGAGTGGGGGGTAGCACTAGACATTTCAAAGCCCGTATTGACAAACATCTAGGTGTATCCAGTGGTACCTGTTTACCACCTGCAAAACCCTCACATTAGGTATAATACGAAGATTTAAGCTTCCCTAAATAAGTACTAAGCTCTTCTAAGAGAGGAAAAGAAAGGGACATATAGAATGTCGATAGAAAAACGGGGAACCCATGCACGAAGGTGTTCTCACACAGGATCAACGCGCATGGGAACAGCAAGTCGGGAATGAAAACGAAGAACAGCTCAGAAACAAGTCGTATGAACGTCGCCTGAAAGAACTGGGTCTGATTTCTCTCGAGCAAAGAAGACTCAGGGGGCAACTGATAGAAACATTCAAGTACTTGAATGGCTTCAACGACGTACCTATAACGGGACTCTTTGAAAAAGACCCCAATGATCGCTTGCGAAACAACGGTCAAAAACTCAAGCATAAAGCTCGAAGAACAACCTTAAGTCAGCAGTT
>LQNS02000140.1:10923551-10933769 GCA_001587735.2 Parhyale hawaiensis
CAATTTTAAATTCTTTGTTACTAGAGCAATAACTTGTTTTTACTCAAGAGTAGTTTTAAATAAACTTGGTACAATCGCTAAGGCGCATTTTAGAACGGTGGAAAAGCAAAGTAAACTTAGTGTGAATATAGTTGTGTTTGTCCTGATATTTTGCAGAAATATGTTAAATACATTCCTTAAGGCCCCATCAAAAGATTCATTAACCTACTCTACATGGTTAAACTTTATTTTCAAATAATGTAAATCGTTCTCTTATTTTGCCCGCTAGGGTATGTAGACTTACACAGTATATATATATATATATATATATATGTGACTTACGTAGATGCATATAAACATGCAACAACATAAACATGTAAATTTGGGTATCTACCGCACACGTGTATTCAATCATAGGAAGCAGTGGGCGAAAATTCGCTGAAGCTCCCTCCCTCTTAAGGCATTCGTGGTACGGCCTTCAAAATCTGGAAGGTTAGGGTGGTTGGGGTTTCGGGTGCGGAGCTCATCACGCTCCCTAATCAGTCCCCTGGCCTCATCCGAAAGGGCAGGAATGAAAGATCGCCGGCATCCTGCGGGGATGCAGCGCTTTGACGCCTTGAGAAGAGTGTGTGCTTCTAAAGGATTTCTCACCCTGCGCGTAGGAAGAGGGGAGTGGCAGCTCCCGGAGCGTTCGTTTGGTGAGCTACGTGAAGCTCTCCCAAACGGCCTTATTATAGTTGAGGAACGTTTTCGGGGAACAGGGGGAGGGGTGAGAGGTGGCTAAGGGCAATCGTGATAGATAGGTGGTCAGAACGTAGCTAAACGCAAGTTGACCACGTGGCCGAGGGAACCAGGTCTACTGATATGATTGATAAATCGGGAGAAGACGGGCTTCCCGCCGAGAGAAGCCGCGTAGGAGTATCTTCATTCAGCAAACATAAGGGGAGGCGCAGAGCGCTTCAAAAATGCCTTCTCTCCTGACTGTAGCCCCATCACCATCCGTGGTGCTATACCAGCCGGGGTGGTGAGCATTCATATCGACAAGGATGACGAAATCATCCTCGAAGGCAAAAACAGATGAGAAATCGGTCCTCTAATTAGGAGGACACGATGTAGTGGGGGGGGGGGGATGGACATGTTAATAACAACAAGAAGATCGTAAAGGAGGAGTCTAATACCCCGATGTTCCACGGTGGCGTCACCGGGGAACAGGCCAGAGGTGTCGTAGTTCTCATAAGGGACGGAATGCAGAACAAGTAGAGCCAAACAACCCCCCGCGTGAGCGATCTTCCCTGATTAGGTAGGCGAGGAAACTTCGCTGGTAAGCTCTGTCTCTTGGTTGGTCGCGACCAGGAGCTGCTCTTTGGTGAGGAAGTCGTCTAGTTCGTTCCTGACGTGGCGAAGGCCAATTGCAATTAGGCTGTAAGAGGCGAACCAGGCCGCCTGCGCCCAAAATGGGGCCGGCAGCAGAGGTAGGAGTTAAAAAATTATCCTACCGAGAGTTATATGGGACCACACAAAAATTGATAGAGAAATAAAGGATTTTTTTAAAATTTGGCCAAATCTGATGCTTTGAAAGGCCAAAAAAATAGAAGCTGAGAGGCACTGACGCTGGTCCCGAGATGAAACTTTAATTAAGATGACTTGAGAGGTTACAAATACTGAAGAAAAGATTTCAAAGAAAGCTCTCATGAATCCGAAGTTGAGATAGGTACAACGTAGGACGTTCCAAAAATTGGGCCGCATTTATTGATCTTCACGCTCGCCCAGCGCTTACGCACTTCTGGAACCGTGTCATAAGCTTAAAAAGCATTCAGAATACTCACAAGCAGGTACCTATAATTTTTCAGCCCACATTTCATCTCCCTGGCAAGATCTGCTTCCTTTGAAAATTGCTCCAAGCACGTATTTTTGGACAAAACTCACAATATGATATGAGAAACTTGCTGCAACTCAATGACCATTCTCATTACAGTCCTGACCTGACCTGACTAGCTGGAATTTGCGAGGATAACATTCAGCACTTTAAAGTATACTTACTTGTCAGCTGTCTAAGTGCTTTGTCAAGTGGAAGATACGACTCCAGAAGTGCTTAAGCCCTGGAGGAGAGCATGCTGGAGTGGGAGGTTCAGTAAAGTGTACATGCATTAACATTGCTTGTGCTACACTCTTGCCAAAACGTTTTCCAACGTCATATGTAGTAACAAAATCCACATTTGGCAGTAAGAATTACAGTACGCTGCCTTCTGCTCATTGCCAGGTGAAGAGAAGGAAGTACACAGTAATAGAGAGAAAAACCGGTCGCAAGCAAACGATTCTGACGAAATAAACAATTGAAGAAGGAACGCTGAACAATAACCACATGGAAATACGTATATGTTTCATGGCTTATTTGGCTTGCAACAAGTGCACAAAACGGCCGCCCTAAGGTACAACACAGCAATGAAAACGCGCGAGCCACTAGTAAGCTAGCTAAGTCATCTTGAATAGTTTAATTTTGTATATATATACATAAAATGACGAGTATGTAGCAAAGCAATCCAGGTAGGTATAAATAGAACAGATCCTTTCATGTGGTTCTGCTCCAATTATACGCATCTATGGGTATTATTGCTCGAGCTACAAGGACTTTGCTCTCGATAAATTTCACTGCGTCACGGAGTAGAATTCGTGTTTTAAAAGCTTTACAGGACAAGACATCAAATGTGGCAATTTCCAAAGCGTTATTACTGCAAGAGTCTTCTTTTAGCAGCCGGAAAACTGTCAAGCACTGGGAGCACCACAGAGTAGCTACACCCACAGGAGGTTTATTATAAGGAGGTAGCAACGGCTACAGAGATCGGATGCTGAAATTGCAGGCAAGCTAACGCGCTGTTTTGCGGTACAAAAAATGCTGGGAGACTGTAACCGAGGGAAGGGAGCAGCAATCGCAGACCAAACAATTCCCTGGGCAGTACGGTGAAATGTGGTTGTGTTCCCTCCTTTTATGTAAATCTCCATGGTGCACACAACAGTCTGTCACTGGCATGCTGCATGCGCACGTACCAATGCTGATATGTGAATGATATGTTTACTGAGAATTGTATGGTAGACCTAAACAGGGCAGGAACACGGCCTCAAAACTAGTTTGCAATCTGTGACATGTTCTCTTCGCTGGGGAACATGATTATCAGTTATGCTAACGATTTCACTTTGTTGTTGTCGCCCAGTCTCTAAATAGGGACCAGTCGCGCATTAGTGCATGGTGCTCCGCCGGACTATAAAGCGAAATACCAGCAAAACTAAATTTATGACTGTCAGTCGGGTTCGGACACTTTTACCTCAGCATCCACCTCTGAGGATAGACGACAGTTTATTTCAGAGTTCTAGCTCCCAGGAGATTCTCGGTGTTGTCTATGATAAAATGCCTACATTTGAGCCACATATTAGGCGTTTCGTGCCACGTGCTTCGAGTAAAGTTGGGCTCCTGGGTAATGTAAACTCTGTGTTTGGTGACAAAGAAGTATTCCGTACATGTGGCTACGTTTTCTTGCTAGCTGTGTATTGGTCACCGGTTTGGACTTGAGCCACGGAGTCACTTGAATTTGCAGGACTGACTTGTTAGCTCAGCCAGCAGGTTGAGTGCTGCGAGTGCTCACGTGGATCAGTCCCATGAGCGAAGGGTGGCCGGCCTTCGTATGTTGTACAAGGTATTTAGCAATGAAAGACATTGGTTGCATTTTTCTGTCCCGGCACACAAGGTCATTGGGAGATATACACGTTCTGCAGATTAAGCGCACTCCATACGAGAGACAGTCACGTGCCTCAACATGTCAGCTCAGGCGGTGTTTCTGCCCGGGGCCATTTCGGTCTGGAATTAATTGCGGGGATCAGCTTTCGGTCGTGTTCGCCTGCGGGCGTTCAAGTCAGCTGGTGGTAGCTTTCTGATGGATTTGCATTGGCAGCGTTTCGGGATTCCCGCTGTTGCATGATGTTTTATTTGGGATGCGCTACTTCTTCGTCGTGTCCTGAACGTGAAATTTTAATAATAATTATAGAATATTGAGTGTATTAGCTAGCTACTTACACATAATTGTGTGCATTGGCTACGGAAACGGCATAGGCATGTAATATNCATGGGAACAGCAAGTCGGGAAAGAAGAGTAAGAACAGATTGAAGAAAGAGCAGTAGGAGGAAAAGATGGGAAGGAAGCAAAGTGGGCACGAAAGACAGCCGTCCCGAAGGCCTAGCTAATAGCTTCCGCCGGGACTATAAAGCTAAATGCCAGCAAGACTAAATTTATGACTGCCAGTCGGGCTCGGACACTATTACCTCAGCATCCACCTCTGATGATAGATGACACTTTATTTCAGAGTTCTAGCCCCCAGGAGATTCTCGGTGTTATCTATGATAAAATGCCTACATTTGAGCCACATATTAGGCGTCTCGTGCCACGTGCTTCAAGTAAAGTTGGGCTCCTGGGTAATGTAAATTCTGTGCTTGGTGACAAAGGAGTAGTCCGTAGATGTGGTTACGTATTCTTGCTAGCTGTGTATTGCTCACCGGTTTGGACTTGAGCCGCGGACAGACTTGTTCGCTTAGCCAGCAGGTTGTGTGCTGCGAGTGCTCTGGTGGATCAGCCCCATAAGCGAAGGGTGACCGGCCTTCGTCTGTTGTATAGAGCATTTAGCAATGAAAGACATTGGTTGCATTCTTCTGTCCCGGCACTCAAGGTCTTTAGGAGATATACACGTACTGTGGATTAAGCGCACTCCACACGAGAGAGTCAGGTGCCCCAACATGTCAGCTCAGGCGGTGTTTCTGCCCGGGGCCATTTCGGTCTGGAATTCATTGCGGGGATGAGCTTTCGGTCGTGGTCACCTGCGGGCGTTCCAGTCAGCTGGTGGTAGCTTTCTGATGGATTTGCATTGGCAGCGTTTCGGGATTCCCGGTGTTGCATAATGTTTTATTTGGGATGCGCTACTTCTCCGTCGTGTCCTGAACGTGAAATTTTAATAATAATTATAGAATATTGAGTGTATTAGCTAGCTACTTACACATAATTGTGTGCATTGGCTACGGAAACGGCATAGGCATGTAATATAGCTGAAGCCTCTGTAAAGCAGCACTGAGCTGTTCTAAGAGAGGAAAAGGAAGGGACATATAGTATGCCAAGATAAACGTGGAACCCAAGCACGAGGGTGCTTTTACACGGGATCAACACGCATGGGCAGAGTAAGTCGAGGAAGAAGATGAACGTAGAAAAATAATATCAGTAGGGGCATGAAATCTGAAGGCAGCGAAAGAGCACGAAAGACAGACGTCCCAAAGGCCTAACTAACGGGTAAGGCAACCTACACAATTCCCCGGGGGGCGCTGCTCCTCATAACATACCGTAGGTGAGAGAACCTAACTAATCTAACCATTTGACCTATGCCGCTTGAGGGGACTTGCACAAGCTTGGCGTGTATTACCTACCTATAAAAAATTGCGTACATTCCCTACTTACACAACCGTGCATTAGCTACTTACACCAAATTACGTGCATTAGCTATGTACACAACATAGGCGTGTATTAGCTGCACACACAGGGGCCTACACAACGATTCAGGAGCCCGGGGGAACGGCCAACTTCCCCGGCGGGGGATATAACTCCCGCCCCTTGCGGAAACCATGACAAGCGGCACCATCGATTGGAACGATTCCATCAAAATAAGATAACCTTACTAGGTTTGACTTGTCCAAATTTGCCGTAAACATTTGTTTTGCTAAGCTGGATTATCTTGTAAGCATTAATCACCAACTAATTAGCCTTGAAACAACTGTCTCTGAAGCAGTCTCATGGTTTGAGATGAACGTCTAAAATTAAGCAGCAATGAGGTTGAGATGGTTCCGACAGTATTAGGTCATCACCGCCTGACATCCATTCCATAGGAGGACACCCACGCTAATGAAGTTCCAGACAAGTACTGTACAAGCAAATAAGGTTAGCTTCAATCGCTGGAACTGTTTCGCTCGATAACGCCTTGACACAGGCAAAACTTAAATATAAGCACGAATGTCTCCAGTGAGAACAGTACACGATGCTCGGGCTGAGCAAACTCTTCAAAGTCAGAAGCGATTTCCCAAACAGTCAAGCCAAGTTCCCATATCTTCAGAGCCATCACAATAAAGTTCAATCCATTGTATTTCATCACGTTGGATGCAATAGCAGTTCCAGCCTTCTTCTGGCCGCAGCTGCTGATTATAAGGAGAAAAATAAGAGGCATGAAGTGAGGTAACCCAGTAGAGGCAAGGCCAACGTTTCATATTTGGGAACAAGTTCTCATTAGTATTGTTATTCCTATAATATGGAATAGTGTCAGACTCTGCTACCACAAGGGTTGCGGAGTCGGAGTCGGCCAGAATCTCACTTGCTCTAGGAGTCGGAGTCGGAATTCTTAGTCCGACTCCGGGACCCCATTTATAAACAAATATCATTCAATTCTAAATTTCCAGTCACAAATTAAAAAATATAAATGTGGATATTTTTGTTGCACATTTCTCTTTTACAGCTATAGCTACCATGTATTTTCCTATTCCATGTGATGAGGCCATTGAGAAAATGTTGGGTAGTACTTTCGCACCTGGTACATTATATGAGGGGGGGGGGCAAAATGATCAATTTCAGACCGATTGTTTTGAAATTTGCATAGTGTATTTTTGAAAAAGAAACACATTTTGCTCTTACAAATTTTTTGATTTAGTCCTTCCTTTTTCAGAGATTGGGAAATTATAAATATAGCTGTAGATATGCATTTTTTCTAAGTTTCAAATGAATAGAACTCAGTGAGTTTTCATGATAGAAAAAAGCAATGACGGTTTTGGAATCCTTGAAACAGTTTGGACATTAAATTGAGGACATCAGGACATTAAAAAAATTTGGGTAAAACTTTTACACCTGGTAGGTACATTATGTGAGGGGGGAGGGAAAAAATACTCAATTTTCTAACGATTGTTTTAAAATTTGCATAGTGTATGTATTTTTGAAAAAAGAAACATATTTTACTCCAACAATTTTTTTTATTGAGGCCTTAGTTTTTGAGATAATTCAAATATATATGAATATATACCCATGCCTTTTTTTTTAAATTTCAAAGGAATAGAACTCAATGAGCTTTCATGTTACAATAAAAACAATGACAGTTTTAGAATTCTTGAAGTATTCCTTAAGAAAACTATATAAACAGCAGGATTTTTCATTTTAGTCCTTTTTTTCAATGCAGCCTAGAACCGATTTTCCCCCTATATTTTAGTTAGGTAGTGATTGGACAGAATAGAAAATGGAGAGGCCAGCTCAGTAGTTTTGTTAAGAATGTTTCAAGGATTCCAAAAATGTCATTGTTTCCATTGTCGCATGAAAACACATTGAGTTCCATTCCTTAGAAATTTAGAAAATATGCATAGGTATATTTTTATACTGTATATACTTCCATTATCTCAAAAACTAAGGCCTAAATCAAAATATTGTAGGAGTAAAATGTGTTTCTTTGTCAAAAATACATGCACTATGTAAATTTCAGAACAATCAGTGGAAAATTGAGTATTTTGCCCCCATGCCCCCCCCTCACATAATGTACCAGGTGCAAAAGTTTTACCAAAATTTGTTTAATGTCCTCACTTTAATATCCCAAATGATGCAAAATATCATTGTATATGTACAATACACCTAGCATCTTTNAATTAAAAAAATGTAAATGTTGATATTTTTTTTGCACATTTCTCTTTTACAGCTATAGCTACCATGTATTTTCCTATTCCATATGATGAGGCCATTGAGAAAATGTTGGGTAGAACTTTCGCACCTTGTACATTATGTGAGGGGGGGAGGGGCAAAATGATCAATTTTAGACCGATTGTTCTGAAATTTGCTTAGTGTATTTTTTTGAGAAAGAAACACATTTCGCTCCTACAAATTTTTTGATTTAGTCCTTCTTTCTTCAGATATTGGGAAATTATAAATATAGCTGTAGATATGCATTTTTTCTAAGTTTCAAAGGAATAGAACTCAATGAGTTTTCATGATAGAAAAAAACAATGACAGTTTTGGAATCCTTGAAACAGTTTGGACATTAAATTGAGGACATCAGGACATTAAAAAAATTTGGGTAAAACTTTTACACCTGGTACATTATACATGTGAGGGGGGGGGGCAAAATACTCAATTTTCTAACGATTGTTTTAAAATTTGCACAGTGTATGTATTTTTGAAAAAAAGAAACATGTTTTACTCCAACAATTTTTTTTATTGAGGCCTTAGTTTTTGAGATAATGCAAATATGTATGAATATATACCCATGCATTTTTTTTCAAAATTTTAAAGGAATAGAACTCAATGAGCTTTCATGTTACAATAAAAACAATGACAGTTTTAGAATCCTTGAAGCATTCCATAAGAAAACTATATATACAGCAGGATTTTTCATTTTAGCCCCTTTTTTCAATGCAGCCTAAAACCGATTTTGCCCCTATATTTTAGTTAGGTAGTGATTGGACAGAATAGAAAATGGAGAGGCCAGCTCAGTAGTTTTGTTAAGAATGTTTCAAGGATTCCAAAAATGTCATTGTTTCCATTGTAGCATGAAAACACATTGAGTTCTATTCCTTAGAAATTTAGAAAATATGCATAGGTATATCTTTATACTGTATATACTTCCATTATCTCAAAAACTAAGGCCTAAATCAAAATATTGTAGGAGTAAAATGTGTTTCTTTGTCAAAAATACATGCACTATGTAAATTTCAGAACAATCGGAGGAAAATTGAGTATTTTGCCCCCATGCCCCCCCTCACATAATGTACCAGGTGCAAAAGTTTTACCAAAATTTGTTTAATGTCCTCATGTCCTCACTTTAATATCCCAAATGATGCAAAATATCACTGTATATGTACAATACACCTATTTGATGTTTAACTTTACATATGTTTTCACTAGGAAAAATTATTTGGACATGTTTTATGTTACATCAAATACCTACTTGTTGGACCTAGGAGTCGGAAAATCTTGAGGACCAGGAGTCGGAGTCAGAAATTCTGGAGGGACAGGAGTCGGAGTCGGACCTTGAACCCACCGACTCCGCAATCCTGGCTACCACAAAGATGGAGATCAACAAGAGGAAAAAATAATGGACTTAAAAAAGGAGGTCGACAGAAACGTGGAACCCAGGTACGAGCGTGTTTCAACACCGATCAACGCGCATGGGAACAGCTAGTCAGGAAAGGAGAGTAAGAACAGAGGAGATGAAATCGAAAGGAAGCACAGTGGGCACGAACAACAGACGTCCCGAAGGCCTAGCCTAAGTGAGCACAATAGCTGAACAATGAACTATCACAATGCCAGGGCCAAGAGCAGTTCAAAAATAAGGAAAAGACAATAGTATTATCACGAAGATTAATATAAGCCTCCATGGAAAACACAATGAAAGCTTAAAAGAGTAGGAAAGGACATAGAGTAGGTCGACAGAATCTGGAATTCATAGCCAAAGATGTTCCCAAACAGAATCAATGCACATGGGCAACAATCAGGAAAGACTGGGGAGCACATAAAAGATTATCAGTAGGAGTATGAAAATGGACATGAAGCAAAGCCGGTACAATAAAAATATCGCTCAAGCCTATCTAAGGCAAAGGTAGGTAAGTAGCCTATAGAGACATAGGGGCGCGGCTACGCCACTAAGGTAAAGGTAACGTAGGATGGGCGACTTCAACTTAACCCAATGGTCGATTTTGCAGTATGTCAGCTGAGGAGGAAAAAGTAATGCATAAAAGAAATGAAGGAATTAAACAGGACATGGCAGGCTTAGCTATAGATAGGGTAATTCTGCTGAGCTCCTCCATAGATGAAGCTGCCAATAAATAGGGTGGGCGAGCTCAACTACCTAACCCGATGACCCATCCACACCACGGTTCGCAAACTGTTGACAATTCAAAACGTCGCTCTCCACTCAGCGGCCGGTTGCCTGCGCTTGGCACCCATCGATCATCTCCACTCTGAGTCCAAATTCCTCAGGGTCGACCAATCTCTTGAACTCTAATGCCACCAATACCTCATCTCCACCCTTCGTGCCGAGCACCCAGCCCACTCTGTCGTCACCGCGCAGGCGGGCCCTCGACACATCCCCACAACCTAGCAACAAAATTCCACCCTGGCTTCATCCACTTACTAACAGACAATATCATGCCATCTGAAGACCACGGCGCAGCCATCTCCTCCCTCCATC
>LQNS02000140.1:11002888-11018506 GCA_001587735.2 Parhyale hawaiensis
TGAAAATAATCTTGTAAAAGTGTATTTCCCATGTATATATGCATGTGCACACAAACATACACCATTAATTAACGTGAACCTTGCCTTGTTTCAATTTGCAATAAATTTAATAACAGTATCAGCAACACATATTATATGTCCTAACAAAATTACAAGCGTAAACTCCGTTATTAAAACATATATAAATATCGACCCACCCGGTATTTAATCCATGTCCACAGTTATAGAAACAGAGTTTTTAAGTGGCAGTAGGCCATAAAACAAAATTTCAATAATTGGAAAAACAGGGGTACACTGCCGGTGAAATACATATATAGTAGTTAAAAAGTTATAAAATTATCTCCACCACATTTGTAGGATCCGTATGAAATATTAAGAGGAACAATGAACAAGTTTGGTGATGATCTGACTCTTGTCCTATTCGTGTGTTTGTCACTCTGTTTATCTTTTTCGGTTTTTTAGAACATAACTCAAAAAGTTATAAGGGAATCTTGAAGAAATAAACAGAAGCTGCTAGGAATGTTACGAGAAACCGTATGGCAAGTTTTGGTGACGATAAAAGAAAATATTGTTGATTCGCTATCACTTTTCTCTTTTATAGTTGTTCTCCTGCCGAGTCAAATTTCTTTGATATTTGAAAAGACTGAGGCTATAGTCCTTGTCTACTGTAGCAACGTTGCTGGCTCAGCAAACAAGAGACAACGATGACGTCACAGCTGCCTCGCGAAAGATTTAAGGAGCGCGTAGGAGTTGTGCTATTGGGTCTTCGTTTGTCTGTGGTCTCAATCAGTTTATTTGGCGACTATCACCTTCATCACGCTGATGCAGACAAGCGAGCGTTCTTCTGTGACGTGGTCGTTGTCTCAAAACTCGGAAAATTCTGAAGAAATGCCCGTCTGTGCTTATTTGTCTGTGCTGTCACTGCCTTTGTTGCTTTGTGCGCGTACTGAGGTGCCCTACAAAGAGCAGTTACCGTCCTTGTGTCATGGAGGATGAAGATCATGCTCGGCAAATGTTTGAAGCAAACGAAACTATCAGTACAAACCTCACGCTGCTTGGCCGAGTGTTATTAAGCTAGGAATTATCGATTTATTTTTAGTATTCCATTGAAACAGTATCATCCACTGAACATTTTGCTGTATCATCTACATCTCGTTTTCTGTGTCCCAGTAACCGTTAATTACTTTCTCGTGTCACTTGCCGTATTTGTGAAGTCGAACACTACCGGGGAAACGTATATTGTTGTGTTCTATTTAATTTCATGAGCCAGACTGGGCGCAGATTTAAATACCTCTACTAACTTGATGCTCGTTGCATGTCAGTTTGCGTATGTCGGCGGGAAGCTACTCCTTATTAACTAACTCGAGTGAGAGCTCTGCAGCGGGGGTCACTGACCCCAGCGTCGTTGTAGCCGTCTGTAAAACACGATAATTATACAAAGAGTCAGCAATGAACGCTTCATATCGATTAGGGTGCTCTTTCTGAGTGAGCCACGCCGTTTACAGCGCTAAATACGGAACACTCTTTACTTATTAGCAAGGTCCGTCCCATGCCCACACGCGCACGGGTGTAGAAGAGACAGTGCACCTCACGTGATTAATTCAATGCAGTACGTTAGGTCCCAGCTAGTCGCGCTTCGGCACGTTTAGCCCCTCGTGCTGGGCGGCTCCCCCTGTTTACTGTAACGTCACGACGTTGATTTGGTCGCATGAAAATTCAAAGTCTTTATTACAGTCACTTTTACTCTGAACATGACTGTATGAAGAGATTATAGTACTAATTGGTGCTGTTTAAGTTACCAAACAATTTCCCTAATTAAACATCTGCTTCAGTTGTACTTTCTCTATTATCCATCACTTAAAAGGCTTTCCACTTTGTGTTCCTTACTTTTTGATGTCTGCACTCCATTAGGAATTATTTGCAGAGCGCTTGAAGTGGGATAAAATGCCCTTTGGTAAAACTTTATAATATCGTAAATGAAATGAAGTACGGCAGTGTTTGGATCTGATTTTTGTGGGAATAAATCGAAGTATTGCATAGTTTGCCTTCTGCGACAGACACTGCGTGCTTGTGCCACAACTAAAGAGTCACTTTTATGTTGCATTGGTAAAATTTTGTGACAATTGCCAGTCATGGATGTTGTAGAAATTCGTCTGACTAAATTCCGGAGAAAATATTCACCTTCAGTTGATTGGTTGGAATGGAGCTCGATTGTTCCGAACTGGAAAACGTGAATGTAACTTAGCTGGGATCGTCCTCTTTTTGCCTTTGCCGTTGGGGGAAATGTTCTGAGTTACGCCCACCTGATAAATGTCAGGATTTTTTGCGAGCACTACCATATATTATATAAATTTTGCACCATTTTTCACGTTTTTTTTTTTTTGAGCCTGCTTCAAAACAATAATTTCAGGTATAAACTGATCATTTTTTTCGTAACAAGTAAAGCAAAACCAATGTCAGAAAGTACCGATGCACTGAGTAGTGAAACATGTATAGCTTGCTCACAGAAAACTCTATACCGGATGACATGAAAAAGCGAAGGAAAAAATTCAACACCCTTTTTCCAACAGTTAAAACCTGGTGATTCAAGTCTGTGTGTCAACATTTTAATCTACAGTTATCGCTGTATTACTTTTCAAGATTTTTTTCCTTTGCTTAAGATCTAAGTTTGATGTTCAACCAAACAAACGATATTTTATCGCTTCATGAAGCAGGAGAAAGACCATGCGCACCATTGCTAGATCGCTGAAAATTCCAAGGTAGACAGTCGCCAAGTCGATCAAAAGGTTTCGAGAGCTTTGCCATGAAGGTGACCGTCCTGGGCGAGATAAAAAAAGGTCTGTCAGAATATCTCGAATGCAAAAAATAATCAAAAAGAAGGTGCTGCGAAATTCGGCCGTTTCAACGAGAAGAACCGCTCGTGACATTGGGGCTAGCAGCCAATCAGTTCGTGTGATCGCTAAGGAGGACTTGCAGCTCAACCTTGCAAGCTCCGGAAAGTGCAAAGCTTACAGACGCGAACAAAACCGGGAGGAGGGAAAAATGTCAGGCGCTGTTGAGGAGGGCCGTGGGCGACAAGGCCTAAGGAAAAAGTAAAGTCAACTTTGACGGTACCCTCCACTGGGAAACCCACACGCACTGGTTTGTGTGGCAGACTTGGGCCAACTGGCCCCAGAGGAGTACGTGCAGCTGCAGCCGACGACGGGTCGCTAAGAATTATGGCACTGAAACGGAAGGTTCAACGACCTGCGAACCCCCTATTCTAATGTAGGTACCCCTACGATAGCAATGCGCACAAGCAGATTTGCTGACTCAGTACGTCGAGAGCCTTGCACAGTGATCGCTCACCTCGAGTGGGGATCGTTCTCGGGACTTTCAGCGCAACTGTACGGCACGCAACGTCTGCTGCTACCTATGAAAGAAAGAGAGAAAGAAAGAAAACTCGATCGCGCAAATCCACCAAACGCGCACAACATATATATATATACATACAAGTTTTGTTGAAGGCGACTGAGAGATTGGTATTGATTAAACATTTATTAAGTTTCTCCAGTTGACGAAAACAGTTTATACACTGATTATTGTTGGTGCTGTACAGTAGACCACCGATGGTATCATCGACGTTTCGATTACTCCNTTTCGTCAACTGGAGAAACTTAATAAATGTTTAATCAATACCAATCTCTCAGTCGCCTTCAACAAAACTTGCATAGCGGAAAAGCTGCTACCGAACTATACTATATATATATATATACCTATATATGTATATATATTTCTCCCCTTATGAATTTTTCATCAAATAATTCACTTAAAATACTTGTTGAGGAAACTAGTTTAAAACATCAAAATGAGCCTTACAGATTAGGGAGCTGCCTTGCAGATTAGGGAGCAGCCTTACAGATTAGGGAGCAACATGAGAAGTTGTTCACGATTGAGTAAGCTCTTAACCGTCAAAATGACTGGGTTTGGTGTGAAACATCCTGCTGAAAATCTTACACACGTTCAGCTTCGCCAGAAAATTCGATCAGTCATGGTTTGGGCCGGGATTTGCGCCATTGACGAAACTCCCCTCAAATTTGTTGAGGAAGGAGTGATAATTAATCAATAAACCTACCGAAAGGATATCTTGGAGGCTGTGGCACGTCCCTGGGCTCAAAGTCAACCAGCACTGGATCTTCGAACAAGATTCTGCTCATGCTCACAGGGCTAAAGAAATTCAGAACTGGTGCCGCATGAATTTTCCTGACTTAATAATCAGTCAAGAATGGTATCCATACTCGACTGGCCTGAATCCTATGGGTTATTCCATTTGGCCGATCTTGGATGCCAAAGCCTATACCAATCCATACGAAAATTTGGAATCTTGAAAAAGTTTTCTTGAGAGAATAGGGCAAAATAGGCTACGAAGTGCTGCGGCCCAAAGTTGAAAACTTTTGCAAACGTTTGACGCTCTGTAAAAGGTTGAGGTAAAGCCAACTTGACCGTACCCCCAACTGGGAAACGCGCACGCACTGGTTTGCGCTACAGACACAGACCAACAGGTGCCAGAGGAGTATGCGGCTGCAGTCGACCACAACTTGTCTAGAGCTATAACGCTCGTGGCGGAAGACTCCATGCGACAATATCTGCGACCCCCCAACTTTCCTCATTGCTGGGGAGGGTCAGTAAACCCACAGTAGTATGTAGACCGGATGCTGACCGATCACATCAAGCGCCGCCAAAAAGACGCCCAACTGGGAACGAGGCACAAACCAACGGCCTTGAGAGTCAAAGTCAAACGCTTTAGTCTGCTGCTACTGCGGGTCGGTGTCAAAGCTAAATGCGGACAATTTGAAAATCTTTTCTAAGGTTACTATGCACTGCAAGTAAGTTCATTACTTTCATGTTAAGACCATGTTTGCTACTTTTGTTCTATTGTTTATTGAAACATTCGTTATGATAGTTTTTTCCGCTATTTTGTGTCACCCGGTAGTTGTAAAAACAAAATTTATTTAGTTATGCACATATAAATTAGTAATTTAAAAATCTTGGTTTTATTTTCTCGAATCTAAAGGCCAGTTTGTCTTCCCGTTTAATGTTTTTGCAGAAAATTTGTCACAGTCACCCATGCAGAGTGCTACTAGGTTGCCTGTGCTCAGTAGTCCTGGCACTTAGGTAATAATTTGTCTAATTCAGGTATTTTCCGAGCAAAAAGATTGTCACTCTCTTTGCTCAGAACTTTACAAGTTGTAGATAAACATGCTGGGCTACAGGGTAACTGTGTAAAGTCTTAGGTATACTTTAGAAATACCGATGACCTAGAGCAGTGGTTCCCTATAAGGGCTCTATAGACCCCCGTAGACCCCCAAGGGGTCTACTATAGATCCCATAGGGGGCCTATTTAAAGAAAACATCTATTTTTGTTTCTCTGTTTTCTATTTAAAAGCTGAAAATGAATTTTGCAACAAAATACATTGCATGCACTAGTAAAATAGAAATTAAAAAAAAATTAATATATATGATGAATGGTTTATTAAACATTTCTAAGGATTTGTTGAGTACCCTCTGAAACACATTTTCTTCAAATGTAGCGTTTTCAGTTAGTATTAAAACACATTTTAACGGTACCTAAACTAAATTTCTTAGTTTTATAATTCTTAACTTAGTCAAGGTTTCTTGAGATACAGTATAAAATTAAAACCTTTAAAAATATGAACTACATTTTTGACAAATTTTATACAATTTGAACTATTGGCGGGCATCAGTAATGGATAAATGCTTATTCAATAACCTTTCAAATTTAAAATATTGTTTAATAAAAGATACCCTAATAAAGGGAATTTTAGTTAATATAATATCACCTCTTCGCTTTTTACTATTCTTCGCATTATTCTGTTTATTTTACAACTTTATTTGTGTTTACGTTACTTAGTCAAATAATGTTGTTCATAATATATCCCTTCTTAGTTTTTTACTACTCTTCATTATTCTGTGTATATTACAATTTTGTTTGCATTTACGTTACGTAGTTAATTAAAAATTGATAAAACAGTCTTTTTTTTTGCCCGCTGTAACAAAGGTTTTATCTAAATGTAGCATAATGCACGCATTCAACACTAGAACACTAGGGGTCTATGACAATGCACCACTGTCTTTTCAGGGGTCTACTCTGATCAGTTATAGGGAACCACTGACCTAGAGTTTAAGAGGTCATATTGATGCAGAAATAAAAGCGCCGATTTCCAAAAGCCCCAGCAAAAATTTAGTCTACTGTATGTAAATAACTCATCAATTCTGAGTAATCCTAACACAGCGTAAAGCTCAAAGAACGACCTTAAGTCAGCAGTTGTCAGCAGTTCTTTCCGTATTTCATAGTCAGCATTTGGAATAGACTCCCTTCTGATGTTGTTAGTGCGGAGTCAGTCAACGCATTTAAAAATCGTCCTGACATACATTGGGAGAGACATTCTCCACAGCTAAGAACTCTTCCAGGAGTCCGCAAACTCTTAATGGCCTAAACTTCTTAGGCCACCTTAATCCGTCTTCTTCTCTCTCCCGGGGCTACCTCCCCGTTTCTGTCTTAGTATATACTGTATATTTCACAGGGGTATGCAAACTTTCTGGCTCAGGGGCGACATAACTTTTTAAAAATTGGTTGACGAGTCGGACCAGCACCTGATGCATGCATAGGAAAATTGAACAGAAAAGAAAGCATATGAAAATCAACAAAAAAGAAATACAGTGTTAATACATTCACAATTTTCAAGCGAATAGTCTGCTAAAAACTAAGTAGAAACCACTGTCGAAAAACCAAGATGTGGCTCCAACAGAGTTCATATCTCGAAGAACTCAAAGTCGTGGGCGGGCTAGATCAAAAACCCTAACGGGCCGAGTGTGGTCTGCGGGTCGTTAGTTTACTCGCCCCTGATATGTGACAATCGTACCCCTAAAAGCTTAATTAATGAAAGGGCGTAACTGTGGTTGACGCAATACTGTATAATGTTTTGCAGGGTAGACTATTCATGAAATTGTTTGTATATATATATATATATACTGTAAACCTACCTGGAGCAAAGGAAGTGTTAATTTAATTTGAGAAGGTTTAATTTCTGTGCAACCGATGAACGCTCCTTTCTAAAGTTCCTGATGCGCTAAGGTCAGTGACTTTTGCTTTACTCGCCCTCGCCTTATCAGTCGATGACTTCAACCCTTTCTCTCACAGCGTGGTCTGTGTACAACTTTTCCAATAGTGCTAATCCTACCAGAAAGGCAGAATTCTTCATGACCGAACGAGTTAATGATTGGTGTCTTGGTGTGAGCAATTGCTCTGTTCGCAAATCATGCAAAGGCTAATGTCACTGATGAATTACACTGGCTTACGTTAAGTGCCTCTTCTACGTGCAGGTAATTTCATCCGCTTCTGGGTATTAAGGGCCTAGCTATATATATGACCTTCTCGTAGGAACAGCGAAGTTCGAGGCGTTCAGAGGAGGCAGGCCGGTCTTAGAAAGGGTACCTACTTGAGCGATTCTTTTGTAGTTAATGTAGCTCAGTCAATGCATGGTACAGGGGTCACGCCCACACTGTTTCCATTCACTCGTTGGTTACTTTAAGCTTAACCTTCCGGAACATCTATATATTTTTTCGCCTCCTTTGTTTCCTTTTTTTCCCTCTTACTCGCCGTTTTTTTTTTTTTTGTTCTTCTATCCCAACTTACTATTATTCTCATGAGCTATGAACTCTTACGCACGAATGAAATTTTTAGAGAAAATCAAACATTGAAGACTCAGTAGCTCACTCTGTTTAATTTTTCCATTATTTCTTCGCAGCTACATTAAGCGGGGCTGTCGTCCTAACTGCAATGCAATGTAGTGAAGCTTTACGAAAACATTTATGAAAGCTTACTGCCTCATGGCACGCATATTCATGTGTCTCTTTCCATCGTAAAGATTCACCATTAATTCAGCGCAGAGATCACGGCTTAAGAAGGCTAGCCAGGGAAACGCTGGGGTAAAAATGACTCCTCGAATTCTTTTTCTTTTTTTATCCACACATTGCATTAACGTAATGTGATTAATTCAAAATAATTGTATCCGTTCATAACACGGAATTCCTCATTAAACAAAAAAAAAAATTTATCGAAATAGAATGTTTTCTTGAGACTTCTACATCTGGGTACCGTAAGTTTTGTTTATGTTGCAGTATAGTTGTATTGCAATACTGTTCTAAGGTCTTCATTTCATATACGATACCAACGGATGCAAACGATAAATTAGGACTGTTTTTAAATTATAAGTCTCTTTTTCCATGTGAGGTCAAAAATGAAAAATGAAAAAATTGCTGTAAGTTCATGAATCAACAGTTATTAACCATATAAAATGGCGAAAGGCAAGGAATAATTATAGAAATATAGTTACCGAATTATACCGAGCCGGAAACTGTTCATCAGAGATTATTAAGGCCACTGGATATGCACGAAACACATTTTATTTTTTGCCTTGTTGCAAGCTTACTAGCTGGAGGAGTCTAACGAAAAATTCATAGTCCAAGAAGTGATTTAAAACGCACTCATCGTTTTCTTGCCGGCCCAAAAAGGTCAGTCAACGCCAATCCATCGAAGTCGATGAAGTCATTCATTGGCAAAAAGCCGTAATATTCGCAAAATGACCACATCCAAAGCTGTCAGAGAGGGACAGAGCCGATATGAAAATGTTTATTTTTTGGTAGAAGGCGCGGAAACATCCTAACAGCATGTTCGAAAACCATAACCGTTCTAAAGAGTAGAGCGTTTTGCTGCTTAACCACCTGGAAAACGGCAGAGGAGTTATTCGTTTCTTCGCTGACCAGAAAAAAAATGTTATCGTTGAGGTGGGCTCTGCCCATCATGCAGAATAAAAATTCTGTTTTTTAAAATTCAAATTACACGAGTAATCTCTTTGGCACAGTTATCAGCGAGGTATAATTTCGACAATTACATTTCTACAATTAAATTCCTAGTTTTTTGCCATTTTGAACTTATAGTAACTGCTGATTAATAATCTTAACCAGCTAAAATTTAATTTCAAGCGCAAAATATCACGGAATTCACCTGGAAAATGAAAATTGTTATTTAAAAAGAGTCCCACTATACTGTTTACACCCGGTATTATTGTAACAGAGCTCGATTTTTTTTACTAAGATTAGTACTGCATCCAATCAAAAAAAGAAGGCATGCAGTACTGCGTTTCGTGACGGCAACAGTACGCAGAACTGAGTCAGAGTAAATTATGATAACTACAGGAGTAGAGCTAATCTACGCTTCACCGTCAAATTACCGACCACTGGTGTTTGATGTGTACGATCGGGCTATTGTAGGAATTCTTTGATGAGGCTTCCTCGTAGTTATATATTAGACAGATAGTATAGACACGCGACCAGTTGCGAGGCAGTTTTACGGTCCAGTCCCTATTGATCGCAGCAAATTACCTAGATGCATACAGTATTAGAGTAGAATGCATCCGCAAGTCTTTCTTCTTTTGTTTTACTTTCGGTAAGCTCTGTGTTTTGCTTGATTAGGCATTATTGAACCTTGCTTTAGAATAAAAGTTCAGTGCCTCTAGGTACGTAGAAGTACAACACGTCTAAGCTCTTCAGACTTGTCCTTTGTTTTACTTTGTGCATTTGCTGAGTCAAACGATTGAGAGTTAGCTCCCTATTGCCACGTGCATATTTTACTCACGAAGCGTTGATCACTCTTTGTGGCTCAGTGACGCTTTTTTTCTGAGGAAATGCTCTCTTTCACTTCCTTTGTTCTTTTGTCTGTACCTTTATCACTTATGGATTGTATTACCGCTCCACTGTTGCTCTGTGTCATACTGTTCTTCAGGGCATGTACAGTATACTGTATGTCCTGACTCACAGTGTGGGTTAGGTTAGTTGAGTACAGGTTAGGATAGGATCGGTTCACCTGGAATAGGCGTTAACTTAATTTTCTGGTTACCAAATTAATACCTAAAACTCAGGTAGGCCATATACCACACCGGCGACTCATGTTCTGACGATCTCCATGCGACGGTGGACTTGCATGCCCAACAAGGGAGTGAGGAATTGCTTCGTATGTGAATGTAATGCATATTAAGTTAGAAACGAGTGAGCCAACGAGCATTTGCGCAAAGGGTAAAATTACTACTAATTAGTGTGACTATATATGTGGCATTATTACCTCCGCCAAGGAGGTTATGTTTTTGTCGAGAGTAACTATTTGTCTGTCTGTTTATCGCTTTATCAAATACTTAGAGATGGATCTTAATGAAATTTACTGGGATTGTTAAGCATTTTAAGAGGAACTGATGATTAACTTTTGGAGAGAATCCGTTCCCCTGCCTTTTTTGTGGTACCGTTACTCAAAAAGTTCCCAATTGATTTTCATGAAATTTACAACAATTTTTTGGTACTGTATATTACGAAGAGTAAATGACCAAGTTTTGTGCTTCTATGTCGGTCCGTTTGTTTGTTTGTCTCTAAATTTGTTGCTATGCTTGTCAGCAACATAACTCAAGAAGTTATGAACGAATCTTTGTGAAATTTGTAGGAATTGTTAGATATGTTAAAAGACCTAATGGACCAAATTTTGATGATGATAGGTTCGTCCATTTGCGTGTTTGAGTAATGTCTGTCCTGACTAGATTGGTCCAGTTTGTACCTTATGTCTGATGATCGCTTCGTCGTCTGACTCTGATTGGCTGAGTCATTGACCTCGTCTGTCGTCTCCGGCTCGGATGGCCACGGGTTGGTTCGCTTCGTGCAGTTTAACTGCAATGATTTACGTCAGGTTAAGAGCGAACTTGAGGATTTCCTAGCCGAGGAACCGATCCTTGTGGCGGCTATCCAGGAGACCAAGTTTACTGACGAAGCCATCTCGTCAACCTTTCAATATTACAGCTTATTCAGAGCAGATCGCCTCCTCGAGGGGCACGAAGGTGGTCTTGCCTTGCTGGTCCACCATCTCATCAATGAGAATTCTGACACCACTCCTCTGTTTCCCGGTGATACCTCAAACCTCATATTGTAATTAACATACACAGCCCGCCTACCACATCGTGTCTAAGGGATTACAGGACTGATTTCACTTTTGCATTTACCTTGAGGACGATGTTATTGTCCATGGTGACTTTAGTGGCCAGCACCCTGGATGGTACAGCCATTCGGAGTTTGATGTAGCAACTACCAGGAGGAAGACCTCTTTCTATGGAAAGAGTCCAACGTTGAGCAACGAAATTAATACCTCAGCTGAGAAACAAATCGTATGAACGTCGCCTAAAAGAACTGACTCTGTTCTCTCTCGAGCAAAGACGACTCAGGGAGCAACTAATAGAAACATTGAAATACTTGAATGGCTTCAACGACGTACCTATAACGGGACTCTTTGAAAGAGACCTTAATGATCGCTTGCGAAACAACGGTCAAAAACTCAATCATAAAGCTCGAAGAACAACCTTAAGTCGGCAGTTCTTTCCCTATTTCATAGTCAACATTTGGAATAGACTCCCTTCCGACGTTGTTGGTGCGGAGTCGGTCAACTCGTTTAAAAAGCGTCTTGACATACATTGGGAGAGACATCCTCCACAGCTAAGAACTCCTCCTCCACGAGTCGCTAGCACTTAATGGCCAAAGTTTCCCGGGCCATTTTAAGCTTACTTCTCACTTTCGCTCCATCTATATATTTAAGCTCTGCATATCAGCGGCTATCGATCATGCTTGCGTGCATTCATGACCATCTCTTTGGCTGAGATTTTTCTCCCCCTTCTTTTTTATTTTTTCTTCCTTTTTTCTCTTTCGTCTTCCATTTTTCTCCTCTCTTTTCCCCAGTCCTCTACATCCTACTAACATAATGGCAATAGTTCAGAGAGGGCCGGGGTGTAAGTTCAAGTGTCTCTTTGGGAATGGACCTCTTGGTTCGTCTACTACCGCCTATCTAATCTAATCTTTTCGATTTTCTTTCCCCGCTGCTTAGGCCCCTCCCGAGCCTCCTCTGCAAGCTGGCTCTGCAGGATGCCCTTACGATGGCTACGAACAACAACCGTTCGTCAAAATATTTGCCACCAACATAACTCAAACAGTTTTGAGTGAATTTTTATAAAATTTGCGGGAATAATTAAAAATGGTAATAAGCACAAATGATCAAACTTTGGTGATGACCACTCATTCCGTTTTTCTGGTTGACTCATGTTTTTTTTTAGCGTTTGTCAAACCATAGCTAGAAAGGTTTCGTACGGATCTTCAAGAATACGCAGAAGCTTGTACTACTGTAAGAGAAGGGGTAAATGATCAATTTTGGTGATGACGAAAGGAAAGCCGCGTTTCGGGACGAATTAGAAATTTTCATTTATATTCCCTTGCTTGATGGAAGTACACGCTCTCGGAGAGCTCTACATAGTTGGAAATTGTTATCCGTTCCGGATAAAACATTTAAAGCCCCTTGGCATCATTGCATCAAGTTTCAAACAGAATAATTCCTACGAAAATTGACATTTATTTAGGACGTTAAGAGTTAACGCTAAAATTACTGGTATTGTAATTAACTGTGATTTATTTCAATATCAAAACAAATGCATAAAGATTTGTTCTGTCCAAGAATGCATAAAGTAAGTGTCTATAGAAGCAATTGTTACATGTGATTTTTACACTGTACTTTTACATTGATTAATTCATATCATTATTGAATTTCTTTGTAATTTGTGCATAGTCAACGAATAGAAGTCTTAAATTGTTAGAAATCTTAGAATACAGCTTATTCTTTCGTGTGATTCAAAAGGGCTGCCATGGTAATTTTTGGAATATACAGTGTAGTTGTAAAGTGTTACCTTATCGGTGTACATTGCGTTGCCTCGAATATTTCTTACGAGATTATCGACTGCAAATTTCAGGGTCCGCTAGAAATGATAATCCAATTGAATTGAATCATTTACTATCAAAGGCGCACTCCACCTAAGGAAATTGACTTTAAAAACAAGCCAATTAAAATGCACGTTTACTGACTGCCAGCAGTTTTCTAGATCTTTTCTGTTGACAACTCGACTGTCTTGAGATTTCTACTACGATGAAGATCCTCCTACGTTTGTTGCTTCTATGGACCTTTTCTTCGTCAACCAAGGGACATTCTTCAGCTTCAGGTAAATATGGTGGCTTTGTGTGGATTGCATGTCCTCACTACGCAACTTCTTGGTATAATTTCTGCCGGGTGACGTATCAACTATGGACTCCTTTATAAAGAATCAAAGACAGCTGAGCAAACTGTGAAAAGTGTGGGATCGAAATCGATATAATTAACAACCGTTCAAATAATATTCTAACCGAATGTCATTACTAGTTTAATGCCTTCATAAATTCTCTCGATTGATTTTGATAAAAGTGCTTTACTTGTGAGTCACCTGTTTTAGTCTTAATTGTATTTGTGAGCCAGGTATGGCTTTCATAAAATACTTAGTACGAAATCAGATGCAAAGAGATGAGTTGAGCGGACATTATTTACTCAGATTAGTAATTTACATAAAGTCGGGTTCGCACACAAGACTTTCATCGGAGCTTTCAGCATAGACCCAACGCAACTACGCCGATTTCAGTACCACGGCACGGCTTCAGCTTGCACATTAAATTATCCACACCTAGTTTTTTTATGATTCTTAACCGTCGCTGCATTTTTTACACTTGTGTCAATCCTCAAATTATTCTACCATATCTGTAATTTTGAGAGATTGTAACTAGACAAAATTTCATATTTTAACTGTTTGACAGCGCAGTTTAAGTACTTGAAGATGTAGTCACGGCATGCAATCGGATTATTTGAGTTGATTACCAACTGATAGCGCAGACAAAAGTCACTTGGTTGAACCCGCCTCAACAGTCTCGCCACTGATGTGGATGTAAGTAAATATATATAACTGGCGTAAAGCTTAAGGTGATATCGTGAAAAACAACACATCACTAATGCATCGATCAGTGTGCTTATACGGTTATTTGCTCGCTTAGACTCGCCGAAATGGATTATTCACTTTGGTTTGGAAACACGCAGATTACGGTTTACCGTGATATTGTAACGTAAAGCAAGTGTTACTGTGCTATCAGTGCTGCATCTGCAGAAAAACGCATTCAACATATGTGCTGCAAATAATTATAACTGAGCGAGCAATTTATAGCTACAATTAATGTCATTGCCTGGTGGAATGTACATTTACAAATTGCAAATGATTTCTTACCTCTTCCAAGGAGATTATGTTTTTATCGAGTTTGCTTGTTTGTTAGACGGATCTGAACGAAATTTAAAGGGATTGTGCGGTATGTTTGGAATACCAGTTGATTAACTTTTATGAAGATCCGTTCTTTCGTTCGCTTATTTGTCTGCCTGTTTTTCTCTGTAGCTTAACTTAAAAATTTATGAACTGACCTCCGTGACATTTGCAGGATTTTGGGGGGTTATTACTAAGAGCATAAGACCAAGTTTTGTAATGATGTGTTTGTCCGTTGGTTTATTTGTCTCTTTGCTTTATATTTGTCAGTAACATGTCTCAAAAAATTATGAACGGATCTTCATGAAATTTGTAGGTATTTTTAAAAATGTTGAAAGACAGAACTGACTAAATTTTGGTCTTGATCGGGTTGTCCGTTTGCGTGTTTGACTAATTTTGTTAAAATGTTTGCTAGAAGTACACTTCAAAAAGTTATCAATGGATCTTCATGATATTTGTAGGAATAATTAAAAATTCTAGAAGGCATCAATGCCCAAATTTAAATTTGGTGATAATCTGTTCGTTCATTTGTGTGTTTCACTAATGATTGCCAAAACATTTGTTGGAACATGACTCTAAAAGTTACGGACGGATCTACAAGAAAATTACCGAATTTTCCTATTACTATCAAGAGTCACAAATGACCAAAATGTAGTGACGATAAAGAAGAAATCCTAATTTCTGGTCCAATTTGAATTTTTCATTACCATTGCCTTGCTTGGCGGAAGTATGCACTCTCAGAGTGCTCCTGCTTGTGCTTGAGATGAACGCAAGCTGAGCGACTGTAGCCGAAAGATCAGAGAACGTTCGGATGCCCTAAGGTCTTTTCTAAAGGAATTTTACCGCCCTCAAAATATCGTGTGTCTGCTAAAGGGAGATTGCTGTCATTTACGACTGTTAGGAAGTATAATTACAATACATACATATCTGTTATTTTTAACCCATAACATTAAAAAATAGTTACTTTCATTTCCAGCGCTCAAAAATTTAATTTGTTATTGGTTTAATTCTGTAAGCTTGAAAATATGGAGCCTGGGTGTCCCGTATGCTTTTTCAAACAACAATATCCTAGTTTAGGACGAATTGTGACTTTTGGAAAACGTAGTTATATGTAACAACGTTTCCACTTGCAGAACCGAATACTTCCTCTCATAGGGCCACCAGCAGAAACAGATGGGCCCTCATAGAAGCACTAGCCAGTGAGTATGAATCCAGTGCAAGAAAGGCTATTTTATATTCTTACATCTGAACTGGAAGTGATGGTGTAGTTGGAACTTTCATTAGTAAATGTAAGCCTTCATTTATTTGATGAATAGTGTAGTTAGAGTCATAAGGTTTTAACATGAGAATCTTTAATTGCGTTAAATTACAGCTC
>LQNS02000140.1:11037240-11049091 GCA_001587735.2 Parhyale hawaiensis
TTAAGATGCGAGCCTTGTTCTAGTAAATTCACTGCTAATTTAATACCAATTGTCTCTTATTTTACTTTTTAGTATTATTCCTATGTTAGTACTAAGCATGAAAACCTCAGGATACTGTGTCCTAACCTTGTTGGACACAGTCTCCAGATAAGGAATAAATGAGATTATTATTATTATTATGTAACTTACTTAGAGCTGCCCAACCGGCGTGACCTTGAGCTTTCACCGTCTCGTGTAATAGCACCTCAATGCACCGCGGGCATGTTCCCCGAGATTCTGCCCGCTGTTCGCCAGACATTCCCGCCCGTGTAATAGGGCCTGTAGAAGTAACAGATTAACTCAGGGCCCGAATCAGGCGCAGGTAGGGTGCTGAGACCCGCCCACTCCTTTTCAGCTGTGGCGTCAGGTGGAGCGATAGTTAGCAAGGCGTGTTAATTACTTCATGCCTGTTACTTGCTTTATAGATACGGGGAGCGTGGGCTGCCATGAAAAAGAAAAAAGTATCATTTCTGCACGATCGCAGCTGTTTACTGTCTAATGCGAAAATCCGTTTGCTAAAAATAAGGTAATAAAATGTCAAATATCAGTATTTATACAGTTTTTGTCACACAATTTTCTTTCAATTTTTTTTACAAAAAAAAAACGTAATGTTTGGGCCATCTTTGTTAGACAGACGTTCACAGTTTAAACAAGAACGATTTTTCTATTTTCATAACTTCTTTTTTTTTTAAGAGAAATTAGTGTTGTCTGTTGTTACATGGGAAAATTTGGAACGAAAACTGAATTAATATTAATTAATATGTAGTAGTTTATTACGTATTTTGCTGGTGAAACAATGTTTGGAGTACAATAGACGCTACCGGTAACAGGGCAAACTGAGTATACTATTTTGCTCCCAAAACTCAATTTTTTTTGCTACTCCGGATCTTTGGATCTTTAGGAAAACGAAGGGACTTCAACAAGTTTTTTTTCCGTGTTTAAAACAGTAAAAAATCAAACACCAGCTCATTATAGCGGAAAAAATAGTATAAATGAGTTAGGAATACTATTGATACTTTCACAACACCGAAGGTCTTCGCTCCACCTGACGTCATACGAGGAGATGCGGAGAACCGTCTCAAAATGGTCACGCGATGAGTTAAAGTGTTAGTATTCAACCATGGCCTCCAGGCTACTTCAACTCTGAATATACCTTATTGCGTCTTGAACATACCACCATCGAAATAACTGTTAATAAACAAGATCCGTACCTGATGGACGTAATAATTCGGCATTGGTTAACAGAGGACGATCGATGGTGGTGTGTATATTGTATAAGTGTGCAACAGGGATCAAATAACAACCGATATTAAATTTTAATTCTTATGATTTAAAGCTGAATTCCAATTAAATATGACAATAGTTCATGATGGTTCGCAAAAAAGTAAATATGGGCCATAAGATCATAAATCACTGGGAGAAAACCGTTCGGACATAAATTTAAATATGATCGGTCAAATCTCCTTCCATACAGAGATGCCATTCGTTATATTTTAAAGGCATCTGAAGATTAAAGAAAAACAGAAAATATAGTTTAAGTTAAAATTATTCAAGTCCCTAATACACGGGCGAACATTGTCCGGCAAACACCAGGCTTCGCCTGGCGGGCAGCCCATTTTGCCCACTGCCCGGCAGACATTCGCTGCTGCCAGAGATTTGCTCACTGCACGAACTTTGTCTCCAGAGCAACGGGTATTATGAGGCTAGGCAGGCCAACATCCAAGTTATTTGTGTTTAAGCATTTCAAATCGTTGCAAAATTGTTGTAAACTAGTTGTAATAGCCATGATACTCCAAAAGTTGCTGATTTCGCTCATATTAATATGAAAAGTATATGACTCAGAGCTGCCCCACTCACGTGACTTTAGAATTTTCCCGTCTTGTGTAGTAGCACCTCAATGTTCTGGGAGTGTTCCCCGAGATTCTGCTCTCTTCCCCGAACATTGAGCGCCCGTGTAATAGGGCCTTACAGGTCGTGCTTGCTCTCCTTCGCAGCGAAACTAGCAACAAAAACGAGAAAATATATACGTTAAACCCCGCTTCCAGCATCACAAAAAATACACTAATAATACCTTGCATAACCCCGTGGAAATATATGATGCAGGCACTATAGTAGACAAGAAAAATTGAAGCGCAATAAAAACTACACAAAGTACAGGTGGTTCAGACCACGTCATCTTAAGGAGTGCCACCCATAAATTATGGGCTGCTCTAAAGTAGCATAGTGCATTGAATAAAAATATGCTCTCCGTCCATTTTCGATCCTCCCACCTGATGAGCTGAGGTTACAGTGAAACGCGTCGTGGGTAATAAAATTTCAACTAAATGATTTGCTTCTCATCTAATTCTTCAATATGTACGCCGTCTACAACCAGAATACTTAACTCTTCAACGAAAACATTATTACCTCTCTCACTTCGTTCGCGGGTGATAAACATTATTATTCGCTGAGGATAAGCACTGAACACTCGTCTACAGCGAACTCAGAATCTTTTTCGTCGTCTCTAAATTGCCGAACAGTTGTTACTTCGTTTCTACATGCGTGTATGAGGTTGAGTAGGGAACTAATAATGTAAAAAGTACAATATAAAGCACTGACTCTAGCGTTCAGTTTTATTGGCAACAATTGATCAAGTAAAAGTAAAGAAAATATTGTCGTTAATGTTTTTATTTACTGTGTCTATCACCAGGTTGCGATGAGACTTGGACTGATAAACGAAACAAAAGAAGTTAATATTTTTTTCGATGAAGCCGAGCATCATGCTTCAAAGAATAACACGTCAACGAAGAACGCTTCCACCGCCTCTGATGCTCAAGATCATTCACTTGAAATCTGTCACTTGAATGCTTTGCCTTCAGAAGAATCTTGGATGCACGTACAGTCCGCCCAAGTTTCCACGGCTTCTGGCTTCCATGTTCCTCCAGCGTGTTCGGATAACCCCCAGAATGCGGCAGCATTATACATGCAAAACAATTCTTCGCTAGACAACCTAACTTTGCTTTGCAAAGACAGTTACTCTCTCGTCAAATTAGAAACTTCAGGTTCGTATTTTGCGTATGATGATATTTGTAAAAAATTTCAAGGTACGCTTCTTCACTCTGAAGAAATATCATTGTACGAAGAAGAAATTACTACTATATCCTCATTGCCCGTCAATACTGAAGAAGATATTGCGTCTTGGATTAGAAATAAAGACATTCATTCACCTGCTATTCACTCATGGTGCATGATAATTTTCCTCAATGGTTCGCTTTATTACCGTCCCTGCTATCAACCACTGCCCTACAGTTTCTGCAAAGTGAAGACTAGTCAGAATTTCTACCTTTTTGGGAATGCGGCGAAGTTTGACCGCGGTTACTCGCTCGTAGTTCGACCAGATGGCAGTTTTCTTTTCAGAGGAAACACCAGTTCTGTAATTCAATTCAAAGATGATGTATGGATGCTGCAATCAAACTTGCACAAAGATTCGTGCTTGACCAATAACTCTGATCTTCCTTTTGTGAGGCACTCCTGGTTTTGTGAAAATTTACATACGATACTGACGCTCTCTTCGTGTGATTTCAAATCCTTCATCTGTGATTCAGGAGATTGCTTACCAAAAAGTGCACGATGTAACGGTGTCTCTGAATGTGCTGATCAAAGTGATGAAGAAAACTGCAAGGCAATTGTTAAAATTCCTGGGTACGACAATCTTCTTCCTCCTTCACCTCACGGAAACGACACTCGAGTGAGAATTAGATATTACTTTCTAGCGCACTCTGTGGCACCCATGCAGACTAGCGACTTTTACGCAGATGCTGATTTGACCTTTGGCGTTCATTGGAAAGATCCTCGTGTTACCTTCTGGAATCCAGAATCATATAAAGCAGTGGATTGCAATGAAATTTGGTCTCCCACGTACTTGGCTCTCGATGGATTTCCAAAAGGGCATTGGGTTGATCTGCCCCAGGAGAATTCGCAAGGTTGTGTCATGATTCTGGAAGAAGATGCCCTCCTTCGTGATTCTGTGGACGATCCGTACATGGGTGAGCAAGCTCAATTCTATTGATTTAAAATCTTGAAAGTAAGGATTTTACGCCGTTATGTTATTGTCGTGACTCATGCATTTAATCTAACTTCCTGTGTATAATAGAACTTTCTTTATTTCTGTTTTCTGGCCGCCTCTAAATTTCCCATTACCTTTTCATATTTCCTTGTATTTAGTTTAGACGCAACATTTAAGAGCTCAAATCTATACCACTAAAGGACCCTGCAAAGCATTATAAGAAATCGTTGATCTTAAGCTTGTTTTAAATACGATGTGTTGTTTTGCTACAATAGTTCTTAGTCCCTTAGTACTATATAATGATTCACATCGTGTTTTTATTTGTTTATTTATTTATAACTATATTTATATCTTTCCTGTAACGCTCTATGGGAGTAAGATAGGAGAAAATTCAGGTACCGATGACGGTTCTTGGAAACGGAGGTTGCACTTGGGCGCTCCAGCTGAGGGACCTGAGCCTGCCTGCCAGACCGTGTCTGGACATGTTCATTGTTAAACGGTGCTACGAGTGATGTCACTTCACTATGTCTGATAATATATAGCCAACTTTTTAGGCAGAATGCTGAATTTTCATGTAAGAAGTCTTCTGAACAGTAACAAGCACATGAGACAGTGGGGATTTTCCTGAAATGCTAATTTTCTGCCGTCATTTATAATGACAGCTCGAGCCACTATATATAAATAAAAACATGACGTGAATTATTATATGGTACTGATTTGACGATGTAGCTTACTCTTCAAGTATTTTACGGGCACTGGACAGTAGACAACTATTTCATCTAGCTCACAGTCTTTCTCTGAGAGTGCACATTTCGCTTCAGAGGCCGAAATTTGAGCACTTCAGTGAAGAAGAAGTTAAGTATGGACGACGGTATTATGGATACGGAACACTAACATTGTATATAAGCTGACTGGAGGGGCATTCAAGTGTATTGAAATGGTTTAAGCGAAGACTTGCTATCAATGGAGAGATGAAGCGCCTATGGGGCACAGCAAGGAGCTTCTAATGGGAGGAGCAAGCCCAAGCACTCTCTGGGCGAGTAAAGGCATGGCTTTGTCACGTGATCGAAGCTGGCGTTCGGAGTCCTTAAAGTTGCTGAAGTGGCAGTGGTCAGCACTTATAATTAAGGAAGATACAGACTGGTAGTTCTTCAATATTTTTGCAAAGACAATCGTGTCTAAATATTTATATCCCAGTGCTCACCCTGTTACTTTCATCATCAGATGGTATACAGGATATAAGTTTCCTTTACATACTTCCATCCGATCGGAATTTCATCGATGGTTAATGGCTACAGAAATTTGAGCTCAGGACTCCTTCCTATATAGGTTGCATGAGGCAATGCCGCTCTCCGATTGGATAAGCCACTCAGCCAGTTTAGGGAAAAAGTTTACTCGCAACGCTCCCGTAGGATAAATAGAGAGGATGCGCTCCTCTCTATTAGAACCTCCTTGGGGCACAGTGACGAGAAAGACTTGAAGCAAAAGAGTTAAAGAAGGAAGATAAGAGTTGCTAATAAGCGTGAGGGAGAAAATGTGGAAACGGCAAGTCAAAGGAGAGAGCAAACCTTTCGATTACTGCGTGAATTTATTCACGCACGGGTCCACTAGTTCCTACATAAGCAACCAGTTGCTACATTGTAGCCATGTCAAAATAAGGCCAAGAATGTAGTCCATTGCTATTAGCCGAGGTCGTTGCGGTAATCTCATCTCTCAACCGTCTTGACAGTAGGAACTTATGAAGTCCCAAGTGTTAAAATATGTTGTTCCATAGACCACACCATACATTGACTGGACACTGAAATCGAGCCTCTCGCAATCGGGCCTGTAGGCCGATGTACGTAAGTGTTGATAAAATGAGTTCTATTAATCACAGAAACCTCAAAAAATATTAATTTCTTCGTCACACCATAAGGAATGTGTTGCGAAGCTGGAAAACTAAATTCACCATCATATATCTTCAGTAGGCGATACATATCATACCTTCAGACACAAGGAATAATTGAAAATTCATGATAATTTCTAGGACTGTTAAGTTTTCTAGAAAAATTGGCTCATATATACTACGCGTAATGTACTTTAATATCACATACAACTGAGTTTATTTCGACTGACGGATTTGAAGTAATTACTTCAGAAATAGCTGTACGTAGTGCTTTCGGGGTCCTACGAATCACTCAAAGGAACCCAAAGGCCCAAGGAACCCAAAAGAGACGAAACTCCCAAAGGAAGTGAAAAATTCTCAACTAGTTAAACAAGTTCTAACTAGTACTGTAAGCAAGTTCAAAATATTGAAAACAAGTTTTAACTAGCAAAAACAAGTTATTACCAGTGAAAACAAGTTGAAACTAGAAAAGCTTGTGAAAACCTACTGAAACTAGTGAAAACTTGCTGGAACTAGTGAAAACTAGCTGTAACGAGTGAAAACTAGTTGAAACTGGTCGAAGCTCGTGAAAACTAGCTGGAAGTAATGAAAAAATAGTTGTAGCTGAAGCAAACTAGTTAGAACTTGTTTTCACTAGTTAGCAATCGTTTTCACTTGTTAGAAATAATTTGTACTAGTTAGAAATAGTTTTTGCTAGTTAGAACTAGTTTTCACGAGTTAGAACCAGTTTTCACTAGTTAGAACTAGTTTTCACCAGTTAAAACAAGTTTTCACTAGTTAAAGCTAATTTTCACCAGTTAAAACCAGTTTTCACTAGTTAGAACTATTTTTCACTAGTTACATCTAGTTTTCACTAGTTAAAACTAGTTTTCACTGTTAGAACTAGTTTTCAGTAGTAAGATCTTGTTTCCACCAGTTAAAACTTGCTTTCGGTATTTCAAACTGTTTACCAGTTACAACTTGTTTTTACTAGTTAAGAATTTTTCACCTCCTTTGGGTGTTTCGTCTCCTTTGGGTTTCTTGGGGTTCCTTTTGGTGATTCGTATAACCCCGAAAGCTCCATTGTATGTGATATTAGAGTACATTCCGTGTAGTAACTATGAGACACTTTTTTCTATAAAAATTAATACTCCTAGAAATTAGGATGAATTTCCAATTATTCTTGGTGTCCGAAGGTATGATATGTATACTCTACTGGGGATATATAATTTTAAATTTAGATTATCTGCTCTGCAGCACCTTCGTTATGGGACGACGAAGAAGTTAATCTTTGTTTGAGCTCTATCAGATTATTAGAACTCATTTTATTAACACTTACGTAAATCGGCCTCCAGGTCCAATTGCGAGAGGCCCCATGTCAGTGTCCAGTCAATTAATGATGAGGTCTATGGTTGTTGTTGTTGTTATGTCAAAGTTACCTATTTACATTAATAATTCAAAAGCTAACGATGCAAGAAATTCCGCTTCATTTGATCACATCCAACCGGATAAAAGACTTGCTCGTACTCCACTGATGTAGACAGCATGAAGAGACACCTTTATAAATTGCTTTCATAGTTTCACGGGCATCTCATCTAGAAAGCTGTTCAGTGCCATGAAGTGAATTGATCCTCTTTTACCAGGCTCTTTTTCCAGCAATTTCTTCAAGATTTACGCGATACGCTGCACTACAGACTACCGTAATCGTATTTTCTAATCTACAGGTCGGTACATGGAGGGCACTGACATCTTTCTTGACTTTCAACTCTACGGAATGTTTAGAATTCCGTGCCGCTTTGACCTTCGCAAATATCCCTTCGGGAAGCAACAATGTGAGCTCAACATCTACATCGATGTCATCGACACCGACAGCTTTCATTACGAGAGGCTGCCTTCTGAACCGAGTGATGACGTCCATTTTGAAGGCCATACCGACGTCCGTGAGTTCTTGGTCGCCCGGGTTTGGAAGAAAGAAGTTAACGGCAATAAATCTGCGTCCCTTGTTATGGAATTCACAAGCTTGTACGGCTATCATGTTCTCAATAGCTTCTTGACCAGCTTCCTGATAGTCCTTATCTCATTTGCTACTTTTCTTTTCCGTGTGGATGATTTTAATGAGAGGATCATGGTATCTTTGACGGCTCTCCTGGTATTAACTGCACTCTTCACGCAAGCGAACTCTTCCTCGGTGCAAACCCCGTACCTAAAGCTCCTGGATGTGTGGTATGCAGCGGTCATCATCTTGACTTTCTTGTCGGTGATTGCCAATACTCTCTTACACTCCTACAAAAACAAATTGCAGAACGAGGTGCAAACAGGTAAAAAGAGCTACTCGGAGGAGACTATCAAGAATAAGGTCTTTTATATGAACATTATTTGCTTTGGAGTTTTAGCAATCAGCACTTTCACCTTTCTTGTCTTTTATGTGGTGTCTGCATCTGGATTCATTTAAGTGACTCAACGTCATGATCAAATTTCAGGGGAACACTTTATATTTCACTAATTCAAATACAGTAAAGTCCCACATAACGCGACTGTTTTACTCGTGCTACACGGTTACCCGCATAACGCGAGCAAAATTATTTCTATAGTCCTCCCTGAAATTGATAGAAAAGGTGGGTGAGGAATTAGGGAGAAACAGTAACACGAGTTATTGGGGTGACTGAAAGAACATTTAACAACATATGCATATTTAATCAACAAGAGTATACATTGAGTTGTATGCGATAATAGTATTATTTTACTGTTAGCTGATAATGTAATACCAATTAAAAATCTCTTATTATGGTGAAACAATGAATAATAAACGCCATGTCTTTCATTTTCTACTTTTTTCAGAATTATTCATGGAGTACTTTCTGTTAGTTAAATTATCTTGCAATGTTCATATTCGTGTCATCGGCTTCATGTATCTCAAACACTTGCCTTCTTAAAATCGATATTCACTTTATTTCTTTTCCATAACTTTGGTTTTTTCTTCTTGCTCTAAAATCCATCGTAAGGGTTTATAAAACTGTAATATATGCAGAAACAGATATGATTAGGTTTTCATCAAGCAACAGCTGTTGCACTGTATACACCCAACAATTGTTTTAATCAGAAAGCAAAGAGCGTAAGGGGAGGACTCACGGGAAATATGGAATAGGGGTGACATCATTGATGACGTCCCTATTCAATAGGGACGTCATCAATGATGTCACCCCGACGAACGATTGGGCTGAGCAACCTATGAGTACTTTAATTAATTTCGCAAGAAAATTGGAAATTTTATGCCTAAAGCGCATGAATAAATGAAGAGAACATTTACCAATTGAACAAAAAACAATTATCATTAGAAAATTGCACTGAAGGCAGGCAGAAACTTTCAAATTCCAGAGGCAAATGCTAGGCTAATATGCCGCAGTGATTTACCTTCTTATTGAAGTGAAGCCTTATTTACACGTCATATTCCGTTTACAGTGTTGTTGAAAACACATAAACATATCACCGTATTTTTTCGGCTTACTTCAGTCTCCCGCTCCTCACTGGCCAGCTACTTAATCTGCTTCCGTACAGACAACACTGTAAATGGTTGTCGTTCGATGCAGAAAGTTAGAGCAATAACTGTTCCTATGGGTGCTCTCGTGTCAAGAAAACAACGCTGCTTATATCTTTGGGTATGCTTAAGAGCCCTACCTACGAAGGCCAGGACCGACCCTCAAACAGTTTGACTCGTCTGTGTGACGTCATTCGCCGACACTGCGGTCACAGCTAAGTTTTATTTTAGTCCAGTTGATCCCTCACGTTACTCTTTACTTCCTGATTCCAATTATAATGCCGCTAGCATAATCATAACCACAGATGTTAATGTGGGGGTAAAATGGTATTCTAAAAAGTCACCTTTGAAATGCTTACTTCAGACAGTACATTTCATGTAAATGCTAAAGACTTAACGAGTGCATGCATTATTTGAACTTAAAACTATATTTTTCTTAAATTCATGTGTACTAAACAACGTACAAAGTTGATGCACTGGCTCTTCTTATATACTTACTTTCGGCTTTCATTGGATGCAAAATAGTATCTTCAATTTATCGATAAATGTTAGGTTATCTTAGTCGCCGTAAAAATTACATTTTCTTCAAAATCAGTGTCGCAGAAATCTTCAAGGAGGGACTATCTATATTACCGAACAGTTCGCGCTACATGAGTCGCGTTGTGTGACTTCCTCAAACTCAATTTTCTGTCGCGCAGTGAGAATATTGTACTATGTGAATCGCGCGATGCTAGACTTTAGTGTATCATTAATATTGCTTAGCTCAACAGAAAGCTCTCTGCATAGTATTACGGCACGGTGTACTATATGTTTGTAATTCAGTGCTCGTTTTATGTATAGCTATACTGAACTATCGACCTGCAGTGCCAGGAAAGCATTTGTGATTATAGTGTACAATTATTTTCCCCCACTACTGATTCTTCTATGGATTATTGCACCTGTCGACGTCCATCACATACTTTTTATCCTTAATAATTTATTCAAGCATTATTACGAAATAGGGATTAAACTTGGCAATTCAGTTACCGTGAAATGAAAAGTTTTTTAGATTCATCGATTATTTCCGCTCAGATCTTTCGCGCCAAAGATGGGTTTTATTTTCGCCAGTAAGAAAAAAATGATTCGATGCAAATACAAAAACAGCTTAGTGTACGAGTAAACTTTACGTCATTTCAAAAATCGAAGAAATTAGTGCTGCAAAGCCCGAAACCAGAATATTGAGAGCGCATTAGCGGAAGTAACGAATCAGTTGATGTGAGTTACGTTTGCAGAAAAGGATAATCCTAACTAATATTAATAGTTGTTATAACTTTAATGAGTGCAATTTGGATGTTGAAAGCGTGTGCAATGAGCACGGTTAAATACTATAGAATGCGTCACTAAAACTATAAATTTTGAAAGCTGAACTGGACACTGTGTTGGTTTGCACCGCTAATTGTGTGTATTAGTATAAAAAGATCGTTCAAAATTACAAAAACTAGACATTGCCATTGTACCCTTCCGTCAATTTCAGAAAATGACATCGACTACTGTGCTTTGGCGCTCGTTCTGTCCTCGTACCTCTTGTTTGTTTTATTCCTCTCTGGAGGATGCGTTGCGCTGGCCAATTAGACCATCTATTTAATACTTCATTAGAAGTTAGGGGAGGGTCAGTTCCTCTTCGGTATTGCGTTTCCGTCCCCACCGTCTCGCCAAGAATTAACTCGAGTATATATTTTGTTTGGCTTTGAAGCGATACGGCAAAACGAAAAAATGTACAGGACTTGGCAAAAATTTATTCTCTGTTGTACTCTACATAGTTTGGAGAGAGACTAACTAACGTGGTGTCCAGTAAAGAAGTGTAACTTCCTAGTTAGTCTTAGTAAACAATACTGACTGCCATGAGAAAATTTTTGCCAATAAAAGAATACTCAACAGGATGAACGAAGAACAACAACAACGGGAACGGTATCTGGATAAACTTGAAGATGTGATGCAACGTAACACCTATTCATGTGCATTGTGCAGTGAATGAGAGCAGTATGAAGAAACAACCGAGTGTTCTGTTTTTCTGTGTACGTATATATGCATACAGTGTAAATACTTGTTTCAGTACCAGTATGTGTATATGATATTAATTACTAATCACTAATCCCCTATAAGTTAGATTAGATTAGATAGACGGCAGCAGACGAACCAATAGGCCCATTCCCAAAGAGACACCAGAACATACGCCCCGGCACTCTATGAGCGATTGCCAGGACAGGAGAAAAGAGAGAGAGAGAAAAAAAGAGGGGGGGGGGGTGAAGAGTCCACTGCCCAAGAAACGATCTTGAATGCACGCAAGCACGTTCAAGAGCCGCTGACATGCGGAGCTTAGAGATATCAA
>LQNS02000140.1:11078677-11095187 GCA_001587735.2 Parhyale hawaiensis
GGGCACTCTGCGACTGGTCGTTCAATTGATAAGTACCAATTACAGCTTTATGAGAACATTGTATTCATTTCCTAAACTAGAAATACTGGCATACTACACGTAATAAGTATATCACTGGTGCCTTAAATATTTAGCAAGTTTGTTCATTACATAAATTACGAACACACTGTTTAACTTAAGCGTATTTAACAATAACAATTCTACATGCTGCTGGCACTTTTCGTAAAACTTCGCGATAGAACAATCTAGATTCGCGGCTGTTCAGGACCACATGAGACAAAGGTATACTCAGCTTTTAAATACCTACAAATATAAGCTATTTACACAGCTTAACGAATATGCCACTCGTTACATCGTATTACTTGAATATCTCACTCTTTAGTACGATGAAATTTCGTATACAACTTGTCGAATCACCCATTGTTTCAACTATAATTTTAAAAAAGGTTCATTTGAGTTGATAGATATATATATATACTGAATAATTGGAATTAACAAATTTGAGATTTTAGGTAAATTTAATATGACCGCTGATGTATATTTATATATGCTAATTTTGGATACATATATTTGTATGGGCTTGTACACATTGTTTCCTAACAATTTTCTCACAAGGGACCTACTGTTCAAGGCCATGTATTTGTTTTCGAATTTTATTAAGGTTCTCTCTTTTCCTTGGTGTGCACTGCTGATATCGCAGTGGAAAATTCCAACACTGGTTCTAACACTTATTCTGGTATGACCACAGTGAACTTGGTCGCAGTGACTCCTAGTCTGCACATTGTCTTGATAAAATACAGGACTTCGTTCCGAAGTACATATAGGTGTATTTTCTTAGATACCTCCTTTGGCAGCTTTTTAAGCTTTTCATCATAATTTGTTTTGCCGTCATTTTTGATGTACTCTCACTATGGAGAATATAGGGTCTTTCTTCTGCGCTTCTATCAGCTTCTCTATGGAGAAAAGTAATCCGATCTCGTCTTCGTCGCTTGGATTTGATGGTTTCTTCTCTTTTCCTTTTTCTTCTCTTTCCGAGGGTAACGATTGAATGAGGGTAATTACCTCTTCATCGTAGCGGTCCTCGATGTCCAGTAGATCTTCGGTGTACTCGATTTTGAAGTCGGTTCTGCTTAGCAAGTCTACAAACGGGGTAAACTGCCTGGGACGTGTCTGAGCTTCAAGTTGTAACTCTGAAGATGCAAACTTCACATCGCGAGGGTAGAATCTGAGGGTAACGTCCGACGGAAGAGGGAAACCAATGGTTTGTGGTAATTTAAGACCGTCGTAGGAAATCCCTGTATGATGCACTTATAACGGTTTACTCCAAAAAGTACAATAATGGCCTCGCGCTTCGTTACAGGATATCGGCGTTCTGTTGGGGTCAAAACCTTACTCGCAAAGGAAATAGGGAGTAATTTCCCCTCGTGTAACTGCATCAGGGCTATTCCAATCACCCACGATGATGAATCCGTTACAATTTAGAATTTTTGGTTATAATCCGGATACCTGAGAAGAATTCTTTCCAACAGAGCTGCCTTCAGTTCGTTGAAAGCTTTCTGTTGAAATTCTGTCCACAAAAATGGTTCATTTTCATTAAGAAGTCGCGACATGGGTTCGGAACGTACGATCTATAGTACGAACACACTCCTAAGAATCTACGGGTTTCCTTCTTCGTCTTTGGCGCAGGAAAAGAGTCTATGTACTCTTCTTTTGAAGCGTCCATTCTTACCCAATGTTCAGAGACACAGTGCCCGAGGAACTTGAGTTCCAACCTGAAAAATTGGCACTTCTCGAGCTTTACCTCTAGGTTAGCTTTTCTCAGACGGTCAAACACCTGCGTAAAGTGTACAAAAGCTGGAGAATATCTCTCGAGTAAATCACCAATATAGCAGAGCACGCCGCTCCCAAGGATGTCGCTCAATGCGCTAGACATTACAAGACTCATTATACCTGGACTGTCCACGGCTCCGAATGGAACCCTTAGCATCCTCCAGCTTCCGCGTCTTGTCGTGAAAGACATGATGTTGCTCGTCCTTTCTGTGACACCTATCTGCCAAAAACTAGCGAGCAAATCACATATGGAGAACACCTTTCCTCCTCGCAAGGACTATCAGTTCTTCGATGTGTGGCTTGGGAAAACGGAGAGGTAATGTGACCTGATTCAGTTTTCTGAAATCCACGCACAAGCGAAGTTATTCAGGTTTCGGTACAAACGTGGGGTCTCTCTTTCTATTCTTTTCTGACTTCAGGACTAATAACACTGGGAAGGACCAAGGGCTGGTGCCTCTTGCTACCACGCCGTCTCGTTCCATCTTTTCTACTATTTTGTCCAACGGCTCCTGGTACCGGTAAGGGACTCGATATTGACGCTGGTATATAGGTGTAGTACCAGGCTTCAACGTAATATCATGAACGTATAGCTTGGTATGTCCCAACAGTTCGTTGTCTAAGGCCACTACGTCTCTGTAGTTATTCAGTAAATCAACTAGCTCGGCCTTAGTATTTTCATCTGCGTTCTTTGCATTGACTTGGTCCGCCGTTATTGGAGGAAACTGTTGGATTGCGTTTAAATCGCTTGGCGCGATCACTGTTTCATCCTCTCTCTGAGTGCTATGCATAGATGCGTCACATTCGAATAGACAGTTCGATTGTTGGACACACTCGTCCAACGGCAACGCTTGTGTCAGCATGGTACCTGTGGGAATACATTTCTCCACAGGCACAGTGTTAAGGCACATTATATTTGTCCTGCCGTTTTTCACTTTTACTACAATGGAGGCAACAAGCACTGTTCCTCCGCACACAGCATTTTTCTCTAGTATATATTCGCCATCGGGAATATTCTTTGTTCTGATGCTCATGATCGTCTGTTCGTACGGACCTAAGGCTAGTTCATCTTCTGTATGTAACAGTAAGTAATTGCCATCCACATTTTCTGTATTTCTACAGGTAACTCTGGATATTCTTCTTCCAAGCCATCCTCAGTATTTTGTATTTCTTCACTTTCAGTAGTGGTTTCTACTTCTGTTTCAGCGTCAGCAGTAAATTTCGAATCTGACTCTTCAGGTTCTTTCCGAAATATTACCGTGTTTTCGACAAAGTCCACTACTGCTTTGGTTTTCCTTAAGAGATCACTTCCAACCGAAAGGAAACCAGGATAGGATGTTTGATCTACGACCACGACATTGGTCTTAAACGCGGATTTACCAAGTATCCTGACGGTAATCTCAGTCTCATCTAACACTTCTATGTTTTTCCCGCTCACGTTGCACAAACGCAACTTACTTGGCTTAATCGTAGACTTATCCACATCTCCGACACGTATGAGGGTTTTCGTAAACTCACTGTCATAAATGCGGTCTCCTTTTGACCCTCTATCAACACATTCAACTTCGGGGCATTACTATTATCCAAATATCTGTCAGCGAGGTCGACAACCCTTGCGCACGAGTCATCGACTGATACGGTTTTCACTGTACAGCAGTGCCAGTCCGCTAGTCACTGTCTTCTATTACCATCGTATCCTCTACCTCTACTCCCTCGGCCATATCCTTTGCCGAAATTATTTCTGCCCCTCTGGTCACTCTGCCGGCCTCTGCTACTTCTGCACTCGCGTGCTAGGTGTCCTTACCTCTCGCACGTATAGCATTGCCGGTTCTTATTCCCATCCCTTTCTCGGGATACACTTTAGGGGTTGGATCCTATACTGTCCCTTTGAAAACTTCTATACAAGTTTAGGTTTGATCACGAATTCGATCGCTGCCGATCCCCCGACACAGGCCTTTGCCAGGAGGACGGCCTACTCGGTCTGGGTGAAGTGTGATAAAAGGTTCGGTTAACAGGGCGTCCCCTGGTGGCCTCATTTTCATCTGTCGTGACGCTGTCCACAAAGCGAACGCCATCGCTCTTCGTACCCTTCCTTCTATAAAGGTCCTCGCCTCTTTCTGCCAGGCAACGAGCCGTAAGATGAGCCATGCTAGAACGTATCGAGTGAATATTTTTGTTTTCATCTGCCTTTTGCATAATTTCATTATGCATCTTGATTTTAAAAAGGTTCGAGATGTGTAGAGCGGCAGCAAACTCGTAAACAAGATGCCGTCTAGAGCGCATGCCTTGCTGTTCATTGTAGTTGGGTCTCGCGAAGAACGTGTTCACCAGCTTCATTATATTATAATGTATTTTAGTCATGTTCAATGCCGTGGCATGAGGCTTGCAAATAAGTTCCATTTCAAACATTTCTCGTTCAGCGGCATAAAGGGAATTTTCTGAGGATGCATATTGCTTGGTAGAATATTTTCAACTCTTTCACTACATCATCGTACGTCATCTGGGCGTGTTCCGGCCTTTGATAGTCGGAAATAACAAGAAAGGCGTCGCCATACTTTCGGTCTACATGGGCAAATAATTTAGCCTTTTCCCTATCAGATGTAATCCCTTCGTGCTGAAAATATGCATCAAGAGCTTCAAGCCATATTTTCAAGGATATCTCCGAGTCTCCAATTCCTGGAGGATCTGAGCTCTTGGCATTACCACTATACTTCGGGACGGTGTCAAGAAGATTTCTCACATAGTGTACAGCTGCAATTGTAACATCAAATGCAAGTGCATTTGTTTGCGTGGCTGCAACAGCTGATGTATTTACTGCAGCCGCTGTGGCATTGTAGTCTGTACACTACCCGCGCCAGTGTTGTTGGGACTGGCGTGCGATGTGCAGCGCGCCGCTCCTGCTGGCTGGCTGACTAAACTCTGCGTTCAGTGCCGTTGCCCTTGCTGCGGCGGCGGCAGCCTCTGCAATTCAAATGGGAATGGGAACTTGCGTTGGCGCAGGGCCTGGAGTTGTTGTTGGTGTGCCTGTCATTCTGAATTGAATCTCTCTTTCTGGAGAATCTTCTTCTAAAGAATCTGCACTCCTCTCTGTATCTGGACGTGTTTGCAAAGAATCACCACTAGACGTGCTGTTATCACCTTCTGCTGGCGCTGCCGTATTTTCTATTATTGACTGTCTGTAAGTAGCACTTATATCAGGTAATTCGAAAGGTCTTCGCTCTTGTGAAGATACGACTGATGTGGATGTGGCCGGATTCTGCCGTTCAGCTCATTCTTGTATTTGTGCTCGATATGAAGCTGTTTGTTTCTCTAGCCTTGCGTACAATTCGCGTAGACTCTCTTCAGCACTAGTATGTAGTCTTTCTGGCTCGGGATATTTTACTGGCTGTCTCCTATTTCTCGTAGTTCTAGGAGAAGTATTAGTACTTGATACGGGCACTGTTTCGTGTCGGGGCGATACGTGTGTGGCGCGTTCTGCCCAGCTGAGTTCGTCCGGGTCTTCTACTGGCTGTATCGAAGACATCTAAGCCTTCACCATCGGGAAGTCGAACGGGGATTGTCTTTTAGTAATACCGGGTAATTGCAGGATAACCTCAAAAATGCACCAACTACCAGGCTCACCGGGTGAGGGCCTCCTGGACTCTATTGGTTTGTAGTTGCGCTTCACCGTTTCCCTTAGGAAAAGCTTCCCACTTCAGGGAATGCTACTCGTATAGACTTCTGCAATTATCCCTGGGACACGTACACACACTCCTGCTCCTCTGTGCGGAATTCGTAGAAAGTACAATACACACAGTTTCACTGTTAATGCGTTTCCTTACAGCGTTACAACAGTTAATTCGGGTGACTTTCACAAGCTCAAACCACGTATCTGATTATTGCTGGCATAAAACAAATGGTGTTAAAGGCGTAAACATAGGGAATTAGTAAACCCAGAAAACAGCCAAAGAGACACAAATAATCCGTACCGATCAATACTTACTTGGTGTAATCTGGTCACAAACACCAACACTGACAACAAGTACCGCACACCTACTGCATTACCTGCAGAGGCCATGTATTTTAAGCACCGTAATGACCTATAAACCGTTGCCTTCGCTTGTAGCGCTGCAAAGTCCTCGGCGCGTATCCCGTGTCTGTGAGCTCTCGCTTTCCGTCACGAGCCACAGCTCAAGAGCATTAACCTTGGCAATGGGTGTGCGCGGAATGTGTACGACTTCCTGTCGACTGCACTGCTTTGGTGTGCTTAGCTAAAGGGGCGCTTTAATGGGAGTTAATGGTTAACCGTTCCTTTGGCGTTTGGATTGATGTAATTATTTCGAAATCTCTTTTTCCCGAATACTGTAATACAATTATTTCAGTATTGCACGTGCATGAATTGACATTACTTATGTTAATGTTGAATACTGAGTTATTCTGAAATAATTTGTGTGGATCCGACGTCGGCTTAGTATAATTCCTCAGATCTCCAATGAGGACTCGCGCCTCTGTATGTGATCGCATTTTGCCTATAGGAATAATTGGAATTAACCTGAGGGATTTGTATTTGGGTTGCCCATATATTTCTTATAATTCTATTGAGCTTAGTTTCAAGTCCGAATGATAGGCAGCCGACTGCGTTATAACCAATCTCCTTGCAGTGGTTATGGAGCATCAATAATAATTATTGATACGTGCGATTATCATAATAAACTCTGATAATGCTATCTTTGTATTCTTTCACCTATTTATCAAGTCTGGTTCGTGTCGCATTGGAAATCTTTCTATGGGAAAGTGAGGAAATTGAAACACTATTTATGATTTTATAAACCTAAATATTAATAGGAACTCATCAATGTAATATGAATACAAATTCGGAATGTAGATGGTTACAATCAATATCGGGATCACTTGAAAACAAAAGATTCCACTTCACTGAAATTAACTATGAATGTACGCCAACGATTAACTAAGGTTTTACGAAAGCACCAAGTGAACGCAACAATACAATTCATCCGTCTCGACTTCGTCGATACGGGCATTCAAGATATCGCCGCGAACTGTTTCACAGTTCGTCCCAAGACTGGGTAATACTAGGCTATGTGATTATATAAGACACTTCAACTCAGAACTAATCACTAATACGCCGCACCAGAACAAACACATAGAATGTGAGGTTCGAATAATATAACAGCCAGAATAGATAACGTGTTAAGCAACAATGTTTATAACTATAGAATACGTCACCAATGAACTCTCCTTCAACAGGCAGCTTCCAAAGACGAGGGAGGTGTAACGCAGGATGTGGCGGTCAGATATCGGGAGACTGAATCCGAATTCGGGCAGTGAAGCTGCCTCTTTTATACGCTGCTGCACCGCCGAACTTTGTCCTTGATTGTCGCGATACGATCTCTGTATTTCCCCTGAATCAGGGATCGACCAACAGGAGCGCGGATTGCGCGAGATTTCATGCAGGTGGCTTCCTGACTGTCGCCAGCTTACCCGCTTTTACTGAGTCATACGTCTATTTTGGACACACCCAAGGTTGTTCGGAGTTTGTTTCGAGTCCGGTCCAGAGAATTATCTATCATTACTTTTCGTGAGGCGAGAGGCCCACAGTACGTGAGCTATTAGTTCAAAGTGAATTTAAATATTATTCATACTACTACAGCTATCAATTCGGTGTCTACCGCTCGCGTGGACTCGTACAAGGCTGTCTTTAATGTGTGAGCTAGCGAGGCCTCGCAACTTTTCCGGACGCAGGTGTGAAGGCCGTAGCGACTTACTTAGCGGCCTGCGAACGTTCTGTGTCTACGCTTCTGCGAACTTTCGGTGTCTACTCTTTTACTCACGCATGTGTGTATTCTGGTGGTGGCTTGCATCTTATATCTTACGAATATTACTTGTATAAACTCATCGAACATAGAGAATAGTATGAAAGGGAGTCTAGTAGTAGTTAAGACACGAAGTATTTATTAGTGTACAGGAAAGAACACAGAGTCGAAAGGTAAAATATATATATGAAACGAATAAACTTAATTAATGCATTGGGCATCACGATGGATAGCTACCGACATGGCCAATACATTGGGTACCAACTTAGATACAGACATAAACAATATATTCTCCCTAATCTAGTGATCATGTACAGTATTTACTTTGAACTCCTTGCTATTTTGTACTAGCAAATTTGATCTGGGCTGTTAACGAAATTATTTGTTTTCTTACGTATTTGCACGCCAAAAGCGGATGCGTGCACAGAGGTCGTGCCTACATACAGTATCCTGACCCACCGCTGCTTGAGCGCTGTACTGTGATAACTTCGATTAGAGCATATCCCTTGGAGCATCGAGTTATCAGACTTTTCTACTCTCATCTGCAGGCTACGTGCACATTTACAAGGGAGAATATTGAGACACTCTACGTCATACGACGCAAGCACATCACAAGCTCCTGTGTATCTGGGCCCAAAGTGGGCAGCCATATGTTGGATAGCAATAAGTTTTAAACAGCTGGATCTTGACATTCAGGGAGCATCTATTACACTGCCGTACCCTGGAAGCGAAGTGAATAACACGTCATGTACAGTGAAAAATCATTCAAACCAGTTCTAGTACATAAGAGGAGAGCGTAAGCAGTCTATGTGAGCAGCAATAATTACACATGACTTAATTGATCCTATTATATTTCCTGCTTCTCTTTGGAGAAGATTAAGTCCCGGGGTACGTTGTCCACGTCAGGGTTATCTAAAAAATGCTCTAAATCAAATGAAGAGTGTCCAAAGGCATCACTGACCCTTGCTGGTCTGCAGCACTATAGTATGAAAAATGCGTCGATGAGAGAATTGATTCTGTTGATTTAAGAAACACCTGCTGATGAAAGAAATAACTGTTGATCTAGGATATACCTGCTGATGATAGAAATATCTGTTGAAGTACGGTAATATTAGTAAATGAAAGAAATAAGTGTCGTTGAAAAAATCACCTTTCTCTGTTTGTTGTAGTTAATTCTCTGATTGGTGACAGTTCAAAGGCTAACATGCAGAATAAGAACAAAACAGTCCTGGCAGCCGTGTGTTGAGAAAATTCGTTTCTCTTTGGTGGGGCACGTAATACCTCGTGAATAAAAAAAAACACATACAAATAAAATAAAGATCGATATCAATGGCCCCTTCAAAAATTGTTCCGCTGTTTCTAACAAACAGAGCGCCTGATATGGTTCCTGTAAAAAAAAAGCCAACGAAATTGACAGTTTCTTCCAACAAGTCTGCCGTTATAGCCAATGAAAGAGTGAAAGTTAGAAAAAAAAGAAACAGTATCATAAAAATATACTTAGTGCAAATTTCGCTGCTGTATAAAAGATCAGGTGTTAGCCATTGTATAATGTGATGGTAAAACAACTTTGATAGCAAAAAAAATGCGCAGTTTAAATTGCTTTGCAATATTTTTTCAGTATTTCGAACAAGTGTGCGAGTTTTTCGGCAGTAAAGTTTGGTTGCCGATAGCGCACCACACAGGCTACTGTACGATTTTTTCTGTTTTAATATCGTTACAGACGCTTATGATGTTAGAGGGCTGCTGTTCATCGAGTAAACTTAGATCTATTTTACGTATACAGTGCTAGAAATTTCATGCCTGGAGTGCTGGATGTTATACGTAAACGGTGCTAGAAAGCTGCATACTCCGCTAATTATATAGTGGGTATAGTTGTCATTCGACTTCAGTATTACTGACATTGATATATATTATAGTGGACAGAAAAAACTTGGAATATAATAGGAAAAGAAATTCCACGGAGCAAAACATAACAATCGCTCAGCTTAGTTTGCAACCTCCTCGTCGGTGACGCTGCTCCCATCTTAGAAAATGAATTTCAGTATATCTTGTATTTCTTTTCGGATTTACTGGAAGATCAAATTTACATCCAGTTGAGATCTTGCTGCGCCCAATGATAACTACATTTTAAAATGCTGTTGATGTAGAATCATCATGATTTATTTTATCAATTACTTTCAGCTTTTCATGAGCCACCAAAGCTTGGAATTTCCTCAAATACTTGGGTTTTCGTGTAACTTCTTGGTTCCACATATAGACAATCTTGTCTTTTCTCGTTTTTATAGTGATAGAAATATTAACAATGAGCTTGTCGAGCCTGCTAAGCAGACTACTAGTAAACTAAGTATGTATTTTTTTAGTAAGTCTTACGTGTCGTTTCACAATCTTAGGCTTTCCACAGCCTGATCTTTGGTATAACCGAAAATCCCATTTCGTAGTCTTTGTAACTTAAAAATAAAAAGTGTTTTGCGCGATCGACACCAGAGGGCTACGGAAATTGATGACATTTTTGCTCGTTCTTTCTGCTCTTTTGTATGTTTCAAGCTCTTTGGTGAAACCGATAGCGAGAGGGAGCTAGCATTACCCATTATGAATACATCGTTAAGAACCAGCTATTTTCTCAAGTTTCCCATTAACTCAAATAAGTATTACAATGTGGAACGAAGACACGTAAACAGTAGATGGAATAACCGGAGTTTATAACCGTTGAGGAGAAAAAATAGAGAGCGGAACATTCATTTCTCGATTCGCTCTGTACGTAAGGCACACTGCCAAGCCAATCGACTATGCGCCTAGTCAATCTTCGTTAGATAGAATCTCTACCGTTCAATGACACACATGATCGAATTTCGTTAGGCAGGTTGCTACTGCTGTTCTTTGTTTCTCGTAAGTATCCCATACTGTTCGAATGATTCGGTGCTTCCTAGCAAATGCCGCTGTGAAGGTATTGCTAAAATATTAGCCCTCATGTTAACTGTTAACTGGGCTTTAAAGAGTGCCACAGGTGGCGTTTCGGATATATCTCTAAATTCAAAGTAAATCAGCCCTTAAAAAGCTATGTATTTTTTTTTTGTTACAACAAAACAAAGCCTGGGCTTTGATGAAGTCAATAGACTATTGGGCCTAGTGTAAACCCTTGTTTAGGCAGATGACAGTGTCATGTCAGTCATTTGTGTACATGTTTTGTCTACGCAAGGAAGATATCTTTTCTAGGCTAGCCAGCAAGTTGTTCTTCTGTTCAGTCTCCGCAGGGCACCGTTTCAATGCAAGCAAAACCTCGTAGCAGGAGTGTCGTCCCACGTACAGCCCCAGTCAAAGTACAACACTGGGTTTTCATCCATCCCGAAGCACTCTTCAGGTGAACCGAAGGGATTGCCAACTACCCATCCATGGAAGATGGTTGGAGACACGGGCTCCTGGGTGCTGTACACTACGACAACACCGTCAGCTCGCCTTTGTAAGTCGATGTGGAAGAAGCGGCTAGTGCGGATACCCAGCTGGACAATTTCCTGCAATACGCGAAATTAAATAGTGAACCACATATTGTGGTTACTCTGCCACACTACCATATTCTATACCGGTAGTCATAACACATGGTTGCTTTGAATATTCGTGAATGAAAATTAAGTGACACTCGGGCATTATTGCAAGATTATAGGTACGAGAAATTAATAATTTGATGTTGGTTCACTAAATTGCTCCAAATTCTGAAATTTTGCTATAAAAGGATCAACATGATACTAACTATTGATGCGATTTTTTCGTATTTAATGTCGGTCATAAAACAAATGAACTGTTCATGGACGAAATGAAGAATTAGATCTTCATAGTTAACACTAATTAGGAATAAATAGAAATTATATAAAATTAGAGCATGTTAGGGCAGTAGTATCCGGTTCCTTCACTAATTCCATTACTGAAGTAAGAGGATCAACATTACCCTCAAGTTGACCGGATGAGGCAGGAGATCGGCATCACGCGCTTGGCAGAAGTCGTACACAGCTCTGAAAAAAAAAAAAAAAAAAAAATGAGCAGGCTGGTTAGTGGTGTCGCGAGTTTGTTGTGCTCTACCATATACATACATTGTTTGTATGTATGTATGTATGTATAGTGAAAGTCAATACAGAGAAGCAGCAAGTTACAGTAACTAAATTTTCGCGTGTGTTTTAATTTCATTGTTCTGCATAATCTTACTGTATAAGATACTGTGCCTGATAACACTCTTCAATATTGGCAAAATAAGCTTTTTCGTTAACCATTGCAACTGTAAATCCGCAAAGAAAACATTATTCGCTCATTCACTTCCAGAAAACAGCCCCTCTGATGCTGAAAAATAGCAACTGAAGATTTCAGTGACATTGATTTTCATTTCTAAATATGTAGCATATAAGTTCTTCACAAGGAGAAGCTATCGCTGGAAAACTACACTTTGAGCATTTTCACGCAAATGTTGGCTTTCTGAAAAAAAAAAGTCTTTAGGGCATAGTGCAGCTGAATGCTCGTGAGTAAAAATTGGATAGAAGTCTCGAAACGAGTTGTGGGCAAGTGGAAAATTGGAAATTTTCCGAATGGTATTGTGCAGTCCCCGGTACGTGTGAGTACTTGCACGAGCACAGCTGTGTGAGGTACTCAGTATCTAACTCTCTATAGCTGGGGTGTTATTCTCTTCGACGGATGACTAGGATCGTGGTGCCAGATGACTTAGTAACAGGCAGGGTAAGAACACTCGCAGGATTAGTCGTAGATTCAGTAGTAAGAACTGCAGAGGTACAGAGTAAGTTCCAGGTGTCATGCAACGTTCGTACACAAAACCTGTAGGGACGAGTCTTGCGGGAGCTATCTCTTACTGGCGCGTCTCCTGTTTATAGATTAACACTTTGGGAGAGACACGATGCAGTGTCACAGGTAATCTCGCGCTAGTACAGTTTTTATGGACTACTATAGTTTTCCTTGGCCGTGTTACACTGTTTTTTCGCTGATAATTCTTAAACAAATTGTCGGATCACTATGGTATTTCAACACAAAGCCTTTACAACCGTACCTATTTTATGGCCCACGTATAGCACGTAGATGTGTATATGTATATGTGTATACAGAGGAGTTTACTCCTGTGTATTAGACCTATATTATACTGAAGCCTGGAAGTCGCGTCTACCCGTTCGAACGACGACCCAGCTAGTGTTGCTAAGTTGTCAAGGCGAAATATCTTTAGACCGGTGCTGAAATATCTGTATTCTGCCAGAAATATCCGTAGATCTAATACTTTCACGAACGTGTCTTGTCTGTCATTTATCTATAAATTATATTACAGACCATTTCAAACTCTGTGAATGATACTGCCTATTACAAACTATACCCACCGATCTACTATGTATAGGTTCTAAAAAACAATCTACGGTAACCACATTCGACAAACACTCAGAACAGTGGCGTAATTCTGTATATAATAGTCTTTCAGGAAGCCATCTCATTTAAGAAAAATCGCTCATTTATCGACTTCTCTGGCAAAATATTGTGACACTGGTGCATTATCTTTTCTTGCATTAAAATCTGTAAATATAAAGATTTAATCCTGATCTACGGATGTCCAGATTTTTTTAAACTGCCCAATATCTACGGATACTTGGAGTGATTTGTTCTAAATGCATAAAATTTCAAAAGATACAATAAGCATTTTGTCCTGTATTCACACGTTGATCAACTATGCCGACGATTCCCCTTTGATGGCGGCGATACCTGTGCCTCGCCTGCGTGATGCTGTAACTCAGTCTCTGAATAGGGATTTGTCACGCATTAGTGCATGGTGCTCGGCCTGGAGTATGAAGCTGAACTGAATGCCAATAAGACCAAGTCGATGATTATCAGTCGATCTCGGACACTTGTACCGCGGCATCCCCAAATGGAGATTGATAACACTTTGCTTCAGAAGTCTAGCTTATAGGTTGGTGTCACGCGCTTCCACTAAGATTGGGCTCCTGCGTAAAGTGAATTCCGTGTTTGGTGATAGTCAGGTTGCCCGTAGATGTTTTTATACGTTTTTGCTGCCTGTGTTGGAGTATTGCTCACCGGTCTGGGCTTCAGCTGCTGACATTCACTTGCGTCTGGTGGACGGACTTGTTAGTTCAGCCAGCAGGCTGTGCGCTGATAATTATAATAATGAACTAGTGAACCTGTCCCACAGGAGAAGAATCGCAGAGCTATGTATGTTTTATGAGGTGTACTGTACAATAATGAGAGGCATTGGTTGTACTCTTCTCTCCCTGCCCTCAAGGTTTTTGGAGAGAGACTCGTGCTGTGTGCGGAGCACACTCAATCACTTTGAAGGCTGTCAGACGTCGAACCAATCAGTTCTGTCGGTACTTCGTGCCCTGGTCGACTAAGATTTGGAATTTGTTGCCGGCATCCGCTTTTGGTCGTGTTGGCCTGCAGGCATTCAAGATAGCTGTTATGTTTTTTTGTTGGATTTCTTTTCGCAGTGTTTTGGGCTTCCCGGTGTTGAACGATGCTTCATTTGGGTTGTATTACCTGTCCGTGGGAGCTCAAGCGTAAAATTTTAATAATAATAATTCAGGCTATTTGTTGTATTATTTTCAAATAAATGCGATAGAAGTACCTCTGTCATTGTGCCTATTCTTCTTTGCGGTTCATTTATATGTCGCCGAAAATTCCTCGCAGGTAACTTTCTAATAACTTATCAAAGAGCTCTCGTGCTGCCAATTTAGCCGATTGTATCCCTTCCTAGCCGATAGCGAGTATAGTCTAACTGATAGCCGAAAGTTCAGCCGATTTTGGTGTGCTTCCTGCCAATTTTTCGCAGTTTTGGTGCTATCATGGTAGTGGATCTGGGGCAATTTCACCCAATACCTTTCTTAAACCTTCACATAAAGAAGATTATGCTCCAATGTCTCAATATTTTGTCACGAAAATCAATAAATGAGCCATTTTTTATAAGGGATGGCTTCCTTAATAGACCATTACCTATATAGAGTTACGCCACTGTTCTGAGTGTTTGTTGGATGTGGCTAGCGTAGATTGGTATTTTCTAGAACCTATTGCAGATCGATGGGTATAGTTTGTCATAGGCCTTATCATTCACAGAGTTTGAAATGGTCTGTAATATAATTTATAGACAAATGACAGACATGACACGTTAGTGAAAGTATTTATACCTACGGATACTTTTGGCAAAATACAGATATTTCGGCTCCGGTCTACATATATTTCGCCTCGACAATCTGGCAACACTGGGTTGTCGTTCGTACGTGCATGTGGATGCGACTTCCAGGCTTCAGCTTACTATAGGCCTAATATACAAGAGCAAACTCCTCTGTATACACATAGGTATAGCAATATGCTATGTGGGCCATAAATCAGGTAAGGTTGGAAGGCTTTGTGTTGAAATACCATAGTGATCCGACTATGCTGCCGCGTATTTTGGGGGAGCTATATGTGTTACTGCGTGGTTGGCGATCCTTATTTACTAGAAGCGACCTCCAAATACACGAATGGCAAGTGCACCGATAGCCGTTGCCCTGCTTTGGCTGCGGGCTCAGCACATGCCTTTATTTATCTACGCATGGGTTCCTAGCTGGAACTTCTTCTAGACACTTACTATTAACAGTCTGTCGTTATATCTCTCTGTACAGTGATCTCACTATTATACTGGGAGTCGGGGAATACTTCACCGTTCTTTATTATTCCTCACGGATAACCGTAGGTTCGCCAGGTGTTGGCCGTAACACATAGATTTACTGGTCATCCCTATATATTTGTCACTGGCTGTACGATCATGCAGTCTATAGCGATTAGTTATGCTATAACAACATTGTGCAACTCTAACGGCTCTATATTTAGTCTCAGTACAAAACACTGTACAATACACTTGTTTTGGTGCACTATGTTTAGGTCTCAGAGCACAAGCACTCTATATAGAATAGACCTTTAGGGTGGACAGGTCTTTTAGTGGTTTATTTCAATGCTCACACCTTTGGTGCATTGGCTTCTACACACGACAATTCGTTAACAAATTATTAGCGAAAAACGGTGAAACACGGCAGATGAAAACCACAGTAGTTCCGGAAAATGTCTAAAAGTTGGCTATAATGATGGCCGGCTTGTGCTCCTTTTGAATTATATGATGTATTTTAAGACTTTTGATTCGCAGTCTATTCTTAATCTCACTTAATAATATATAAAGCATAGCACTGTCTGCATTACTGATTGGTAGCTACAAAAAAAGTCAACTTGACAGCTAACGCTAAATAGGAAATTCACAATGACTGATTCGTGCTGCAGATACATGCCGCTGTCTTGTGTTTGCAGAGCAGAATTATGGCGTTTGAAAGAGAATGCTTATGCGACAGCAGCTACCATCTCTGTTTTGATTTCGGTCAGTACTCCCGCAACGGCGCCTGAAATACTGACTGAGCTATCCTACTATACCTAGAACTCGTCCGCCTTCCAGACAATCTCGATTTCCAGGCACTCTGGCATTCGGTCACTGTTGGTGATGTTCATCCCAACATATGTAGAGATCGTCTGCCTTCCAGACAATTTCGATTCCCAGGCACTCTAGCATCCGGTCACAGTGGGTGTATAATTAGGCTATTACCACGAGGCACTTCATTGGGACTAAAATCAAGTTTTGTTACGTACAGGTCTGCTGGGAGTGACTAGGGTTTGAACCGCAGGGTAGACGGAATTACTATTTTTTCTATAAAATGAATTTGATTCTGGTACCTACCATGCTCACCCAATTAAAAATTTCAGCAGTCATTCCAGCGGCGCTGCGCAATTTTAAGCCGTACATACACCCGCGAACTCCGCAGTAATTGCGCAACGGCTGCGCAGTTATGTCCGCTTTTCAAGGG
>LQNS02000140.1:11112513-11123246 GCA_001587735.2 Parhyale hawaiensis
GCAAACTGCGGCACCACAGAAGACACCCAGCAGAGTGACTCCACACACGTGGGGTGACGTGAGCAACGTCACCTGGACTTCTTCCGAAGACTCTCAAGGTAACTCAAGGTAAGGTAGATATTCGTACTCAACTTTCTCGGAGGAATAAAAAGTAGCGTTTTACGACTCGTCAGAAAATGCTCCCAGTAGGCGTGCTGTAGGAATAGCACTGATGAAGAACAAGAAACAGGACATGATTACGTGAATATTGGCCATGATTGACAAAAAACGGTCTTTAGGTTTGAAATCATGCACTCGAACTGATGAAGAAACAGTTGAAACAGTAACAGCGACAAATTGTTTCTTCCCCAGTGTGATTCACTGCATAAACCGCTCTAGCGTACTAAGTTTCACGTTTCATATAACTTTTTGAACGACTTTTGTACCTCATTATAGTCTATGTACTTTGATGCGTTACGTGAACCCTACACCTGAGTAACACTTCCATGTGCTGGTTTTCAGCAGGCAAATCACAGGCTGCACGTCACAAGTCCATCATTGGTGTCATCGGTCACAGTTTGAGTGAACAGGAAAAGAAAAAAAAAAGGGAAATCTAACATCTATAATGTTACTCAGTTTAAAAAAAAAAGTGAGTTGTAACGTTGGATGAACTGAGCAGTATTCCACACAAGCTCTATTGGACACTTTATACAGCTTTATTGAAATAATCTACCGGTTTCATTCAATGCTGCAGCAAAATATCCGTTTTGTTTAGTATAGAATGTCAGTCTACTTTGTCTCCTGGCTTATATTTGATAACCATATTCTGCTGTGTTAAATAGATCAGTCATTATCTTTCGTCCTAAATAGTTTCTGAAAAAATAGTCTATTATTCCTTAAATGAAATTACTTGGATCCAGCAAACAATCTACGTAGATTCTGATACTTCAGAATATATTTTTCCAATTAACGTATATTATGTTCAGCAATCAGCCTAACTCTGTTATCTCTGTTCTTGGAGTATAGTGCCAAAAAAATTAGGAGAATTATTTGTAGAGTAACAGAGGAGGTGCATGTATCAATTCGGCAGGACAAATAAATGGTGGGCTACCCTCAAAAGTAGCTCAACAATTTCTTTTCTCTAAGGAATAGTTTTTAGAGCAAATAAAAATCCAAAAGTTTGCTTAGAAATGTACAGAGTGAATGGTTTATGTACAGCATTTATGTTTCGTTGTCTGACATTCAATAGAATAAAAAAATCCCATTTTTTCATGAACTTATAGAATTTGGTGTACATCGATATCATAGTTTCATTAGGCATAAAATAAAAATTAACGCAAAAACAAAGCATATAAAGCCGTACAATGCAGACATAGCGAATCTAACACGTACAATGAAGAGCTAACAGTAAGAAGAGATTATATCACACTACAAAGAAACGCAGCGCATTTATTAATGTAGGGATGTCACATCGCATGACGTTGAAATAAGCGCCCATTCACATAATCATTATTTTTTATTTAGTGATAACAAGACAACATTACCGAAAAACTCACATAAGTTCTGAAACCATGATTTTCTTTGTACCAACTCCAAAATCTAATCATTTGTGCCTTCTGATAGTTGTAGTAGTTTCTTCGATTTTCTTGAAGATCCTTTCATTACTTTTTGAGTCGTGGTTTTAAAAAAAAACATCATGGCAAACATACAAGTCAAACATACCAACGAAAAAACCGATCTGCCCCAAAATTTAACCATATTGTCATTGAAAATTACTAACAACTCCTGTATATTTCATAAAGATTCATTCATAACGTTCTGAGTTATTATGCTAACAAGTATAAAATCAAACACAACGACTAACACACGAACGAAGAAACAGATCATCACAAAAATATAATCATTTACTCTTCGTGATAAAACTAACAAGTCATGTATCTTTTTTTTTTTTTTTTTGAAAGTCGGTCCGTACCTTTTTAAGTTATGGCAAAAATGAGACAAACAAACGGATGATACGATCTTCACCAAAAGTTAATCATCTGTTTCTCCTAACATACCTAGTATTCCTTGTAAATTTGGTAAAAATCCGTCAATAACGTTTTGAGTTAATTTGGAGACAGATAGACATAATAACAGACAAATAGACAGACAAACCCTACGTAAACACAATTTCCTTGGTGGAGATAATTACATAGTGTTTTGAAGTAAACTGCTTATCCTCTACGTAGATTTTTTTTTCTTGAGGACGGCTAAAAACCCTTTTAGTAGGTAGATGTATTGAAACATTTGACGGTCACACCACCAACCTTTCGTACTTGCAACCTGAAAATCCCAAGTACACTAAGTTGCCATTTACAGAATGAGCAGAAGCATTATCAGTCATGTACAAAATGTTTTTACGAAGAAATAAACTTTACTGAACAGCCATTTGGAAAAGGGCTCCACACAATAGCTGACAACATCTAGCAGATTCATTTTCACTCCGTGTCGAACTATGATAAGGCCAGCAATTCATAGTTTGATAGGTTTATTACACACAGATAAACTTTACAATAATGAAAACTTTCTGAGTTCAATATACGTACAGTAATATATTTGCACAACCCATAGAAAAGTTGGGGAACTTTATGGGTAACAAGTAGTAATTAGACTAATACAATTGCATAACCTAATCTTTACACTGCTTATTGAAGGCGTCATTAGATATACGATCTAATAGGTGTATTGGAATCCGATTAACAAGTGATACGGTTTGGAAAATAGTTGAACATTTCTCTACATCAACCCTCACATTTGGAAGAATGAGAATGGAGCGTCTCATCTCGTAGTTTTGATGGGGTATGAGTGATGCGTAATATTGTTGAAAGACAAGAGCATGGTTATGTATGAGTGAACGGAAAAACGTAAGAAGCGAATAGTTATACACATCTTGAAATTGCAACATTAGTAATCCGCGGTACATATCACTACGATTCATCAACGGTATATTATTTCGAACCCGTTTAACGCGAAGTATTAGCCTTAGTATATTATTTTGCACAACTTCTAGTTTACGAATGTAACAATGAGGGGCTGCACCCAAGATGATAATATTTTGAATTAACAAGGAATACGTTAATGAATAATAAATTTGTTTCAACGAATCCCGATTGACATAATTAGACATTGCATATATTATACCATGAACGCCACTGATCTTTCGGCCTAACTCTTCAATGTGGGCTTTGAAACCAAGTTTGTCATCAAGAATCAAACCAAGATATCGAAACTGAGACACCCATTCCAATTCTTTATCGTTGAAATGAATCGTCGGTAAGTCAGGGCGAGAACAAGGAGTGGATAACATCAGCTTAGTTTTATCCTGATGGGCAATCAGTCTATTTGAATTAACCATTGCGATAGTTTACTTACAATGTGTTGAATATCAGTTATGGCTGAGAGAAAATTGCATTTAGTTGTGTAGAACACTGCATCATCAGCAAACAGAACACACTTCATCCCAACAGCAGTTATATCATTAATACAAATGTTGAAAAGCAACGGTCCAAGTACGCTTCCTTGAGAGACTCCAATTTTAATAGGTAAAACTTGAGATTTAACGGTATCACATAGTACATATCGGTCACGGTTGGATAAGTAGCCCGCTAATAATGCATTTGCTGTCCCACGAATACCATAGTGTTCGATTTTTTTTAACAACAACTGTTTGTCAACCGTATCGAACACCTTCTCCATGTCTAAAAACAGGGTGACCCCATACGATTTATCGTGAAAACACTTTAGTAAGTCAGTTACTAGATGAAATATCGCTAAGGTAGTATTAGATATGGCACGAAAGCCAAATCGTCGGCTCGAAATTACGTTATGGATGGGTAGGAACTCGGTTAATCTGGAGTGAATTATTTTTTCAAGTATTTTATTGAACGTTAACAGCGTTGATATTGGTTTGTAATTTGCTACATCATTATAATTGCCTGATTTGAATATTGGTATAACACGAGCATGCGTCAGTAAATCGGGGTAAAAACCAGTAGCAAAACACTAGTTGAAAATATAACAACGTGGATTAACCATACAATTAATGACTGTCATGAAAAGAAAAGGTTGAATTTCGTCACGGTTACAACGTTTACCGCAGAGAGATTTTAATATTTGTTATGTTTCATGGGTATCAGTGGGCTTCAAGACACAATTAGGTATCATAAACATAATCAGTATCAATGGACAATTTCGAAGCTTGTTGAGGTAGGTCTTGTACCGGAGTCGTTGCAATAGAAGTGAAATAATTGTTAAAATGTTTAGCTGATTCAGCGTCTGCAAGCGCATTTACGTTTAAGCTGAGTGAGATGTTTTTCGTGGTTGTCTTTCTACCTATGATCTCATTTAGGACTTTTCACAATTTCCGAGATGAATTACTGGATTCATAAATCCTCTCTCTATGATAACATTCTTTCGATTTACGTATAAGTCGATTCAGCACATTTCTATATACTGTTTGCAACTTTTTTTGTAATTATATCTCGTTTGAATAAATTATACAATCGATACTTCTTTTTTATGACAAATTTTATATCCCTAGAAAACCATTTCCGCCTGCTATTTTTCACTTTATCGTTAAGGATATCAGCTCACAAAACTACTCCACCTTCACCTTGGTGGCCACGAAGGAGCCGATGCAAGGCAAGTTCTCCTTAATCGCAACTCATATTGCCTCTATAGTTGTATCTAGTTTTTCTCTAACTGTTTGCTTAACTTCTCTATTTAACAAATTTCCATCTGATTGATTCTACTTTCTATCTAGAAGTGTACCCATATTGCTTCAATGTACCAATTTGATCTCACATATTATGTTAACACAGTGCTCTTGAGAGCGTTCAAATTGCCTACATTTGCTGCTAGAATTTGCTGTTGAGAATATAATCCGAAAAAAACTAAGATGACCTTGCAGTTGTTTACCGCAAGCAACCATAACGCCGTTCTAAGAAGGAAAACTTTACGTTTTCATATATACAATCTCATTTTATATAATAAAGCATTTAAAAATGGTTGTCATACAATGCTTTACGCTATTTGTTGGATACTGTACTCAGTTGGGCGTGATTCTATACTCTTGTGAACTGAGTCCCTCACTTATCAGTTCATATTAACTATTGCAGAGAGTTATGCTGAAGCCGCATAGCTACAATTCCGAGTTTAAGAATGATGAGACTTACAAGGTTAACGCACGGGGAATGGCCAAGCTGCAGTGCACCATGGCAAATGGGCTTGTGACTTGAAAAATCTAGTACGCGAAGACGTAGCCATTTACATTGTTGCTTCATCATTACATTTGGGCCTCCAGAATGTCCTACATGTCATACAATCATAATAGTTGCACAAAAATATGCATCTAAGCATATATATATACACGAACTTTTTAGCTTTCTGAAGGATAAAATTTTGAAAGAGCGTTGGCTAAAAGACTTGTAAAAGAGCGGATGAATTCTACCGGCAAATGCCCGCATGTGTCAGAAGCACTTTTAGAGTCATGCTCATCGTCTTTGAAATGCAATAGATCAATCGAGATTTATCGAGAAAAATATGGTATTCTGTAGATGTAATATTCATTTTCGTCTTTTGCCAATGATCTGCTATCTTCTATATAGTTTCAAACCGCTGCAACAAAAATTGGCTCCGATGTGAATGAGTAAATACCGAGATAGAGGTATTTCTACAAGAATAGCATGAAAGGACCAGAGAAACAAATTACTTTCTTACCAGCGAAGTAATATCAAAACAAAAGTCTATACATAATACGCAGAAGCCATATAATTGCTCGGTAAAATTAGAAAACAACTAAAGAACTCTGAGAGCGCATACCTCCGCCAAGTACGGCAACGGTAACGAAAAATTCGAATTAGCTCTGAAACCATGTTTTTTGTATCAACTCCAAAATCTAATCGTTTGTGCCCTTTAATAGTATAAACAGTTTCTGCAATTATTTTGAAGATCCTTTCATAACTGTTTGAGCTATGCTGCTAACAAACATTAGGGCAAACATGAGTAAAACATACAAACGAAACAAACGATCTGCACCAATATATAACCATCTTTGCCTTTTAACATTATTAACAGCTCCTGTAAATTTCATAAAAATTCATTCGATACTTTTTGAGTTATTGCGTAACAAACATTATGACAAACACAACTAAAACATTGAAACGAATAGGCCGATCTGCACCAAAATGTACCCATTTTTTGCCTTTCAAAATTATTAACGAATCCTGAAAATTTCATAAAGATTCACTCGAAACTTTTTGAGTTATTTCGCTAACAAACATAAAATCAAACATAGCAGCAAACATACGAACGAAAAAACAGATTATCACAAAAAATGGTCATTTACACTTTATGATATACCTAATAACTCATATTCAAGTTTCATATAAACTCCTCTATTATTTTTTGAGTAATGGCATTGAGAAAAATGAGGCAGACTAACAAGCAAACAAACAAACAAATTGATAGACTGATTTTCATCAATAGTTAATCATGTGTTCCACCTAACATACCTAACAATCCCCGTAAATTTCGCCAAAATCCGCTAATACCTTTTTGAGTTATCTTGGTGTCAGAAAAACCCGACGAAAACATAACCTCCTTTTGGAGGTAAAAACATCAGCTACTATACGCTGAGCGCGTCACAGTAGTAGTCCTATAACAGTAGTGTCGCGTCCGACTCGCGTTAACTAACTTGCAACAAATTACCTAACCGTAATCTCCACACCTCAACTGTCTTTCAGAACGATATTGTTGAAACTGGCGAATGTTAGATCCATATTTTTTCCAAAGATGCTGGATTTTTATGATTGGGAGAGGAGGATATGTTAACGACGAGTACCCGACGGCACAGCTTAGGGCCACATTTTACAGACACTCCCAACGGGTGCGTGCATGTTATGAAAAAATCTAAATAATAATAAAATTTTATCCCTCAAACAGCTAAAAAAAACTTCGTAGATGCTTTGATACATATTTTTGTGGGACTATCAAGAGCGCAGGACATGAAGGACACTCTGGAGTCCCAAATAAAATGATGAAGAAACATTGTAAAATAGCTACTTATAATAATAGTACTAGGATTTTATGACGTCACAAGCCCATTTCCTATGGTGCACTGTAGCTTAGCCCCTCCCCGTGTGCTAACCTTGTAAGTCTCATCATCTTTGGCCAAGGTAATTTAAGGTATTGACACCGGCAACTCATTGCGGAGATGCGAGAGAGTCGGGCTTCAGTTTCTCTACCGTATTTGTGCTACCGGTTTTTAATGTGTATCGAAACGGTCCGTGAGCTGCTCATCCTAGCCAACGAGCTAGGATGAGCATAGAGGAGGAGGGAGCTCTGAGGCCCATCAACAGATTCGACAGCGAGTCAACCAGATGTGAGACGCTTTCATGATTCTAACCTGTGGAAATGATGGGGGAGCAGTGAGTTTCACGGGGGAGCAGCAGACAAACCGAGTTACTGATATGCGATTGGTGCATACGCGACTGGCTGACAGCTATAAGAGACTCTTGATCTGCAAGGACGAGGCTCCTGGCTCCCTCCTCTTTATAGAAGCTCCTTGAACCTTGCAACCAGTTGGGAGTCGAAATCCCTGTTTGACTCTGCGGCACGGGCGCCAAACTCGCCATTCTGTGTACGTTCATCACGGTGCGTTCAAGTTTGCTTTCTTGTCGCATCGGAACCACGAGAAGCACTACAATAAGCACAACCTATCCTAACCTAACCTTGCCTAACCTTACCTTACCTAACGTAACCTAACCTTACCTAACTTTACCTAACCAAACGTTGCCTAACCTAACGTTGCCTAACCTAACGTTACGTAACCTTACCTTACGTAACCTTACCTTACCTAACCTTACCAAACCAAACCCTACCTAACCTAACCTAGTCTTCGTTACAGCGAGCAACACAGCACGCGAACTTGAACGCCGCCCGCACGCACAGTGATTCGCACACAGAATCGTCTCAAACGTACATAGCGCTTGGCGAGTTTGGCGCCTGTGCGCCCCGGCATTGTTCATGCGTCCAAACCAGTGCAGCGGAAGCGAAGATGAGTGAATCACTCGTCGTTGTGAAATACACTTAAAATCGGTAAGATAGATACGGTGGCCTGAACGACATGCGAGGTGTCCATCCGCACATCACGTTGTTCCTGGGAAATCTAAAGTGGCCCCGGCACTAGACTCACCTTTACAAGGCTCAAGCACTCATCTGGGTAAAGAAAGTGCCGCACGCCCGCCTTCATATTGTCTCTCGCTTACTTGTGTCGGGCCTAAACATTCACTTATACAGTTTCACAAACCTACTTATTTAGGGGGGCACATACTCACATGCATAGGTTCTCACTCTCACCTGGGCAATACCCACATGTATGTACCCATATTAGGTTTCTGTAGACTCACCTGTACAGCGCGCAGAGTCCCGTAGTAAAGCCATGGCACTTGATGATCTGTGGTAGACTGCAACCGAGCACTTTTCTGGGGCCAGGTGGCCTATATTTTGCAGTCGAAACCAGAAGCTGTATGCTAGGTTTCGCAGTTGGCCGTTCGCTGCTCCTACCCCCCTCCAAATCTATGCATCTTCCTACACTGGTCTGTGTAGTGCAGGACTTTACACTAGCCTGTGCAGAGCCCCACTGAATCATATGCACAGGACACCCTCTCATCTTCACGCGGCTCCAAATGCATCTTTTTACACGCTTTATTTAGCCATGCAGAAGCCATTACTCAAGTACGGGTTCAGGGTGCAACATTAACCTGTGCAGAACTCATTCATCTGTGCAAGGTCCTCAACTCACCTCTATAGGAACCCACATTGACATAGCCACATCTACCTAAACAAGAACCCACACTCACCTGTGAAGGGTCCCACAACACGCCTCCGCATGTTTCCACCAGAGCACATGCTTTTGCACAGCCTACGGCAGATGCACAGCTCGCATCGATAACAGTAAGCGGGTAGTACAGGTTAGTGACCAGTGTCAGGGTGTAGTGCAGTATCGCCATTGTAACGTTCGATCGTCTTCCAGCTCTGCTTAGATCCAGTTTTGATCCCCCGTTCTGCTGCAAGAGAGAATTTGTGGTCAATTTTTTACAAGAACTCAACTGATGCGTATCATATATTAAAAAGGAAAATAGCAGAAAAATAAATAACACAATGTTCTTCAATAGTTGTTATTGATAAAACACAGCAGGGCATATTATCGTTATTTTTCCTACGGTACACCCATCAGTCATCTCACGGGTGACCAATTGATACGTAGAGCAGCTCCAGAGCACCCAAAACACTGCTAGGATTCTCTAAGAGAACGTCGAATTCCGCTGTAGGCCACTGTAGTGGCTACCTTTGCACGGCCAAGAATAGATCTCTACAGGACAGGTCACATGCTGTGATGCTCAATAAAACTCAGTCGCCCTATATCGTGAACAGCTTCGGTGTTCCACAAGGATCGATCTTGGAACCGATTTTATTCTCAATATTCGTCAATAAAACCCCCCTGGATCAGCATAACTGCACCTTCTCTATGTATGCCGATGATGTCCAAATTGCAATTTCATTTGAGCGAAGCGGAGAAAAAATTTGGGTATATATGCAGAAGATCTCCTGAACTAGCTGAAAGCATGGTACGATGCAAATGGGCTAAAGCTAAATACGGATAAAACCCAATGCATTGTATTTAGCACTCAACAACTCTACAAGCAGCTGCAACCTATCTCTATTTCCTTTAACAGCTCAATCATTACCCCTCGCGATGTTGTCAAATCGCTTGGGGGTGTGGATGGATAAACATCTAACGTTGGACAATCACATTCAATAATTATGCAACACCGTAAACGGCATGCTAAATATTTTTCCACAAAATTAAACATCTTTTAGATAAAAAATCTGGTCTCTTTCTTATCCACTCGCTTGTTTTCTCTCATTTCAACTACTGTAGTTTGATCTGGGGTAATGCCCCTGAATCTCTGATATCAGATGTACAAAAAGCCCAGAATTTTGCAGCAAAAGTGGTTCTCAACGTAAAATTCACCAAACGCGGTCATGCCAGCCCACTGTTAGAAAACTCCAGTGGCCACGAATTAGCACGAAATTAAAGGTAGATGAAGCCCAATACGTTTTCCGTTCGCTGCATGGCGCTCCTAGAAATGCCGAGGTTGTGCAGTTTACTCGAAACAGTGAAATCAGAGGACGATCTCTTCGGCGAGAGCATCTCTAATTGCGCTGCAGCAGCATCAACAAGCTCTTTCTATCTCTGGAACTATGCTTTGGAATGCTCTTCCCGCTTCAATTCAGGATGTGACTGAATATAATCAGCTTACCAGGTTAGTGTGGTCAGAATTCGAGCAGCTTTAATAATTGCGCAAAATACTCTAGATGAATTGTGCTAAAATGCTAAAAGTGTAGGAGGCACACTGCTGTCCGCAATATAAATGTCAATAGCTAGGATCCTTTAGATTTGCTCTTTTTTTTCACATCGAAAATATAATACTACTAAATACACTGGCAGTGATGGGCAGTATTTAAATACAATTGTATTTGTCATAACCCTAATAAAAATATCGTAAACTTTCAAGTTCCATTATTGCAAAATAAAAGGAGTTTTAAGTAAATCCCAGAAATGAGCAAGTCTGTCAAGCTAGTATATTTTGGAGAAAACTCGAGTCCCTGAGGTTTATGCTAAATGCACAATTTGTCTTAAATATATGGTA
>LQNS02000140.1:11144106-11157513 GCA_001587735.2 Parhyale hawaiensis
GGATTTCCTTTAGCAGCGTTTTGGGCTTCCCGGTGTTGCAAATGCTTCATTTGGGTTGTATTACCTGTCCGTGGGAGCCCAAGCGTGAAGTTTTAATAATAATAATAATAAAAAAAAAAATTTTGAACAGTATGATGGAGTGCTCGCCATGGCTGTGTTCCCAGTAGTGTAGCCGCTGGAAGCGTTGCAAAGATTTCATGTTATGTGCTCTCGTTGGCAGCTACCGTGGCGGCTGCCCCGGTAGCTGCATGCTCTCGTTCGTAGCTCTAACACCTTGTACCGCTCGTTCGATGCCAAGCCAGGCACGCGAGCTCTTTGCAGATTTTGGTGTGCTGACTCGGCAGTTTTGTGTACATGCACGGCGCCGTGGCGGAACTGCTTTCCTCAGAGATGAGGGGATTGGGGGTCTCGGGTCATTTGTTCTTTCCGTCAATTTGGCGCGATGGATAGTTCTTGGTGACCCGAAGTCGACTGCAACTACACTTACTCATATGGGGCCAGTGGGCCTATACCCGTAGAACAAACCAGTGCATGTGGGTTTCCCAGTTGGAGGTGTGGTCTAAGTTGACTTTACTTTTACCTTTAAGAACACAGTCTACAAATAAAATGGACTCTGGTGCCACCCTTAATATTTTCAGATATTAATTCGGGTGGTAAAACGACATACTGGTAGCTATATCACTCATAATTACATCCTCCAACGAGGCGATGTTTTCGTCGACGTTGTGTGTTTGTTTGTCACCGTAATAACTAAGAAATTTTGGGTGGATATATTCAAAATTTACAGGCATTGTTAGGCATGTTACGAAGTACAGACGGTCGACTTTTGGTGAAAATCCGTTCAACCTTTTTTATTTTTGTCTGCCTCTTTTTTCTTGGCAGCATAACTCCAAACATCATGGGCGGATCTTCACAAAATTTTGATGATTTTTTATGAATATTACAAATAGCAAATGATCAATTTTTTGTGATGAACTATTAGTCTGTTTGTTTGTCTCTGTGCTTGGTATTATGTTTGTCAGCGACATGATAGGACTCAGACAGTTAAGAACGAATCTCTACAAAATTTGTAGGAATTGTTGGAAAGTGTTAAAAGATAAAAAATTAATCCCTATTAGGAATTATCGTTGGAAATAACTATGATTATGGTCGAGCTTGGCTGCAAATCATTAGTAATCACCAGCAGTTATCGGGTGCCTTCCAACTTTTATGGTTGGGCTAATTCTAAGGTTTCCAACCATAATTTATGATGGTAAGTAGTCATTGATCAAAAATGTTTTTCAACCATGTTTCCATAGTTACCCAACTATCTGCCCCCGTATTCGCCAACAGCATTTTCCTCGCTCTTCACATATATTACAATCTGTAAATTATTTCTGATACAAAATCACGTCAGCACTGGATGCCTGCTTTGAATTATAGTACATTGAAGTCGTCCGGAGAGACAAAGTGCTCTTTGAATTGAAGTTTCGAACCCTTTCAAAACTGTTGGCTCTTGACAGTATTAGGTGTCTCTTGCCCAACTGACGTGCGCAACTTGTATCTATTGCTTTCTAAACCTCAAAAATGGGTGAACATGTAATAAAGAGTCGATTTGGCGTTCAAAACTTGGAGTTTGACTTTTTCATTCCGAAGAATTAACAAGCCCAATAGGAACCAAGCGAGCCTACTACAAGCGTGGCTAACTACTGTAGTACGGCAGTCTTTTGGGCGCATCAATATGTTGGAGTACTAAAATTACAAATGATCCATTCTACACGTGCAGCAAAATTGTAGCACAATCAAACGGTGAATTATTTCTCACTCGTTATAGGAATAATAATTACTTGCGTACCCCGTGCCGTACAGAATGATAGCACGAGGGCCACAAGTGTATCTACGCCTGCCGTGGTATTGATTCTGATGCTTCTATTGTACGCTAGGTGATGGGCACCGCTATATGATATCGGAGGTCGTTACCGTTACTCGTTACCTCAGTAAAATTACCCGGGCGTTACCTTTACTGCCGTAAAATTGCACGGGTCGTTACTGTTACTTGTTACAGTAACGTTACTGTTACGTTACTTGTTACAGTAACGACCATTATTTCATTCCTCCTTATATCTGAGTTCTTATTTAGAATTAACCGGAAGGTAGTAAAAAATTTGGTACTATTATAAAGTACGACAAAGTACGCCAAAACATTGAATCTTTTGCTATAATAGAGACAGAGCTCGCAATAAAATCTGTATTATAATGAAAATACCAGGCTAATTACTGATCTCTATTTTTAGGGTAGCTACGAGAAATTTCCGTACGAAAATTTAACATTTGAGTTATGTACACAGTAAACATTGTCCAACATACGAAAGCTGCAGTATTTGCCCGTCATGGCTCGTATCTTGCACATCCGTCCTCACATTTGTTCTCTTTGACGAAGTAGAATTTCATAGGCGTAAAAGAAGGAAAGAGCTGCGTTGAATCTCACTTTCATGAAACCGAATTTTGCTTCCGCGATAAATTTTATTGTGAAAATATTTTGAAACAAGCCGTGTCATGTTGGCAGAAGCTGCATCCAAGACACTGATGATACGAAATTTTGTAACTGTATGACACACGTTATCTATCACTTTCTTACTGATGAAGTTTTACGATATTGGTGCATTCGGGCGTGAACGTGAAACGACGACGAAAGATTGCATGGACGCTTCTTATTTATTGCTCTCCGTAGTTATGATCCTACCCTGCATTATATATTGTATCAGCCTGCTTGATTTTTTTAATATTGTATTGGAAGATGAGCGCCCCAACTCTCGAGTGCAATCCTTCTTTCTTGGGTAGAAAAAGTACCAATCTAGTGGATTCATTTCTGGATGCAGTATTACAGAAATGGTTCAAGAAACTTGAAGAACACTAAGCATAGATTTACCATTTTCTAAAGCGTAATATTAAGAAAATAGTATTTAAATCACACATGAAAGTAAAACAGTGCTAATTCTAAGGCAAATAATTCTAAAACGTATTTGGTCTTTGGATTGTTAAGTATCCATCGAAAAAATCTTTTAGTGATGTTTTCGTTCTCAAGCGAAACCTTCAGCTCTCATCAGCTAAGTGGAAATGTTACTTGAGAGGAATATGCATTGATCATAGCCTATGCTTTTCTTGACTTCCCACTCAAAATACCAAGAGCGCCTGATGGCAAGTTGATGAAATTTTGGTCAAAAGCTTTTTCAGTCAACAAATCGGTTTCAAACAAAAAGTAAATAGTTCAAAGAGGTGGAAGCAATATTGCATCTAGAGTTCAATTTTATAGGGCACCAAAATAAGTTAGATTAGCTAAAATAAAATTTGCAGTTTACTCCTAGCCAATACTCAAAAATACGTGCTCATCTCCGTTAGACCCTCACCTTATGCCTCCAAGAACAGTTATTATATAATTTATCGATCGCTATCTTGACCGGAAAAGATTTTATCGTTCTTTGATCTATTTACCGTCAAGTCTACTTGAGAAGAGGGGACGCTCAAGTATTACATCATTATTTGGCATAACATTCAATGCAATATAGTACTGTATTGATAGGTGTATATATTATAAGGGCGTGTCCATCACAGTGAAACATGAATTTAGTTATAAAGAAACATACGTTGTGCATGTTAGATGTAACGTACTGTATACATAGATATCTTTGTAGCTTCTACTTCGCTTCACTTTTACGAATATCTGTTTTTTATATTTTCCTCCTTCACTGAGTAGTTCTTTCCAAATTGTTTATTACCGTACATGGCATACATAGTTTTAGTTTTTGTCACTAAAATAATTGCTACTACAGTCAATGTACTGTTCTGTTCTGCAAAACCCTAGTCTGGATGGGAAAAGCAGCAATATTGTCCCAGACAGACCTAAGCATATCCATGGCAGTGATCCAACAGTACCGCTTTTTTCTCGTAGTTCCATTGCCGCGATAAAACTCGATGTATACTTATAAATTGATTCCATGTACTCGATAACATCTTACTGGGGAAAAATCAAGCGAAGAGGGTTATTATACCAAAACGGTACTGGCACGTACAAAATGTCAGAGACAGAGCATCTTCCGTTAAAGAATCTTGGTACCCTGAGAGTAAACGATGACAAGACAGCATCGCAAACCTATGAAGACATTCTTAACGGCCGGATTCACCAATTTTACATTAAAATGATCAGAGGATTTTGCCTCCCCATGCAGCGTAGGAGATTGTTGATATATTTTATTGACTATTGTATACGACAATCACGATCCATCTGACAGCACTAGGAAGCAATTTTATATTGAATAGTCAGATGCGATCTTGGTATTAGAACTTGTTTCCAATGTAATACTCGCCATTTTCTGGATTTGCATGTGCGAGCAGCTGAAGAAAGTAACGAGAGCAACCCATCTTTAGATTTTATATATTGACATAAAGTGCAGCTGATATATAGTGTCACTGTTGTATTGGTTGCCTGACAAAACTTTTTATCTGTAAATGCCAAGTCATAAAAACCGTAATTTTGAAAAGTATTATTCAATACTTAACATTAATTTTTTCCTCTTAGGGAATAATAGTTTCTTCTTGATATTATTTGTTTTTATCTGGGGATAGATGTCAGCCGAATTTGCTATGAACAATATTTGTCAGTGAAGTACGTGAATTAACATCACAGCTTCATCAATGAATACAACTAATTGAGTTAGTCGTAAAATAATTAGTTTACTTGACAATAGTCGAGGAAATTGATTGACGTGAACTGGCTATTTTTATTTTAATAGCTATAACCAAGAGTTTATTTAGCAACGAGTTTCAAGTTTCAAAATTAAAAAATATTATTAACTGTTCAGTGCTATGTATTCATACACTTCTTACTAAACTAGAGCACTCTGAGGGCGCATACCTCCGCCAAGCAAGGAACAGTTGACAATAAAATTCATATTTATTCTGAAGTTATGATTTCTTCTTTATCATCACGAAATTTTGATCATAAATTTGTGCCCTATATAATAGTAGTAATAGCTTCTGGAATTTTCTTGAAGATTTATCCGTAGAATTATGTTCTAACAAACAGTCAAACAAACAGACAAACGGATCATAAAAATTTCGCCATTTACTATTCGTGATATACCTACCAACTCATGTTAATTTTATAAAAACTGGTCCATAACGTTTTGGGTTATTGTGCAAAGAAAAAAAGATGCAGACAAACAAACGACTGAACCAAAAGTAAATCATCTGTTTTTCCTACCATCCATAACAATCCCTGTAAATTTCGCACGGACCCGTATATAACTTTTTGAGTTACCTTGGTTTGTGACCCAGAAACAGACACGCAAACAAACAGCCTTGACCAACATAACCTTCTTGGCGGAGGTGGTAATTTGTCAACCAGCAAAATAGTGTCATCAACACTAGCATATCAGCGGTAGAAGTTCGGTTCAAGTTCATGACAGTTTTATTACCTCCACGAAGGTTATATTTTTGTCGAGTATGTAAGCTCGTCTGCCGATTTGTCATCAAGGAAACTCAAAAAGTTATGGATGGATTTGTACGAAATTTACAATATTTGTTATGTATGATAGGAGCAACAGATGATTGAAGTTAAGATCCGATCAACCGTTTGTTTGTTTTTTCTGCCTTTTTTCTTGGCACTATAATTCAAAAATTTACGGGCGGATTTTCATGAACATTGCACAAAATGTTCGAAATGCTACGAAAGGTAGATGATCAAAAAGTTATGATGATTTGTTGGTCCGTTTCTATGTAAAGGTAAAGTAAAGTCGTCTGCCGAGTTTGATGTTTGATTTTATGCTGGTGAGCAACATAACTCAAAAAGATGTGCAGGATTTTTTAGGATCTTCATAAAATTTGTAGAATAAGATAGGAATAATAAAATGCACAAATGACCGAATTTTGGTGATGATCGGTTCGCCCGTTTGTGTGGTTAACTAACATTTGTCGTAGCGTTTGTCAGAACATGACTCAGGAAGTTAGTGGCGGATCTGACTGACGGATACAGAAATTGTAATTACTGTCAAGGGGCACAAATAACTAAATTTTGGTGATGATAGAAACAAATCCTGGGTGCAGGACCAGTTTACTTTTTCGTTAACATTACCTCGCTTGGCGGAGGCATACGCTCTCACAGTACTCTAGTTTTCAATAAAAATGCTTAGTATGAAGTCACTAAAGAAGACTGGTACCTATCGTTGCAGTGAGACGTGCAGATAATCGATTCAGCTCGTAGGCTCAGTTTTCAATGTGATAGGGCGTTTGATTCGTGTTCGTGGACAAATTCCGAAGTAAATTTTTAGAGTCGAAAATTCGTTTAACTTTATAATACATTAAATTTTGTATCCTAAGAGAATGATCATACTTTGATTCCCCAAAATTTGTGTATATATATATATATATTTATTTATTTTTTAAATCACGATACCATTCTTTCAGCGAAACTTTCTCTTTGCCGACAGCTCATCTCTCACATTTCCAGCAGAAATTCGAAAAAGTAACGAGTAACGGCAATTTCCATTACTTTTTAACAAAATCCACTCGGGCGTTACCGTCACTTGTTACGTTTTTAAAATTGCCAGGGCGTTACCGTTACTCGTTACAAAATGTAACGCCCGTTACTTAAGCCGTTAAAGTAACTAGTTACAAGCCCATCTCTGTGTACATCTTATAAAACAAACATAGTCCGGCCACCCCTATCCTATGCGACAGATTCACCAGATCACTTTCAGCGCACAGCTGAACTAACAAGTCGGTCCAGCAGACGCAAGTAACTGTCAGTAGCTGAAGCCTCGACCGCTGAGCAATACTCTAATACAGGCAGCAAAAAGGCACAAAAGCATCCGCGGACTACGGTACATCTTTGTCACCAAACACAGAATTTACCTTACGCAGGAGCCCAGTCTTTCTGGAAGCACGTGGCACCACTCGCCTAATATGCTGCTCAAAAGCAAGCTTCTCATCAAAGATAACACCCAGAACCCTAAAGAGCTACACTCTTCCAGCAGTGTCATTGACCTTCAGAGGCGATGCTGTGGTTAAAGTGTCAGAGACTGAGTGACAAGCATAGATTTAGTCCTGTTGACATTCAGTTTTATACTCTGCAGGGCTGAACACCGTGTACTTATGCACAACAGGCTCTTATTCAGATACTGGGCGACAACATTACCTATACCTTTATGCTGCTGCAATTTGGACCTCAAGAATCAAAGGGCTGTCTTAGGTGCCTTCCCAACAAGCATGTAGCAGCTGGCCGCAGCTCTTGCCGACTGGGTTATTTTGTAGTTAGATAGGTACTTCCACTTCTGTCCTGTGAGGTGGGCCGCCGTAATGTGGTGAGCGACTTATCCCATGCATGGGACTCCTACCTGCCCCCGTGCTGAGGGGCCACGGAAGGAACATTGCGCACGGGTGTTACTTTCTTCTGTCCCCGCCTCTTTTAATTTTTCATCTCTTTGTCTAATGAGGTGTATCTAAGCGAATAACCCTGCCGTATACGGTTGGATATGCATTGGGGCACTTTCAGACCAATAGAACTCTCTTGAATTTGTCTTTAAACTTGGGACGTTCGGGCAGCAAAGCAAAGATAAAAATCAATGAGATTTCAGTGGGAGTATAGCTTGCAGCCTTGATAAACCTTTATCCAATACAGTACTACTACTGCATATTTAGCAAACTGAATTCCATTTAAGGTATAGCGATTTGGACCTTGGCAAATTTTGTTAAAAGCAGATCAATTTAAATTTATATTAAACCAACTTGTGAATTCTGTAGGGAAAAGTCGTTGTAGCGGAGCGAGCGCAGTGCTAATGTAAGTGAGAGGAAGGCGTGTGTGTCCGCAGTCTGTGCCCAGTGAATCATGTCTGTTCGGGGTAAACAACTTAGTGCATGTCAGAATGTTATCACCTGAGCTTGTGCCATGCAGCTGGCTGTGGAATTACGTTGAGATTCCAATTTTTTATTTATATATGAACGCGTACATAATCTTGCTAAACTGATTATGCAAGTAAACAAAGTTAATATCTTAGTACTCTCCTCTGCTATTATATATATGAGTTGAATGGAATCGTACAGGGCGGTTACAGGTGCCTTAAATTGGTTTCGCTGTTATCTTCCGGTGATGACGGAATTCTGAGCTAAAGAGTCTGAGTTTTCCTTTATCTTCCTTTCATAAAAAACGCGAACAGTTAAGTTGCGCGATCCTTAGGTAGCATAGATGGTTGTGCTCTTCTGCATCTGTAACAACGGCGCTTTCTGGACTCAGTTTCATTCTTGGTTATATTTACTGTAATTTATGAGCGGATCGTCGTGGCAGTTTTATAAGCACGTATTTTGTTGCCAGAGCAAGACAGTGCGTCACTGGAGAGATGGAGTGGCTGTCTTCTGTTGGTAAAACTAAACAAGCCAATTGAGCAGAAAACATTTTACGTGATGATACTCTTTGAGTTGCCATGACTGATTAGCTGTCTTGGACGAATTGTGCATGCAGACATTAACATATCAATCCTGATATTCAAATATTTTCGAGATATTTTTCATGTCACACAATAATGACGTTGACTGATATATCACAGAAGGCCCACAATTACGGAAATTCTTATTTCTGTGTGAAGAACACCGCTGTTGACTTGGTAGCAGGTCTTGATTTACAAAATTCATACGATCGAGACAATATTCCGAGAACGCTAAGGTAATAAATACAAAAACTTTGCTAGACATGATATTTTGTTTATAACAACCAAACATTGTAATTTCGTTTGTAAAATTGAAAAAAATGTTTAGTTTTATAAACATTTTTATTTGCTTACCATTACTTCGGTGTATTTACAAATTGTCATATTTTAATGAGTAGTAATGACTACATTTAATCAAGTGAATATAACTAAATATGAGCTTTGTCGCAGAAAACTTTCTATTTTTATAGGTGTGTTTAAATGTTTCCTATATGCCACTTCGCCTTGTATATTAATTATTGATATTCTAGCTTGGATGTTTCAGGATAAATAGTATGGAATACCTACACACATAAACATATACTAGCGGGATCCGTGGAAATTCCACGGTTAATTAATGCTTTCCCTTTCTAAAATGTAGGACAGTTGGCTTTGCTCATAGGACTCAACCTAGTTTCATCAAACACAACTCGTTTGAACCAAACCCGCCCCGTCTAAACTGACGCCTGTCACGTGGAGTCAACCCAGATTTCAGAAAACATTTTTTTAATTGTGGACAAATTGTTTTAATATTTGCACCGGATTTTTCTCGTGTAATTTTTCCGATTTTGGCCTTAGTTTTCTTGTTGAGAAAATAGGGATTTATCAATTAAAAATGGAAATCTATGAGTTTTTATTCTAGAACATAAAATAAGACAGTTTGGGAATCCTGAAAACATTCTTTAGAAAGTAACAGAGCAGGGCATTCCATTTTCTCTTTGTTCTCTTCTGATACATAATTTTGATCTAATTTTTTTATATGTGAACAAAATTTTTTTTTTAACTGTATTGAAAAAATGGGGTAAATCTTGGAAATATCTCTGTTAGTTTGTCACGAGTCTTTCAAGAATTCCAAAACTGTCTTAGTGTATTTTTAGCATGAAAAGCTCATTGACTTTTATTCATTTTTAGGTGAAAAAATCAAATTCTACAGGAGAAACAAAAAACGCAAAACATTGTGATGAAATATAATATAACGCACTTTCTTGCCCTATGGATGAAGTTTGAATGCTGTATTCAGGTTGTGTTATCATCTAGAAATTATATGAATCCATAGTTTTTGCATTTTTACCTGTAAATTAGTATATTACTGATATTTATATTTTATTTTCTTGAGATGGCATGAATGTAAATTTCGATTAGAAGCAGTTAGAGAAATTTTAATACCCACGACGCGCGTTTCGCCGTTCTCCAGCTCCTCAGGTGGGAGGGTCAAAGTTGGTAAATTTAGTTTTTGAAATCTTGCGGAATTTAGAGAGGTTACCATAGGAAGGTGTAACTATGATACTGGCTGTTCCAAAAGTATAAATTCTTATTTTACTAGACGGTCCGTGACCCGTTGGGTCATCTCGATCGTCCTCGCTTTCGCTAAAAAGGTGTTATTTAGCTGGGCGCAGACCACCCGTTATTCTGCCGTCCTCTTTTGCCCGTCAAGGAGCGGCCCGTTCGGTTCATTATCAACAGATTCTTTGCTTCTCTAACGAATATTCAACACCCAGGCTGTAAGCAAAGTTAAATTATTATTATATATTATTATATTTCAATTTCATTGCCCATAGAACCGCTGAATGGATCATGCCCGTTCTTGAGGCCCAGCTCAGTTTAACTTTCGTATAACAGATACAATCGAATCAAAGAGCTAATCCATGGAAAGAGAGCCACTGCCAACCCCAGTACCTTGAATTTCTTCTCGTCTAAAAGTGAAGAAGATGTGTCAAACAAGACACAATTAAACAAAACACCAACAAGACATAAATAAACAAGACCGGTTCACATACTTGTAGTATAATATAGATAGATAATTTGGGCACTCACTATGAGGATCAACCCAGATTTCAGAATTTTTTTCTATTTATGGAGATTGTTCTCATATTTGCAAAGTGTGTATAATTTTGGGGAAACACACATTTTGCCAATCTAACTTTTTAGATTTTGGTCTTAGATTTTGAGAAAATTGGGAAAATTTGTTGACGGAAATTCTAAAAGAAGAGAAGTCTATGAGTTTCTATGCTAGAACAAAAACTTTGACAGTTTTAGAATTCTTATTACATACCTGACAAGCTGACACAGCCGGATTTTCCATTTTCCTTTTCATTTTAACTTGATAGTTTATTTTTGATCACTAACTAAATATTTCAATAGAAGTAGAATTGTCGGTTTTGAACTGTGAAAAAAGAAAATGAGGGTAAAAATTGAAACTAGAGAGCTCTGAGAGCTCATACCCAAGCCAAGCAAGGCACGGTAACGAATAATTAAAATTGGCTCTGAAACTATGATTTTCCTTGTAGCTACCAACGTCAAAATCTAATCATTTGGGTCCTTAAATAGCATGAAGAGTTCCTGTAATTTTTTGAAGATCGGTTCATAACGTTTTGAGTTTTGCTACAAACATTCTAAAAACACACAAACGAACAGAAGATCAACACCAAAATTTATCCCATTACAGTACCGTCTAAAACTAAGGGACTCATTATCAAAACGACATAACTTTTTTCTAACCATGCCAGGTACTTCTTCTGCACACTATTAGCCTGTAAGATGATTAGCGTGTTAAATTTGAGACATGTATGAAGGATAATAAAAAAGTTATGAAAAGCTTTTCCTCTTGAAATTTATAACGTCCAAAATTAAGGGACAAATAAAAATGCATTTAACTCAATATTTTGTTGAAAGTGTTTACGAAAATGGTGGTGAACAATCAATATTTGGTAAATAGTCTCTTGCTTTCGATTACAGCTGCACATCGTCGGCTACATGACCGAATGAGACTTTGACAACCTTCAACAGTAATTTTCGTCCTTTCCTCTTGAAGTTTCATCCAAAGATCTTCCGCATTGATAGGGTTTCTTGCCATAACTTTCACCCGTAGTGTTTACCATAGATTCTCGATTGGATTTAGGCCTGGACTTTGTGGTGGCCAATCCAAAACTTTGAGATCTTGCTGCTCAAGTTAACTCATGACTGTCTTTGCCTTATGGCAATGGGCATTGTCTTGCATGAAGATAGGGCTGGGGAGTGGGGACACCTGACTTTACAATATTAAGCCCGACAATACCTTACAACAGATTTTTATACACCCAAGCATTCACACTGGTTTGCAAATGAACGAGAGGCGATGTCCCTTGACTAGAGAAGATACCGAAAAGCATCACGCTCCCGCCGCCAAACTTCGTAGTCTTCTTAGTACACTTCACACTTAATTTCTCACCTTCACGTCTAACAAATTTCTTACCGTCATTACCAAACAAATTGAACTTGCTTTCATCACTGAAAAACACTCTAGCGCAATTTTCCTAGGACCAGTTAACATACTTGTTTGCATACTCTAATCTCTTTTTTTTGTTTTTGTCACTCACAAGCGGGTTCTTCTGTGGGCGTCCTGTATTATAATCCTATTTCTTGAAGACGCCGAGAAATTGTCTGACGAGCGACGTTCATACATGTTGTGTCATCCATATCCCTACTTATCGCTGAAGAGGACTTGAAACGATCCTTCAATGGCGTACGCTGGATGACTCTATCCTCTCTAACTGACGTTTTACGGGGCTTGTCGGATTTTTTTTAGAGGCACCAATGCAACTGGTTTCGTCATACGACTTCACTTTTCTGTCCACAACACTTTTCGAACGGATTACCTTCTCAGATATTTCTTTAATAGTGAAATTATTTCTATGCAACTTTATGATATCTTGTTGCAGGATATAATAAACTTTCTGATGTGGTGCCATCATGTAACGAAAGGCACTGTTTACAAATGGCAGTGTCAAACTTTGGCTTTGATGTAAATAAAGAAATACGGAATGAATAAGAAGTTAACTAACTTGTTCGTTTTTGTCCCTTAGTTTTGGACGTTATAATTTCAAAGAGAAAGGTTTTCGTTCATAACTTTTTTATCATCCTTCATACATATCTCAAATCTTAACACAATAATCAAAATCTTACTGGCTAATAACGTGCAGAAGAAGTACCAAGCATGATTAGAAAAAAAAGTTATGCCGTTTTGAAAATTTGTCCCTTATTAGTCCTGGACAGTACTATATTTCTTTTACCATTGCTAACAATTCCTGTAAATTTCATAGAGATGCATTGATAACTGTTTTAGTAATTGTGCAAACAATCATAAGATCAAACACAGCGATAGACAAACAAACGAACAAACAGATCATCACTAAAATTTGGTTATTTAGTTTGCTTAATATACCTAACAACTCCTACATACAAATCTAAAAAAAAAATCCGTCCATAACTTTTTGAGAAATGGTAATAAGAAAAATGAGGCAGACAAACCAACGGATGGACGGATCTTTACAAAAAGTTAATCATCTGTTTCTCTTAGCATGCCTAGCAATCTCTGTAAATTCCGTTGAAATTCGTCAATACATTTTTAGAGCTATCTTGGTGATAGACCCACAAACAGACCTACAGACACATATACGGACAGACAAACACGACGAAAACATAACCTTTACGGCAGAGGTAAATATCTCTGCATTAGTTTGTCACGATCTTTCAAAGATTACAAAACTCTTTTTTTTTTCTAGCATGAAAACTCATTGATTTCTTTTAAATCTTAGGGGAAAAAATCAAGCTGCTCAAAAAAGATCCAAAGTTTAACCACTACTCCCTCCTCCTCCTCCTCGTCCTTCCCCTCCTCTTCGTCCTGCCCGTTCCCCCCCCCCCCCCCCCCCCCCCC
>LQNS02000140.1:11157523-11177193 GCA_001587735.2 Parhyale hawaiensis
TTAGACCTTTTTTTGTTGGGGTTATAGGACATTAAAAGCCATTGCCAGGCATCCCTCTTCCGCAAGAAATCACAATTTACCCATTACTGCCTCTGAGCCTTTTTTTGAGGGGGCTTAGAGTGCCGTAGCCCCACATAATTTGGGACAAAATAGCCCACTACCTAAGGATCCTTTACCAGCAAAACAAAATGGTAATTTTGACCAAATTTGGTGGGCTGACTCAATCAACCCTGGCCAACACCGTTATTTGTATACATAAGTTTTCTAACCTTGCGTACGTGGTCAAACCAATCATACCTTTTGTATTCTAAAGCTCGTCGTTCAAGGTAACACACTTCATATAACTTGACCCACTACAAAAATTGCAATGGAATTTTCGACTGTGAAACACAGAGGAGCGCAGGTTCACAGTTATGAAGCCGGGAAACTTTACTGCAACTCTTCAAATTCATTTCTTTTCTTCATAACTTCAGTATTCTGCAAAATTATAAGAATCTCAATGGGAAATCGTTCTGACTTAATTGTGTATTTTCGTACTAAAATTTCAACTGTAGGTCTCGTAAATTTTCCGCCACCAATGGATACGAAACTTTACCTTGATGAAATCCGGGCTTCACCAGAAAAATTTTCGCTTCGAGATCCACCAACCAACAACAAAAAATATTAATGAATAAAGCAGTCTTACTTTTCGGTGGCACTGGTCGTATTATTCTCATACAATAGTTGCCTTTCGTGAGCTCTGTTTCCCATAGTTGGCAGACAGATAATTTAGCCTATCATAAACTAACATGTATTTCCATTTGTGTAGCTGATATTTTGCAAACGCTATTCTGGGACCCATGGATAATCAACGTCAGCCCTTTGTTTTTCTCTACACTTGTTGTGATTATTGTCATCGGTAGATTCATAATTTCAGCCAAATTTCAAGAGTATCGCTGGACTTATCTTGCCATTTGTGTTCATATAAGTGTTATCAACACAACATGGTAAGTCACAACTTGAACGTCCCCGCTCTATTGGATAACCCAGGCGAATAATAGCGCTTCTCTTACTTTGCCAGCTTGACGCTGCAGCTGTGCAGTGCGAGAATTTATGATATTGTATCTATTCTACCGATTTTAAATACGTAGCATCTATGTAACCGACAGTAAATACGTAAAATTTAGCAACCGAAGTGTCGATGCTGCCGACTTAAGGGGATCAACCCAGATTTTTTAAAGCTTTTTCATTTGTGGACCACCGATTGTTGTAAAATGTGTACAGTACATGTAATTTGGGAAAAGAAGCACATTTTGCTCGTAGAACTTTTTGATTAAGGCCTTAGTTTCTGCGATATTGGGAAATATATATATATATATATATTCGGTTAACAATAATGCCATAACGTAGGTTAACGATAGCTTTATTTATCTTCTCAAGCTTTCGTAGCTTTAAAACAAGGGTTGCTCCCAAACTACTCAAATATATGTATATATATATATATATAATATATATCGTCGTATATTTTGGAAGCAGCTTCTCATTTATGCATGTTTTATTGAAGGTGACAGAAAGATCAGCGTTAATGAGACATTTACAGAGTCATCTCAATCCGAAGCTGCTTTGAGGAAGAAATCAGGGGATGTACGCCTTGAGGGTGGGTTAGAGTTCCAATGGTAAATTTTTTAGATAAAACCTAGCTAATAAATAACAATAAAAATAAAAGATAAAAATTTGCACCTTAACGTCGTGTCGTAATAATAAAAAAAGGAACAATAAAGCTTTAATTAACAAAAACCATATCTCTCATAATAAATGTTCAATTTCCTAAGACAGAGACTAGGACGATGTACGCCCTGTGTGCGGCATAAGGTTTACAATGGTAAATTCCTGAGATAAGACCTAGCTCATAAATTACACTAAAAACCATTAAGGTAGATTACCTTAAAATCCTGTTATAATAATGAAAACTAATAAAGCTTCAGTTACCTAAAACCGGAGGGAGCATTATTAGTACGACCGTTATAAAGACAGGCTATCTGAGATTGATGGAAAGCTCCGTTAATCAGTAAGTCAAAGGGATTCTAAATAATAACTTAAAATAATAAATATCCTATAACAAACAAATTAAGTCTTCAAATTCCTAAAAAAACAAGTCTATACGTCACCCAAGGTCAACCGGTACGCATGAGATCCGCTATTCCTCCCGCGTTATACCTTCGTTAACCCTTCCGCATTTAAGCCTTCGGCAATCCACCTTTCTCCTATATATACTTTTCACTACACGCAGTGGTTTCTTTGTTGGATGCTTCACCAACAAAGCTCGCAGTAGACGGGCGTCCTCATGAGCCTCTTGCTTGGGCACGGACATTCCAATGGAAACTTATGCAGCCTCATCATCACACCCCAAAGAGCAGTTGTAGACTTTAGATGTGTTTAATGAATTGATATAAGACTGCAGCAGTGCAGCTCCAAAAGCGTTTTTACAAAATCCGCCTGATACGTAGCCGTTACTGAACAAAATAATCGTTCAATCTGCAGAAGATGATTTTTGCTGGGTGCGAGACCTCGGCAGTACTGTTAGCGTACAGTCACTTATTACGAGTAACGATAGCATGTCACCGATACTTCACGGGTGATACTTCAATTTCATGAGTGACCTGTGGCATGTAATATTGTGTACCATTTTTTATAACCGTTACCCCGTCAGTAGTTAGCACAAAAGTTCATGGCACTTTTTCATGGGTATGAGATACGTCTTCCTTGTCCTATACAAAATTATATGCCAGGAGCGATTACTACACACCTGGTAGTGTCTGAGTTGGGCGACTTTGGTTGACGAAATATGAAAGATCTGAAGCTATAGTATATGTACGAGCACGCATTTGTGGCAGTTAAGTTAGGGTCTCGACAATATTACTGACGACCAGCAGCTCTCATTGAACAATCAAACTGCCATTTATAGTGCGTGCTCACCGAACTCCCGCCCCATGTTAGGTTTTGCGTTGCGGCCCAGTGAAACACATATCGATGTTCGGCTAAATATTAATTCCGCTGTGTTTCTATTCAAGTGATATTCTGTGAAATTTTTTCCTCTCACTTTAAGCATTATATTTTCCATTTCCGCTCATGTTACTAATCTTTAACTTTTGCTTTGCTTTCTTAGCCTATCTCTCCGGGATTTACCATTTGTGCGCGGTTGCAGTGTTCTTGACTCACCACAGAACCCTTCTTCCTTGTTTCGAGGCTGCTTCCGTTGATTGAGGAGGGTGTCACTGCTATGTATCACACTGTTAACAAGGTACGTTGATCGCGCTGCAATATATAAATGTTTGAGTGCAGTACATTATGAATTCTGCTATTGAAGTATGTAACCTAAAACTTTGTGTGCACTGCATCATTTTCGGTTCCGACCGGGAACAAGAAATTTGCAGAGGTTGAAAGTTTACATTGCCGAGTAAGTCTTTTTTTTTTATGTTGGAGGCCGTCGCACAGCTGTGAAGGGCAATGTATTGATATCACTTTGCAGGAGTATAAGCGCTGCTTTTTGCATTGTGCTGGTTTATTGGAAATTCCATAGTTGATTTGTGTTACGTAAGGTTAGATGAGACGAGAAGCGTTAGTTTTGTCAATCCTAGATAAACTATGCTATAGCAGCGCAACTTATGTTTGTCACATTTTTGAAGTGACACAATATTAACTAACATTTGAAATTCCACAGGTCCCGCTTGTCCGTGATATTGCTTTTTTCTGGCTGTTTGTGCTACAATATCTGTATAGTTGCAGAGATTCATGGAAGAATATGCGTAGCCTAAGCTTCCCACAAAACACCGATTAACTCCTTAAGCTATTTGCCCGAGTTTTTCCGCCCAACTTTTGCCAAGTGTTTGTTAGTTATTCCTACCAATTTGTGATGATTTAAAAAAAATCCTAAGGGGTTAATTAGTATGAATTTCGATGTAACAAGCATTGACGTTAGGTAGATATCTATTGCGCAATAGTTCTTGAATAATTATATAGACAAAGGTAAATTCAATTACGTGCAGATTACGTTGTGATGCTTGTCGGACCAACTACATGCTCCAGGTCTCAAATATAATAACAAATACTGAGCTTTACAGAAGTATTAGATGGAATATATGTTGAATGGGTACATGTAAAGGAAAAATAAAATAAGAGCTGCAATCAATTCAGGCTTAAATCAGCCAAATATGTTGCCCCTTCTATTTGGATACCCCGTGGCCACCGCCCCTTCGCCCTCTCTCAATGCCACTTCTACATACAATAGTTTCATCGAACGATGTAGCAATTATTAATAGCAATCGTTTTCCAGGCCAGTTCGGTTTATGATACCCTAACCGTGATATGTCAGGTCAGGGCTATCATCAGTGCCACGAGCAAAGAAAGCATGGGATTCGTGACCAGTACCCATCTTCTTCAGTAGTTTTTTCCACATGGTGTGCAGTTTGATTTTACAACAGTTTTTCGTACCCTCAGCATTCGCACTTGTGCTCAGAACTTCACTTACCTTTGTCTACTGAGGAGTATAAGTATTCGTTGTGGCGTTGGTATTGGTGAGAGTCATTCTGCCTACACAGAAGCGACACAGTTGTGCTCTATTTTGAAGTAAGTAATCGATTGTAAATTTGTTATGAAAATTCTGCTTGTTTCTCGCATATCAATTTCATTTCTTCTTTACTTTTGTAGTCAGGTTTTAAAAGAAGTAAATGAAGTTTACCATTGAATTTCTTTAATGTAGAGCGTTGGACGCACTTAACCCGTAATACGATGAAGCTATAGTGGTGACTGAGGCACTAGCTACTGCACGCCATTGTTGTCCTTATATAGTCACTATCACTCAATTGAGTATGATGCGACCCTAGGGATTGCGCAGTCCTGAGATCGGTTAAAGCGGCGGCAGGTACAGTCGACAGTATCACTGAAAGATTGAAATGCTTGCCATTGCTAAAAAGACGTTGACTTAAACTACCACTGCAGTTATGTGTTGAGCCTACAGCCGCAAATAAGTTTAGGACTACCATAACCGATAACTGGGTACGCGGGCATAGCCAATAACTGCGATGCACCACATAGTCACAACATGCATCAATGCGTGCAATAAAAATATTCACTGTATGTAACAATTACGTGACACCTTGAGCCGCCGCTAAAACGTTGTGCCCGATCCGGGATTCGAGCCTGCAACAGCTCAGAATCCTATATATTCTCGGTTTAACCCACTGAGCCACTTTCACCAAAAATCAAGGGAAGTCACATTACTGGTTACACATTAATTATCGTCTCTGAAAAAATATTAAATAGAGTGTGATTTGAAGGCATCGTATAGCTTGATGACAAATTTCGTCTTAACGTAAAATCTGATACCTGAGCGATGTCCAAATCACCATTCGTTGCCTATATATATACAGCAGGAGAACTCAAATAAGCTCACCTGCTTTAGATATGGGTAGACCCACAAAATCGCTAAAGTTAGATTACATGAAGTCGTCGTTATAAGACACAGACCGGAGTAGAAGCAATATGATTTTGGCGTCGAATAAAAGTGGTTTAAACTCAAGGCCTGAATTCATTATCAGATTCAATCTAGCTTTGCGATATTGCAGAAAGGAAATGGAGAGGGCTAAGGAAATAGCGCTGAATATTTAATGATTCACAGTTAAATAGGAAAGAAACCTAAAATAAAGATTCGCCTTGCTCTGACAACGTGTACTTCATGTTTATTTGATAAGCAGAGTCTGATAAAGATTGTACATGTGGGTGGAAAACGCCTCTTGAAATTGAGCAATGGTATTGCCGGGATACATCCTGGATGCCTCCATTATGCTCCATGGCATACCTGGAACTATAAATTTGATTTCATAATGAAACCTGCGTAAACAAGTCCAACATGTAGCGAGGACTACCAGTAGCGGGGTCACCCATTACTTATCAATGCATGTGCTGCACAAATCGCGTGGCATTTCCTCTTCAACCTGCGCTGTTGTTTATAGTTACACAGTCGGCAGTTAACAGGAAGTGATTTTGTGATATATAACGCCTCAGGTTACCGTATGCTGTCGCAATAATTGTGACCTGGTAAACGGTAACAAATTCTATGCAAAACCTGAAGAACTTTGCTGACTGTGAGTAACTTTAATTGAATTGGCAAAAGCTTCGCTCTGCTCATGATGACTAACGTTCGTCGTTTTAAGTGTAAGCGGCAGTTTTTTTTAATGTGAATGTATTACATAGTGAAACATTGCTAATATAATAAAAATAGTACCTACTTTTCTTTAAAAAATAGGGATTGCACTGATTCGCGAGGTCGCTAACATAAAGCCGTTGTAGCATCATATACAGACGGAAATAGCAACAATAACGCTCATTGAGTAACTTTGTATCATCAAAGATATTTCAATTGCAGAAACTTATCGATATTGAATTAATTCAGTTCCAATAAAATGCTGAAAATATTTTAATATGAAAACCAATTTCTTAGGTATACCATAGTTAAGCCTAGTAATTATTTAAAATGAACACATGTGGTAGCATCTTTAATTACATTATTTGATAATAATTTTATATAGTTATGTTTAAGTACATGATTTACCTCATTAAGGTTTCTGCAATTGCGGCACCAGTTATTTAATTATTTACTAGTGGACCCGCGCGTGAAAAAAATTCAAGCAATAATCGATATGCTTGCTTAAGTAAGGCCAGTGCAGAATCTTCGCTTCGGTTAATCGCTTCTTCGTTTTCTTCTTTTCTTCATTGATAATATGACGTACTCTCACCCTTAGGTTATATCTTCTCCACTCGCCTTCTTTCACGTATATTGGCAGGCTGAAGTAAAAGCTTGAGTAAAACACTGCAATAAAATTGAACACGACTCTAGTCAACTTATTTATATACAATGAGAGTACACCGTAGCCAAGATATCGTCAAACTGAAACATATATACGTATCTACTTCATCAAAGTGGTGAAATTTTGGCCGATGAAGAGATAACTGCTACGTCAAAGAACAACAGCAAGTTAGAAGATATAATTGTCTACTGCCTGTGAAAAATCATTCCTCTGTGAGTGCTCCGTTGATGATCAGCTGAATTTAAACGACGTGACCTGTGTTAAAAAAAGTTATAAAATCAGACTCTACAAGCTGCAATTATCTTTGCTTCGATTTCAAGAAGTGTTTCAAGCAAGAAGTGCCCTCAGATAAAGGTCCTACTTTCGCCATCTTCAGCAGCCTGGTCATCGATCTTCAAGAAAATGCGACTTACTTACAAAATCTGCAACCTGGCCTAATTCTTGCCGATTTCATAAGGAGCGGACACGAATAAATATACGAAGCGTTTCATTATATAAAGATTAATAGATTTACAGTGTCATGTCGAATGAGGTGAATGCTAAAAAGCACAAGTAATAATTCTATGAAATTATTTTCGTGACATCACTAATAGTTAGAATCCTTGTGTATTTCGCCACTACAGTGTGCCTTAACACTTATCTGCCCACTTTTCTGATCAATTGTCAACGTGAAACGTCTCACCTTTCCAGATCAAAGGCACAACATCATTGTGGTATAAGAATACCTGAGGCGGACGCTCAATGCCATTGACATTTTCTCCGCAAGATAGGTTATCAGCGTAGGATTGCATCTGGAAATTCTTTAGGGCGTTTTTGGGTAATTTCTATAAAAAGAAAACGTTTTGTGTCCGAAAGTAATTCATTGTGGAGAATTTTTAAAAAACACAAAACTCTATTTATCAATCAGACGTATTTCTAACACGCTACTGTTAAGTTTTTTCGATGGTAGGCGTCATTATTTTAGTAATATACGTACTGTTTATTACTATACGTATATACGTACTGAATTGGAAGCCCATGGCATCTAAGGAGACTATTTGCAATGGATCAGGGCATGGCTTACGGGTCGGCAGCAGCGAGTAAAGCTTGAAGGAGAGACGAGCGCCTGGACGAACTTTTTATCAGGTGTTCCACAGGGTAGTGTGCTTGACCCACGTCTGTTCTCAATTTACATCAGTAATCTCCATCTTAACATCCGTAGTAAAATCAGTAAATTTGCGGATGATACTAAACTATGTCATCCTGCCACGAAAAGAGCCGAGCTCCAACAAGACTTTGACCACCTCATGGAATGGAGCACAACGTGGCAGATGATCTTCAATGTCGATAAATGCTCAGTAATGAACATAGGGCTGATGAACCCTTCACCCCCTTGAACATGAACGGGACGGTATTGGCTGCTGTCACCCAACAACGTGACTTGGGAATCACTATTACAAACAAACTACAACGGAGTCAGCAAGTTGACAAGAGTGTGAAAATGACAAGCAGAGTACTGGGATTCATCACCAGAAAATTTAAATACAAGTCCAAGGACATCATCGTTCCCTTGTACAAGGCGTTAGTGCGCCAGCAACGCTTAGAATTTGCCTTTCGTTTCTGGTGGCTAAATCTGTGAAAAGATATTGATAACATGGAAACAGTCCAACGCAGAGTAATGAAATTGACACCTCAGCTGCGAAATAAGCGTTACGAATGTCCCCTAAAAGAACTGGGTCTGATCTCTCTCGAGCAAAGACGACTCAAGGGGAAACTAATAGAAACGTTCAAGTATTTGAATGGCTTCAATGACGTACCTTCTTGGCTCTTTGAAAAAGAAACCTTAATGATCGCTTGCGAAACAGCGGTCAAAAACTCAAACATAAAGCTCAAAGAACGACCTTAAGTCAGCAGTTCTTTCCGTATTTCATATTCAGCATTTGGAATAGACTCCCTGCCGATGACCCAACTTTCAAAACGGTGAAATTTACGGTGCAATTCATGGTGACAATTTTCAACGCCAGCCCTAACTTTTGACCCGCTGCCGTTTCCATAGTTTTCAACTGATTCAAATTGTTGGTACGCCATGTTACTTCTATTAAAATTGGAATTAAGGTTGCCGATGTTGTTAGTGCGGATTCAGTCAACGCGTTTAAAAATCGTCTTGACATACATTGGGAGAGAAATCCTCCACAACTAAAAACTCCTCCTCTAGGAGTCGCAAACTCTTCACGGCCAAAGCTTCCGATTCCACCTTTATCCGTCTTCTCTCTCCCGCTCCAACTACACAGTTTGACGTCTCTAAGCCCCGCATATCCGCTGCTCTTGATCGTGCTTGCGTGCATTCATGATCGTCTCTTTGGCAGAGACTCTTCCCCCCCTTTTTTCTCTTTTCTCCAGTCCTATATATCCTACTAACATAATGGCAATAGCTCATAGAGGGCCGAGTCGTAAGTCCGGTGTCTCTTTGGAAATAGACCTATTGGTTCGTCTACTGCCGCCCATCTACTCTAATCTGTACTGAAATTCTTACACATGCAAGGAATGTGCTCTTCGGTTTGTACGCAAAGTGTTATATTCATCAACTGCAGCACTCTGAGAGCGCATACCTCCATCAAGTGAGGCATTGGTACCGAAAAATTCAAATTGGCTCTGAAACCATGATTTTCTTTTTATCAACTTCAAAATGTAATCATTTGTGCCTTTTGATAGTTATAACAGCTTGTGCAATTTTCTTGAAGATCCGTTCACGACTTCTTGAGTTATGCTGCTAACAAACATTATGACAGAAACAAACATTATAACAGTCTTAACAGATATGAGTTAAACATACAAACGAACCAAACGATCTGCACACAAATTTTATCAATCATGTCTTTTAACATTACTAGCAACACCTATAAATTTCGTAAATATCGGTTCATTATTTTTGAGTTATTGTCTTATTGTCTTAACAAGCATGAAATTATAAACAATGACCAACGAACGAACTAAAGGATTATTACAAAAATTTGGTCATTCACTCTTCGTTATATACCTAACAACTCATGTAAATTTCATAAAAATCCGTCCATATCTTTTTGAGTTACGGTATTGAGAAAAATAAGAAGATGGACGGATCTTCACCAAAAGTTAATCATCTGATCCTCTTAGCTTACCTAACAATCTCTGTTAACTTCGTCAAAATCCGTCCGTAAATTTTTGAGTTATCTTGATGACAGACAGACAGAATAACAGACAAACAGGCTGACAGAAAGACAGACAGATAGACAAACCCGACGAAAACACAACCTCCTTGGCGGAGGTAATTATAGCTGTATACTGAAATAGCATTAATGAGTTCGATTGTACGCGTGTCCCGCTACACTCACTCTCAATTCGCGATCCATAGATTTGGGGCTCATCATATCCTGGGTTATGTTTATCCGTGCGGTAAGGCCTTAGGCAACTGCCTTCTCCCTTTGGATTCGGGTGACTGCTGAAATTTGGGCATATGAGATGGAGTATTCGGGCGTATTATGGAGAGATGAAAATCTACATTTATAGAAAGTAACGTTCGATGTAACAAAATCGCATGCTGAATGACATATGTCTTCTAGTGAGTAATGTAAACCTTAAAAATGTAATGTAAGCCTTCTTTACATTATGTTGAAGCTTAAATAGTTTAGGTGATGAAGCGCGTAAAAGCATGTCTGCATTTACATCTTATCACCTTCAATTATTTTTGCTCTGTACTTTCTTCTCAATCTCGCCACGGTATTAGGCACATAGCAGTTATTTGATGGGTTTCACTCTGATATATAGCAAATTAGAGAAGTTCTTGAAGTTTATAAAATTCGGGCAAATTAGGTGTTGTCCTCCTTTCTAAAATCCAGGCAAATTGGGTGCTGCCCTCCTTTCCAAAGAGCATATAGACATGTAAGGCGGGGGAGCAGGGTGGGCAACTCCTCCGTCGCCTTCCCTGGGTTCGAGTGACTATTGATATTCGGTCAAATGGTATAGGATCTTCGATCATATTTCGACAATAAATTATTGACAATGAGATAAACAAAAATCAATAATATTGTTGGACTTATAGTGACGACATGTAAATGCACACTAATCTGATGTGTTTCAGCACCTAAACCCTAATACTTCAATGCACTGTAATGAATTAATGCATTGTAACATGTAACAGATATGTTAGGCTGGTCTACGAGAAAAACTTGCTCGTAGTTAGTCTTAATTATTTCACCGCACTGAGGGTAACTTTGATACGCTCAGTACGAAAATGGAACCAAAGTCTCTGTATCAGGTCAAGTTTGGTGCTACGCTGTTTCTAGAATAGCCAGTCTTCTTAGAAATCGAATACATTTCTGTACATCAGTGGTTGATGCTAAACATTGTAAGCACGCTTATGAAGTTTATGACAGGATTCGTGTCATGAACAACATAATATTCGCCGCAGATGTAACGTACTACAAGAGACGAATACTTGAAAGATATCTCCGTATCATTCTGCAAAAGAGAAATGTTGGCTTCAATGAGCCATGAAATAACGTATATGAATGACTTCAACATCACGTGTAGCTACTACGATACTTAGTTATTGCTAAAATAACATGAAGCGATAATACTGGAACAGGTACGGTACGGTACTTACAAAAATACGTAAAAAACAAGTCATAGTTAAAAAAATTGACCTAATTGATTAAAATCAATGTGTCATTTAAAATCGAGGCATCGATATTACTCTAATCCAGTTGAATATCCTTGTTTTCGTTCTTAATCAGTGAATTATCGACAATGAACGCGTTTGATTGGGTGGTCAAAGTCAATCAAAGCCAAGCCCACTGAAATTTGATTTTATTTGTCCGGGACTGCAGACAAGAACTTAAGAAAGTTGACCTGATTGATGAAAATCAATGTGTTATTTGAAATCGAGGCATCGATATGGCGGCTTGTCCACTTTGAAGCGCATCACAAAACTTGTAAGTTTTATATGCAGCCATAAAAACCATATTTCACGGACTGAGAATGAGTTTCGGGAAGTATTGCAGGTAATCCTGACACCCGCTGACACGCCTGACTCGCTAATCAGTGGGTCGAAGCCAGCGCCCCTGTCTGACATTTGGGACAACTCGAGTGGGCTTAGCTTTCATCGACTCTTACGACCCAATCGAACCCTCCTATTGTCAGAGAAACAGGTACCATTTTCTTATTCAGCGCATCAAAATTGCTATATTAGTTGAAGAGTATAAAACTATACGCGGATTTTTTTTTTAACCAGAGTTTTCCATTGTTCTGGTGGATCTTGTAGCATATGATGCGTTACATGCAAAACCACTGAAGAATAATCATCGCTCAGTATATTCTATTTCCACGTAGCATTACTACCGTTTATAGGCGATGAGGTCCATGGAGATACGTAGTGGTACAAACTCAAGAAAGCCTACGCACGTCGTTTAACGCCATAACACAAGTTTCACAAAACTTGAAAAAGGGCATAAAGTGTCACGGGGCTTCCATTAATAATTTTTGGCAGTGTCTAGGTAGTCGACAATATCAGCTGCGTAGGGCTGTAGTCTACTTAGCCGACAATGTCGGTTTCCCAAGTCTGGTCTAGGCAGCCGACAATGGCTGTTTTGATAGCTGCCGACAATACGAGGGCCTATTACTTTTTTCTATATTATTTAATGGGCTATCACGCTCGAATTTATGTAAGGAAATGGAATGCTGGATTCACTAAGATTTTCTGATGTACAAATGTACATATTTCACTTTGAAATTTATGTATCATATTCATCTTTTCATGAGAAATATTCATCCTTTCTTCATCTCACGTTACAGATATAATAATTGTCAAGAGCAATTCATATCTGCTCAAGAAATTTCATATAGGCAAGGGTGAATTGCAATTCATGGTCATATGTTTATCTTTTATGAATGGCATCCAATATGAATGTCTTCTCTGTAGGATATACATCTGATAATTACAGTGATATAGAAAAAAGTAAAAAAATATGATGAATATAATTTTGTAAAATTGTGGAAGCTATCAATCACCTATCAAACAGCAGTTAACAACAGGTAGAACCAAAAAACATTCGTCTATTACATTGAATTCAGTTACATTGGATAAACACCTCAACAGTAGTTAAAGAGAAGAAATTCGCTGGAAAGTTCAAAATCAATTACAGTAGTGACTGTAAACAAAGAATCAGTGGAAATATTTTAAAATAGTTTAGTGGCTTGAGCTTTCCACCATCTTCATGATCCTTGAGTTCAATACTGAACTTACATTGCTGACGATATTTTGATGTTTGACGCACACCAGGTGATTAGTAAGATTTGAAGTCACGGCCATCACACACACAAGCGAAAATGATGTACGTGTATTTTATATTCTCATCGAAAGATTTTTTGGGGCATCTTTTCTTAGCGCTAGCTATGGTTTTTCAATCTTGCTTCCACAATTTGACAAAGTTTGACTCTTCAAATGCTTTTACATTTTATTCCTAGATCACTGTAACTTATCCAATGCATCTCCTACAGAGAAGACATCCAAATTGGATGTCATTCATGAATGACAAACAAATGACCACAAGTCCCATTTCACCTCTGCCAACATATATGAAATTTCTTGAGCAGATTTGAGTAAATGCTCATGACAAATATATCCGTGACACGAGATGAAGAAATGAAGAATAATTCTCATGAACAGATAAATATGATACATATATTTTTAAAATCATATGCATTTGACGATCAGAAAATCTTGGCGAATCCTAGCATTCCATTTCTTTACATAAATTCTGGTGTGATAGCCTAGTAAATAATATAGAAAAAGTAACATTCTACCCTATGTTAGGCACTTGTATGGTCGGCAGCTACGTATCAAAACCGACATTGTCTGCCGCCAGGCCCAGAGTCTGCTTGACCGACACTGTCGTCTGAGCAGCCCACAGTACCGGGCAGCCGACATTGTCAGCTGGGTACCTTACCTTTGATAGCTTTGATGATACTTCGGACCAGGTCCAGGCGACGTTACGCACGCCGCCCATCTTGTGCAGGGTGATGCTGCAGTATGTGACCAGCGGGGTGGCTAACAACGAGTTATCCCCACAGTTGACGTAGCCGCTTACAGCAGGTTTATCAGGCACTTTCAGTGAGCATGCGTCCAGTAAGTGTTGAAATTTCGCAGTCTCTGTACCGGTGACATTTCGAATGTGACGAGGCATTTTGCTGAATAATCTCGCCCCTCGGACTACGAAACTATTAGAATACTTTGTGGCTATCGCATCACCACCAGTTTTGATCGGAATGCGCACCTCACAAGTGCGTGTAGACACTTCCATAATTTTTTTGAAGATTCCTTGCAAACGCCTGAAATTAATTAAGTCTGCATACCCTAAAAACTGTGCAGCAGATAAAATGATGGTTTACTATTACTCTATTTTAAGAAACTGGCAGAAGGTGGAATCGGCCATCAGAGAACTTTGTTCGGCCAGAAGCTTATTTAGTAACCTGTTCAACAAATCGTCACTGCTGCCGGCGGGTTACTCACTGCGCGAACGATGCTGCTGAACAGTGAACGTTTTCTGACCAACTCTTCTCTTATTGTATTATGAGCTTTGCTAATTTTCATTTTGAGGTAAAAGTAGCTTAGCCCTTCTAGATTTGCAGGGTTTGCTGTTCAGTATATCATACTTAATTGAAAAGCATGCTGCTGGGAGTTGTCCGACCAACACGACCACGAAATTCTTTCGAATATCGTCGACTTGTGCGTTGCACCTCAACATTTGGCATGCCTTTTCCTCCAGATTTTTAGCGCGGTTGGGCGAACTTTGTTCTATCGTGTCACTGGATCTTCAGCCTATCTCTCTGCTGTTCAGTCACGTTCATCCCGCGATTTTACGATTTCGGTTCACTAATCATCGACCACTTAATTTTGATTAAATATAAATTAATTCTGTGCTCACACTTGCAAATGCTTCAGCCTTTAATTCTACGATCCAAAATCTCGACCTGATTGGTAAATTTTTATGCGATAGTGTTGTAAATCTAAATTTTCGATCGGGTGATAGTGATCGTGGTCCACCTGCTGTGTGATCGCGTGCTCAATTGCGGTCACAACCTCTCGTGAGTCGTGAAATGTCAACCGCAGGTCGGAACTGCACGCTGCAATCGCTAAAAGTTTTTTGCTCAGCTTTTTCCTATGCACAGATTTGGAGCTGCCCCGCAAAAACGCTGACTGTTTGAGTGGCCATTTCAGGTCTTTATTTTATAGTCGCTAATTACTGCCCTGCAAGTGAACGGAATGCATGCATCAGATCCGAACAAAGAACGGGGATTAAAATGTCTCATTGGATACCCAGTAAAAATGAACTTTATTCTAACTGGAACCACCATGCATGTCAATACGTTATAATCATAGTCAAATTGAGGAACATCGAGCATGTTTGAAAAAGTGTAAATTGATCCAAATAAAATTACTGATGGTTCCGAGCTAGTGACTTGGATACTATACACCTATCCAAACATAATAAAAGGCTTCATGTATTTATTTCGTGTCCTATCTTAACGAGATACATAAGCGAAAAATAGGCCAGGTTGCAAACTTCGTAATTACGTTGCGTTTTCATGAAGATTGATGACTAGGTTGCAAAAGATGACATAAGTGAGATCCTTGTCTCTTCATTTCAATTAATTACTTGCTTAATACAGTTCCTTGCATCAAAACAAGCAGATATTTGCAGCTTCTCTTATCGCGGCCAAGGAATCTGACTTTTATCGATCACTTTCCTCATGTGTCGGGACATATGTTTACTATGAGTTCACGACGCATAGATTCAAACCCCATAGAATTTATTTGTCACTGAGAGCATTGAATAGGACACAATCAAAAGCTTAAGAAAAATCCACAATTAGGTGACAAAAGGCCACTCTAAGCATTATAGCTTTTCGGGCCGATTAAAAATACTTAAACTACACAACAATACATGTATGTGAAAGCCAAGTAATAATAGCGAAAAGTCACAACAATATTCCAAAAAAAGTGCTGCGTAAAATAATAGAATGTTAATATTGTTTAAAAGAGCTAAATAAGACTAATAAATCGAGGCACAACAATAAATTCGCAAGAGAGTTGAGTCAAAATAGTAAGAAAAAATGTCAATATTTCTAAGAAAAATTAAAAAGAAAAAACAATTGAAAGAATATTCAATAAGATAAACTAGAGCAGAGACTCTCGCGTATGGAGGCGGTTCACTCGGTTGCCATCGTTTTTAAGTTTAACCGAGACTTTGGTATTAAAAGAAGCGTATTTGAGGTTTTAGATTAGTGAACACGGAAAAATATAAAATTACAGCTTGTTTAATTTTTTTGAAGATCCGTTTTTAACTTTATCAGTTATACTGTTAACAAGCGTTAAAAGGTAAAAGGTAAAGTCAACTTAGACCACACCCTCACCTAGAAAACCCACATGCACTGGTTTGTGCTGCGAGTATAGGCCCACTGGCCCCAGATGAGCAAGTGTAGTCGCAGTCGCCCTCGGGTTACGAACTATGGCGCCAAATTTGACGGAAGGAACAAATAACCCGAGATCCCCCACCCCCCTCATCTCTGAGGAAAGCAGTTCCGCCACGGCGCCAACGTACGTGTGTGTTGACGGCTCAGTCGTGTGGTTCTAGACGTTTCTCGAGCACACGGAGTGCCCCGTAGCTTGCTCGCTATGTTCCACAGTCTCGACTCTTGCCTTCGTACGTCGATGGCACCGAAACAAATATGAGTCAAGCATACAAAAGAACCAACGGATCTGCACCAAAATTTGATCATTTATGTATTTCACCATCACTAACAACTCCTATAAATTTCATAAAGATCCATTGATTATTTTTTGAGTTATTGTGCTAACAAGCATAAAATTAAAAACAGTGACAAACGAACGAACAAACGGACCATTACCAAAATTTGGTAATCTACTCTTTGTTATATGCTTAACAACTCATGTTAGTTTCATTAAAATCCATTCATAACTTTTTGAGTTATGGCATCGAGAAAAATGACGCAGACGAACAAACAAACAAACGAATGGACATATCTTCACCAAAAGTTAATCATCTGTTCCTCCTAACATACCCAACAATCCCTGTAAATTTCATCCAAATCGGTTCATAATTTTTTGAGCTATCCTGGTGACAGACAGACAAAGAGACAAACACGACGAAAACATAACCTCCTTGGCGGAGGTAATAAGTAAATTGGTAGAAAGGCACAAACATATTTCTATAAGATACAGTAGCTAAGTAAAACAGTGAAAGTCAAAATTAAGATGGTCATTAAGAGCGAGAAAATAAAAGAATAACTCAAAATCGTAAAAGGTTTTACAGAACTAAGCCAAGCGAATTAGTGAATTGTATTAGAAAGAGCTATGTAGCATTTCAATTAGTGATGCACAGTGGGTAAAAGGAAAGCGAATACAGGAATGCAGAACTAGTAATGACTTATAATGGCTTTCTTGAAAGAAGTTTTCAGACTCTGCACAGGCATAGACAGAAGTAGATCCTCATCAATTTCATTGATTAACTTAACCATCTGAAAAATGGTGCCCTGTTTCTCAACAACCAGTCTCACTGCAGGCTTCCTGAATCTAAATCTACGCATATGATAGTTATGCAAAGGTTGAAGGGGTAAAAGATATTTGTCAAAAGCGGGAGCTTCGCTATACAAAAACTTATGAGCTAACTCAATTAAAAAATACCTACATATGTCATCAAATTGTAATAAATCCATTGTTTTATGCATTTCCGCCGTGTGAAGTTCAGGTACAAAGTTGATAGTTTGTACTTTGAGGATTGTACGAAGAATATTATTCAGTGATATTGAGACTTTTTTAGATGATGGCGATATTCCTCCCCATAACTCAATACAATAAATTACATGGGGGTAAACAATACTGTAATATAAATCTCTGAGGGTAGTTATTGGAAGCTTGATACGCAGTAAAACAATCCAAGAGCTTTGTTCAGCTTTTTACACACTTCAGCTAAATATTGATTAAAGGACAACTTCGAGTCAAGGATAATACTCAGATATTTTATTTCATGTACCCATTCCAACCTAACATTATTAAAAAGTATTTCTGGGAGTTCCGGAGTATCTTTCATTGTCAAGAGCATTAGCTTCGTTTTACCTTCATGTGGTATTAACTTGTTGGTTAAAAGCCAGGCTGAAAGGTGTGAAACAAAGGTCTTAACCCTACTTACAACTGCCCTAAAATCATCAATCATTGTCAGTAAAATAAAACACGGCATCATCAGTAAATAGTACACAATTTGCGTCTGGTAAGGAAGCAATATCATTTATAAATACATTAAAAAGGAAAGGGCCTAGGACGGAACCTTTAGGCTTACCTAGGAGTACTGGCTGATTCAGTAGCTGATCAAAAAAACACAGACGAAGCAATGATTTTTCATGGGGCAGCAGACGCAATAAATTCTTTCAGCGTGCTGTCTTCTTCTGACGGAGAATTTTCGCTTCGAGAGAAGAAGGAACTTGAATGTACTGAAACCTTATCCTTCGGTGGCCATGATACGCGGCGGGGAATTAGTTTAATTCAACAATGCTTTGCTGCTCGCTAATGTAATTTTTTTGTACTTTTTTTAAGGTGGGGACGGTTGTGCTGCTTAGATGAATTGAAGGAGAGAGCACTCATCTCTTATGACAATTTTAATTGACCTTTGTAGCCTATTCTCCAGAAGCATTAGTAACGGAAGTATGTTAAGTGAAGACGGGTCTCCAGAAAATCCTCGCGGTAATTTTTGACAGCGAGTGTCCTCTAGTCTACAATATAATAACGACCGATATGTATTTATCTGTTTGTTTGTTTGTTTATTTTTTTGTTTATCTGACAGCTTTCTGTTACGCTGTAAGAAAACAGACAGGTGAAAATTAGACCAGGTTGGAGACTGTGCTCATCCTGTGAAGCTTCATTGAAAATTAATTGGTAGAAAATTGACCAGGTTGCAGTTCATGGCAAACGTATATTAATCAGCGACAGCTGAAATTAAAAAAAATGAAGAAATCGAAAGCTGCTCTTAGCGTTGCTATCAATTCTAATTATTTATACGAGTATAACCTTCTCCTTACATCGAATTTATGGCACAGTATATTGGGCGACCTTATATTTGAATGCACTTTAGATTAGATTAGATAGGCGGCAGTAGACGAACCAATAGGCCCATTCCCAAAGAGACACCGGAACATACGCCCCGGCACTCTATGAGCTATTGCCAATTTGTTAGTAGGATATAGAGGACAGGAGAAAAGAGAGAGAGAGAAAAAAGGGGGGGGGGTGATGAGTCTCTGCCCAAGAAACGATCTTGAATGCACGCAAGCACGTTCAAGAGCCGCTGACATGCGGAGCTTAGAGATAGCAAACTGTGTAGTTGGACGCCCTCTCTCTTACTCTACCTAATTCCAACGAAGCCTTCGAAACCCCGTTAAGTGTTTGCAACTCCCGGAGGAGGAGTTCTTAGTTGCGGAGGATGTCTCTCCCAATAAACGTCAAGACGATTTTTAAACGCGTTAACTGACTCCGCACTATATAACAACATCGGAGGGGAACTAACAACATCGGATGGGAGTTAACAATATCGGAGGGGAACTAACAACATCGGATGGGAGTTAACAATATCGGAGGGGAACTAACAACATCGGAGGGGACTAACAACATCGGAGGGGAGTAACAACATCGGAGGGGAGCTAACAACATCGGAGGGGAGTAACAACATCGGAGGGGAGCTAACAACATCGGAGGGGAACTAACAACATCGGAGGGGAGTAACAACATCGGAGGGGAGCTAA
>LQNS02000140.1:11188223-11202754 GCA_001587735.2 Parhyale hawaiensis
TCCTCTACATCCTACTAACATAATGGCAATAGCTCATAGAGGGCCGGGGTGTAAGTCCCGGTGTCTCTTTGGGAATGGGCCTTTTGGTTCGTCTACTGCCGCCTATCTAATCTAATCTATACTGAATGCTTGACCATTGTCGCTTATAATAGCGTACAAACTACGAGAAACGAGTCCCACTTTAGACAATAATCTTAGTAGTAGAGCAATGTGCAAGTCCAAGGCCTGTTGGCGGCAACGTAACCGGATGTGGAATTGTATAGAGGTGCAACTTTTGCGTTGATGTGTATCCGCTATTGGAGAACTACGACCGTCCATCTCCCGACCCAAATCTGCCCTGATAAATGGCAGAAACGTTCACTCTCAAATCCTGAGCTCAAGACTTCGGCTCCGTCTTAGAGATGGAAACATTTTACCTTTAAGCAGTGAGCAAGACTGCGCTCTCAACCCCTCTACCACTGACAAAAAAAAAAGTGTTCAATGGACAGGTGTAAAAACAATGCGTTTAGAGTGGGAGTACATAATGTAATGTATGGAATATTACACATATGACACAGAACGAGAACACCACAAGGTCGATTCGCACGTTTGTCCTTAGCTCTACGTTCTTATTTCACCGCGATTTAAGGCGTTGATGTGTTAGCTTAAACCTCAAAAAAGTGCACAGTTTTCTCAGTTCTAATTTGTTCGAAGTTTCAAAAGATTTCCAGAAATTCACTAGAGACACTTCTTAAGCAAACAAACTGACGACTAATATTTTAACAAAACCCCGAGTATATAAATACGGGACTTGTTATTGCAGGAACACGCTGTAGTGTGGGGGACGTTGGCTTAAGAGTATTTAAGAGTACATACCTAGAATGTTTTATTGGTGATTCTAGTAGCACTAGAGGGCCCAGCCGTCAAAAAATATTCCCCCTGCACGATAAGGCTTAAATATCAGCTTGAAATTAGCAAACGTTTAGCTCCACTAAGAAAATATAGTTCAGACGAAATAATGCACTGGAAATACTCAGGGCTCACCGTATTGTGGATACCAAATGATTGTTGAAGCTCAAGGGTCGAAATTTGGCTGCGATGTAAATTCAATATAAAAAGGCTTCTGCTAAGCGTGAAGATTCAACTGCTATACGATATAATTCAGCTAATGACAGCGGATTAGATTTCGGACGAAAGGAACGAAAACTCTAAGACTGAGGAGCGAGACTGAGCTTCTGTAACTGCTTTAACTGCCGGGGATTTAGAGCCTAGGAAATAGAGCTCGGGATCCAAAGCGCGATATCCAGAGGCAGGAGATCCAGAGCCGGGGATCCAGAGGCCGGAGATCCAGAGCCAGGGTGCTCAAATTTCGAACTACGTTATTCCCATTCATCGGATCGCTACGCTCTGGAACTTATTCATATCTTATTCCCATGGAGCGTGACGGAGACGGACTAACAATGGAGCGAGCAAGGAAACAAGCAAGCCAGCGTTCAACAACTGTGTTTTATTACTATACAGTGGATAGACCGTCATCATTCGGTGAGTTTTGTAAGCGCAAAATTCATAATGGTCGACACCGAAGATGGTTGAAATAGTTTATTAGGCAATAACTTTCTATGTAATTGGTGTAAATGTAATTTTGGTGTCTAAATATATGTTTTCAGGGTAAAGAAATTCATTGGAAAGCGCAAATAGACTATGTTTATGTTCTGTCGGCTAAAAATCGAGGAGGTTACCGTAGCGGTGATGAATCAGATGAGTGAACTACTGACTGGAAAGTATTCTCAGTCTTTGAGAAAGTTAAACTTACGATGCTAATAGTGTCTGTAAATTTTCAGAAGATTGATCGTGTGGATTCTAGAAACATTCTGTTTTTTGTCAATTTTACTTATTTCACTGGGCGGCGGGAAAAGTTATTTGACTAAAAAACGAAATATTTACAGTTTTATATCACCAAAGGAGCAAAAATAAACAGCACAAATGAGAAAAATATGTAGTAAACAAGAAATCATTAATCAAAAGTTGACATTGACTGAAAAAAAGCCTCATTTGCCAACATGACGCATATGACGTTTAATAACTTCAATGATCCTTGAATCCATGCAGTCAGTTAGTTTATTGCCGAAGGTGGTGCCCTTACTGCTGCAGCAACAGCATCCCACAAGACAGATTTTGAGTTGTACTGCCTCCCATCTGCGTAAATTTCCCTTTTCAGAAGGGCCCAGGAGTTTTCAATTTGGTTTAGATCAGGTGAGCACGGTGGCCAAATAATCAGTTTCTCTCCATAGAACCCCGAGGAGTCCAAACATTGCTGTGCTAGTATGGGCAGAGTGAGAAGGCGCATTATCATGCATGGAAATGAAATTTCGAAGCGTAGATTAAAGTTATCAATCAGGACCCACAGCAAAATGTAAACAAACTCAACAGTGTTGCCATAAGAAGTCACGATTTCCCTGCAAGTTTCATGAACATTTGATACGCAAAAATGAGATAAATATAATCAATTTTGTGCTAAAGCTATTATTTCCACTCTAAGTGTATTTTTTTTCTATACTTGGGATGTCTTTGCGCTAATCTCTGAGCAAATATATTTATAAAGGCAAACTGTAAGGCAGCCTGGGATAATGAGGCGAAAGTATGATGTAAACTGTTTGCGTATTCCAGTGAAGTTCTAAACCCTGAAAACATATATTAAAACACCATAATTACATTTCTATCTCAGGGTTTGACAAAGTTAGAGCCTGACATAGGTAGCAATCATTTTCGGTGTCACCCATTTCGAATTAAACGCGTATAAAAAAAATGTCCAATGATGACAAAGGGGCGCATCACACGGATTTTGGTTTTGAAGAGTCTAGACTCTAGAGCACAATTACCCCCTTAATTAAGACGGATATCCACTGGGCAATATACCTTGTTTAAATATCTCTTCGTTTACAAACTAAGGCATATCATATCGCCAAAAGTTTATATGCCACAACACTTCATCTACGCACCAAAAATTAAAGCTACTGAAGGAAGAGGTAAAGTCAGTAATTTAGAGCCAATTTGGTTAGATTAGGTACCTAAGACTAGATTGGGTGACATAAGGTTAGGTAAAGTAACGAAACGTTAAGGAAGCTTAGGTCAAGACTGGATAGGTGAGGTTAGGTTAAGAATAGTTTACTTAGATAGAATTAGGTCTGATTAGGTTATTGTTGGTTGGTTTAGATTAGATGCTCACGTTAGGTTACATTAGGTTAGGTTTAGTTAGGCAATGTGAGGCTAAACAAGGTTATGTTAGCTTGAGATACGTAAGGCAAAGTTAGGTGAGCTTAGGGGAAGTTTGGCTAACTGAGAATAAGCTATGTATTATTGTTGTTACTTATGGACCCACGCGTGAAGAATTCACGCACTAATTTATATATTTGCTTAATATAGGCCAGTGCAAAATCTTATTTTCTTTGACCTGCTTCTTCTTCATCACAAGAATTTTTTGATGACTGATGACACTTCTTCATTCATTGTACTTTCCTTACTAAAATAGATACAGAGGAAAACGCTATGACGGCCAACTCAAATCATTATCGTAAGAGATGCGTGCTTCCTTCTTAGCAGTACACTTCAATTCGTCTTCAGCACACTCATTCCCTCCCTTATATGACATGCAAAATATTAACGGTACTAGAGGGCCCGCGCTGTCATAAAATAACAGCGAAGAATTTGTGATGACTTTCTTCATTGATCATACTTTCGTTATCATTACAACTGCTAACCTAAGCACCATGAGAAGAGCGTTTACGGCTTCACAGTCGCTCAGTATCGAAACTTTTTCTTCTCTGAAATGGAGAAAATACAAGGCTTATTGCAGCACGATCAGCAACGCTCAAAGTAATAGCTCAGATCGATATTGTGGATACGGTAGGCTAGCCTATACAGGTCCAATAGTTTTTGCTTAGCGAAAGCCGTTTCATCGACCATTGAATTAAATTTGGGAGAATAGCTGAAGCAACGAAATCGTCTGCGGGAAGAACTTACGAATCAAGATGCATGAGACTGCCAATTAAAGCTTCAGATATCTTCAGTGTTGCGATTTCAACTTCGGTAATGCAAGAAGTGCATTCAGACGTAACGTCGCCCGATATTTTGCCATAGCCTAGATTCGATGTACAGTATGGAGAAGCTAATGCTCGTACAAATCACACTAAGCCCGTGTTATCTTCATTGCTAGAATTTTAACTGTCCCTGATTGAGATACATTTGCCATCTTCTGCAACCCGGCCTATTTTCTACCCAACAGTTTTCAATGGAACTTGAGCTAGAGAACGACCAGAGCTCCAACCTGGGCTAATTTTCTCCTATCTGTTTAGTTAAAGCGTGACAGAAAATGGATATACCGACAAATAAATAAACGCACAGATAAATATACATCGGTCTTTATTATACGTAGACTAGTGGACCCGTGCGTGAAGAATTCACGCAATAACCTATACGTTTGCCTAATGCCTCGAGGCCGGTGCAGAATCTCCTCTTCTCTTATTTGCTTCTTAATTTTCTTCTTTTCTTCATTGATCCTTTGTCGTGCTGGCATTCTTAGGTCTTCTATATAGACAGGCAGAAGTAACATCTTGAGTAAAATAGTCCAACAAACTTAAACAAAATAGCAGCTTATATACAATACGTTCGTTCCGTAGCAAAGATACCGTTGACACCGTCGTCCCATCTCAAATATCTGTTTCATTTGAAGTGCTCAAATTTCGACCTATGAAGAGAAAACTGTTTCGTCAGAGGAAAACGGTAAGCTAGAAGAAATAATTGTCTACTGCCCGTGAAAACTTATGTTTTGTCAGTTTCGTTGACAATTGTATCAAAGTGGAAAGAATAGCTCATGCAACGAAATCATATGTGGGAAGAAACTACGAATTAAGAAGCATGAGAGTGCCAACGGAAGCTTCAGATATCTTCAGTGCTACGATTTCAACTTCGGTAATGCAAGAAGTGCATTCAGACATAAGGACGCCCTATACTTTGCCGTAGATTCGATGTATGGAGAAGCTAATACTCGTACAAATCAGACTAAGCCTGCGATGTCTTCATTGTTGGAAATCAACTGTCCCTGCTTAAGATACGTTTGCCATCTTCTGCAACCCGGCCTATTTTCTGCCTATCACTTTCAATGGAGCTTGAGAGGAGCACAAGCCCCTCAAACCTGGGCTAATTTCCGCCTATCTATTTCGTTAAGAGCGTGACACCGAACATATAAATATATTTATAAACACACGACGGTTATTCTTAGTATTAGATTCGTAAGAGCTGAAATATAAAAAAAAATTCATTTCCACGGCGTATCCAGAATACACAGTGAAGTAGTTGAAGTAGAACAAAATTTTCGCTCCCGAAAAGTTGGAATAAAGAATTACTACGTCTTCTTTACAGGAAAAAATCGGTTCCTCGACGCTTCGCTACAAAATGTGTACATCGTAAACCAAAAGAAAATATAATTTCGATGTAGAGAAAACGTAATGAATATCAGTCTTCACGGGAACGGCAAGAGAAGCTGTAAGAGCAAGAACTGCATTCAGTGTTAATAGCGATAAGTACCGTATTCCAAATTTAGCCTTCTTCAGCAATATGGTTTAGTGTCTACTGAATCCCATCAGAAGGGAACAGGATCGCCAAAATTTCCAACGGGGCAAGAAATGCATTCAGATAATAAAGGGGTAAGGATTACACTTCAGTCTTCTGCAACCTCGTCATCGCTGATTACGAAATTTGCATCCCTGGCATATTTTCGCCTATTTCATTAAGCGCGGACCCGAAAAAAAAATCAATAAATAGGTATTGGATGAAGGAAATCTTAAAAGAGAGTAGGAACGATGATGTAACGGAGTGGTTAGAGAAGCTGTATATATGTATCTGCATTGAGTGAAGTTCAACGTTGGAAAAGAAATATTTTTTTTCCTATCTATTCTTAAGAGCTTGACACCGAACATATAAATAAATATATAAACACACGGGGGTCATTCTTAGTGTTAGATTATTATTATTATTATTAAGAAGATGCACTACACTGGCGACGTGAGAACGGAGGAAGCTCCATAAGGTTATCAAACCACCACGCAACCAGCTCAGCAAGCGAAAAGAGAAAGAGAAGACTAGAAATTACTGAATGACTCTGTTTACAGATTGCTTACAGCTGCCTATACCCGCACCGACAAAGGCAAGGCCATCAAGACAATTCCAAGCATCTACATATGATGGAAAAAACGAACGAGAATACGGGCTTGCACGGCATCGTACCGGTTCCAGAGCAAACTCAGGAAGAGCACCAATACGCCGAGTATCTGTCACCAGAGCGAGCAAACGGGTCCGGAAGAAAAACCGCCAGCGGATGACTAGGACAATTATATAGTTTGGGAAATAAATATTCGTACATCATGAAATTTGTTATTTTATAAAATCTAGCGAACCAAAAATAAAAATATTGATACAGTAGCTGTATTTTTGCTTAAACAATACATAAGCAACAACAAAACAAGTAAATTCTTCTTTAATAGAAAAAATATAAATTTATATATTTTTGGTTGAAAAAGTATTCGTACACCACACACACACACAAATTAAAGCAACAATTATGATTTTGTGGTGTAGCCTTTGTTCAGTTCAACGGCAATTAATCTCTTTTCCGTATTTTTTTTTACCTAGCCTTGACATGTTTCCTGAAGGATATTACTCCATTTTTCCTGGAGATTTTTTTGAGTTCCGGAATGGACTTCGGCCTAATCGCATTGATGTTTAATTTCAGAAATCGCCAGGAACTTTCTATCGGATTCAAATCCGAAGACTGGCTTGGCCATTCTAGCTGTCGTACATGATTTTAGGTGAACCATTTCTTTGTGGATTTTTCGCCGTACGTTTTAGGTCGTTGTCCTGATGAAAAATGAATTCCTGTGGTAACCCGAGTTTTTAAACTGACGCATGCAAAGGTTCTCTCAAAATGTTCTGATACATGTGAGCGTCCATTCTCCCATCTATGATACGAGTGTTACCCGTTCCACGTGGTGAAAGCATCCCCCAAACTATAACGTTACCACCCAATTTCACAGTGGGAATGGTGTTTTATTACTAATGCCGTTCTGCCCTTCCTCCACACATGGTTATTTCAATTTCGTCCAAATAGCTCTATTTTAGCCTCATCTGACCACAACACGTTTTCCCAGAAAAACTCAGGCTTCTCCTTGTGCTCACAGAGCTTTCCTAGTTGGTTTAGACAGCAGGGGAGTTTTGCGAGGAGTTCGAGAACTTAAGTGGTATTGATGCAGTTCGTGGCTTGTTGTATGAAGGCTAACGCTTGTCCGTGCTGCTAGCAAGTCCTCCTGAAACTCTTTGCGAGTAGTCATGGGATTTTCGGACACTTTCATGGCCATTTTTCTTGAAACTCTAGGTGAAAATAATTTAATCTTGCTCGGCCTGCCAGATATAAGTTGGTTTTCGACGGTTTCCGAACATTTAAACCTTTTCATAAATGACCTTACGGTGGAAAACGGTATTTTGAGTGTCTATGATATTTGCCAATAACTTTTCGCGGATTTCTATTCTTTAATAATCAACTCTTTTACAGAATTCGTAAGCTCCTTGCTTCTTGCAGTGGTTACAACCTTCTATTACGATGTCGCACGAAATAATGACCCCAAATATGTTCATGGACTATAGTAGACTTCTAACATAGAATCCAAAAGGTTCTGGAAAGTTCTTGAACAGTCAAATTAATTTTATAATGAAAAAATCGTTTCGTTCAAATACATATTCAACCCCAGCTATGTGACATACTATATAATTCATTGTAATTTTTTTTTGGCATATATCAATTGATACCACTTAAATACAAATACTGTGTCAATATATTTATTTTTAGTTCCCTAGGTTTGTTTTTATGAATGAACAATTTTAGGGTGTACGAATATTGGTTTCCCCCCACTAAATAGAGAAAGTAGACCCCACCAACTGTGCGATGCTGCGCCAGATCACAAAGCACAACACCATCCAGCAAGAACACACATAGACGAACCACTCCGTCGAGCATACTCAGATGACACTCAGCAGCAGAACCCCAGACTAAGGAGCAGTATTCCAGAACGGGGAGGAAATAGCAAGGAAAGCAGCGACGCGTCAACTCTACCGAACTCAACAACCTCCAAGCACGTCGCATAAGACCGATTTTCCGAGATGCTCGTGAGTCAAGCGAACGGACGTGGGGCTCAAATGTCAACTTTGGATCAAAATTGACACCAAAGATTACCAAGTCATTAACTACGGGAAGTGACACACCATCCAGTACGAGTGAGGGGAAAGTAGAACTCATTGTACGTGACCTAGCCACGAACATGGTTTTATTCTTGCCTGCATTTAGCTTCATCTCCCACCTAAAACACCAGGAATCAATCATCTCCAAATTACGCCGAATTCATTCTGAATCCTCTTACCTATTACTAGCATTCTCGCCAACAACTAGCAAAGTAACATCATTAGTGTAGCCAACGGGTAATCTATGAATGAACAAGATCAAACGAGTCCGCTGCATGTACGATGAACAACGAAGGGCCCAGAACATTACCTTGTGGGACACCAGATAACACATTCAAAAACTCACTACTCTTCCCATCAATAACTACACGTTGACGTCTACCAGAAAAAAACTAACTAAAACACCCATCAATCTTAGCTTATGACGGGCGCAACCCAAGGTGATTCACGCAACCATAAACAGCACTGAAATCAAGCTGGACCAACCTTGCCTGATGACCCCTATCAATTGCCAGTTGCACCACATGAGAAACGTGAAGCAAAGCATCACAAGTTCCCAAGCCCTTGCGAAAAGCACACGGAGTTGGGGGAAGGACATCCTGCTTCTCAAGAAAGCGACCCAATCTCGACGCAACCAACCTCTCGCAAACTTTCTACAGAACAGGTGTGATCGAGATGGGTCTATAGTCGGATGTTCGAGATGAGACAGAGCCCTTCAGATCAGGCGTCACATGAGCGACAAGCAATCATTTCGGAAAAGAGCCCAGACGTAACATCCGACTGAACGCGGAAGCGAGCGGGGCTGCGAGCACACCAACCACCCTCCGAAGAAGGAAAGGAAACATATCCGATGGATTAGTGCCCCCATAGGGGCCAGGTCAAGAAGAAGACGGTGCACTTCAGAAGATTTATAAAATTTGAACATTTCGGCTCTTCGGCCATCGCCAGCAATCTGAAATCAATCAATATCCATAAAAATCTACCTGACTGTAAAACAAATAGTCATAAACTGTGAATTCTGCAAAAACAAAGTACACTGATCATAATATAGTAAGAACTTAACCAGTTACTATCAGGCATACATTACAGAATCGCATTCTCGAGCACGTTGCAAAGGGCACTGATCGAAGGTCATAATTGTCCAAGTGGGTAATTATCCTAGAGGGTAGTTGTCTTGGGGTAATTGTCCACGGGGATAATTGTCTGCTGAAGTAATTGTCCTAGACCCTGTACCTAGTGTTGTTGCGGGAAGAGCGGGCAATAATAAATAATCACTGATAGGGGTGACCAACTGAGGGTCTCCAGGTGTCAACAGCGCAGCTACAGAGGTATTAACGATGCAAATAGTATGATTAAGATCGTTTTATTTTTGAAACCATTCATTTAAACTGCCTTCATAAAAAAATTTACGGGGGCACAAAAGGAATTCACTACACACCACCACTGTTTCACGGAAGATTTTGCACGAAGACTGGCGAACTAGTTAAGTGATGGAAGAGTAGCCTGGATAATGATAGTCATCGGTGGGTGAAAGATAGCGCAAAGTTCCCAGCAGAGTGGCCAGATACTGCACCGATGAAGCGTCAGCATAAGGGGCCTGCCGCTGACAATGGGACTCACAAGCAGCTTACCCACCTGATGGCAAAAAATACCTATTATTTAAAATCCAACTAAAAATAGAGAAATAACTGCATATCCCCCTTTGAATTGAAGCCGCAAAGTACAGGAACAACGGAAAATAGAATATAAATAACACAACAAATAGTAAATAGCAATGGTAAAATGCTTGATATTATTTTCCATCATATAGGCCTATATTATTATTTACATATCACAGTTCGAGTTCCCATAACGCGGAGGGAAGAAGGGAGGTACAACAAGCCCACATGACGTGAAACCTACGCACAAGTGCGCTCCCACAGGGGCCCGCGCACACAAGTAAACAAGTCGGGAAAGGAGGGGAAGAACAGAGGAAAGTAATACTAATTTGGAGAAAGAAACCAGATGGATTATCATTATATTCAGTAGCCCAAGTCTCCGCCTCCCCAACAGGGCGATACTGCCGAGGAAATAGAAGAAGCACATAGCATGACACCAGACACGTCGAACCCATGCATTGGGGCGTTCCCACACGGCATCAACACGCATGGGCACTGGAAGTCGGGAAGAAGGAGAGGGAAAAAAAAGAAATATACAAAAGAAAAATGGGAATGAACTAATGATTAACATCTACCAGTATTTTAAAAGTACTCCGGCCGGAGCCAGAGGATGCACAAGACGAAGGAAAAAATTGAAAGAAAGTGTCTGAGAAGCATAACAAATAGAAGGAACTAAGCGGGCAAAACGGCAAGCGTCCCTAAAGCCTAGCTAATATTACAGCTTAGCATCAGGAGACACTATAAGATGCAGAGATTCATACAGCACGGACTGAACCAACGTACGTATCATTTCAAGACCCTGCGTCCTATAAACAGACAAAGAAATATAGGACAATAGGGAATTAGTGCGCGGAAAGGCCGCATGAGCACAGCAACGTGGGAGAGAAAGAGAGACACGGCGAAATAATACCCTGTGTAGCTGAGTGAAGACGAGAAGAATCAGGAAAGGAACAGTGAAGAGGAAACTGGCAAACCTAACTAAAGGAAAGAGCATTTCTGGGAGCATCTCCAGGGGCCTCTGCGTTGCACAAGTCCCATTACATTGATGGTAAACCTAACTAACTTGTCATTTCTGCTGATCCAGAGCCCGTGAAATATACACAAGAGAACTATGAATTATTCGGTAGTGGTAAATAAAGAACAAAGCATTGAGTTGATACAAACCTATGGTATGGCCAACTAAGCGGGAAGTCAACTGTAAATAACATTCAACAGCATTATTACCCACACCCACAACCCCTGAACACAATGACCAATCAACCCAAGCTAGAGCTCCAAGAACCCATATTGATGACCGAAGAGAAAGGAGAAATATGTATAGTATTGATAAACCAAAAGTGAAATTAGGACACAGATAGCCTGAACCTCAGAGCAATTGGATCATCACAGCAAAGTTAGGGAAGAAGAGAAAGGACACAGCAGGAAATAGCAAGGAGTACATGAAAATGATAACAAGGGAAATGAGGAAATGAGTCCCACTAATCCCTGGTTAAGACCAATTGCAAAGAACAATTTCGCACCATGTCACCAAATAGGGAGGGAATATCACCGATTTCCTCAACGGAATTGCCACTTGAAGATAATAATGCAGAGTACATTTCCACATAAAATCAATTATTATTATTAGCTAGTATTATAAGAGTTCCAGTTTAGCCAACCCAGAAACTGGCACGAAGGTGCTATTCTAGCAGTTATACGCAGTTGCACGCTGCATTATTACTATTATTATTAGAGTCAGTGTTTTACCACCCGAGAAGCAGTAAGGCGACTTAAGAATGAGCTCAATAAAGAAGTGTAAAAAACTTTTCATCAGTAGGAATATTTCATCTTAGCACTCCCGTCGAAAAAACTCGGCTGGCGCAATACACCACCACTGGCAGGGAAAAGGCACAAAGAATAGGAAAGGCCCTCGAGTGGAGCGCAGAGAAGTCCCGCGAATTGGGTAGGCTATCTCAGTCGCCAGCCCACCCCACGGAACAGAAAAGAAAAATATAGAGAACCTACCTAACTTTTCAACGCTAAACTCGTCCACAGGAACTGCGGTGGGCTGCATCATCTACGCAACAGATACTCAGGTTTGCCCAGGTATGAGAGGCCCATCTCTATATAATATCACAGAGCATCAACAACTGGGCATAGCAGTACCTACAAACCTGCTAGGGAAAAAACTAGTAGTCAGGGGGAATATAGAAGGAAAGAAGCCTAACGCCCGGGACAAGGGAACTGCGAACATAAATACACACTGTATGAACTCTACAAATCCCGCAAGGGGAAAATTTCTACACCAACCTATGTGCAAACCTATCTGGATTGAAATATGAATATTTACTGAAAAAAACGAGGGGCATCTGGACACAAGAGGTGGACATTTGAGATTGATATATCCTGATTAGCTTTCAAATTCCGTCACTTGCTACCACCATCAATCAATATGTTCATTACATATAGATAAAATTTCAAAGTACTAACGCACAGATTATTTAATCACAATGCGCTTAACCCACACTCTGAGTTAGCCTATAACTATTGCAATTACCACACTATTGCCAATTGTAAGCCTGTGAAAAGGCGGCCCAGGATACATATCCGAATAGATAGCACACCCCACGACCCCGAGTGTTAAAACAAAGGTCCCTAACACAGTGGAATTCCACTGCGCAAATACAATTAGTTGAGACAGTTAAACAGTGATCGCCTGAGCTACACTCTGAGAATGAAAATCTCTACCAATTAATGCGAGGCTAAAATCCTAGAAAGGAGATAACTTCTCTGGCAAAGGACCTAAAACGGTAGCAGACAGAGAACGCGAAAATAATGGGGGTAGTACCTTGACCCACCCACAGGGCACGGCGTAGATCAGGATATCGTGTTTATTAGCGCATAGCGCATTCAGTGCTCCCAGGTCATCAGAGTGAATCCCGATCAGTAGAAGAAAGTCATTACACTGATTTCACAGACACAAATAAGTAAGGGAGGCCCAACCCATTTACGGCCGAGCGCCGAACTCACGCTGAAACCCCGACAGGTGTCACGCGCAGCACGCGCTCGGCCGTGTCCCATTTGAACGAACAAACACGTTAGCTAGGCTATTTAGTTAGAACGTCAAAAATGCATAGAAGAAACATACACCTACTATCATTATAACCATAGTTGCTAACATAAAAATTTCAACTTACCCTCCTCTTAGAAATCACGGGAGTAATCACAGGCACAAAAGGCAATAAATCCTTCTAGACTGCCAACTCAAATGAACTATTATCAAACATAAGGGCTGCAAAAAAACACACACCACAACTAGTATATAAGGCCTGCGTTCCCGTGCGCACAATCAACTGAAGAACCCCATCACGTTGTCAGTTTATATCAGGAAACAATGCTAGTATAAAAAAAGTTTGAAAACTAAGTGACAAACGAAACCCTTTGGTGATACTTCACACAGACCCGGCCAGTCACTATGCCACGTGATTATTTCTCTCGGGTCCACTTTTATCATTACAAATAGGATTGTTCAAAACAATTTAGATTAGGACACTGCCTGAATTTTTCCACCCCCTGATTAATGACCAACTGATCTAAAGAGTAAAGGAAAATGTAGTACCCCGATAAGTGCAATGATCCCTTATCCCACTATAGTTACAACCCCTTGACAGAATCCATTCCCATGAAAAACTCAGGTACCGTTGCAACTATTATTAATATGAGCACAGATAACGTATGAATATTTTGACAGATGACCCCAACGTTCCGAAAACGATACATTTATCCCAAAAAGAAAAATGTATGGAGGAACAAGAGACACGTCCTCTCACAATCGCACACACGAACAAGAGTGTCGCCTCTCATTGGTAAAGCCTGACATGGGCAGAGGTAACCCGTTCAAAAAATAATCTATTGCAAGGGTGGCGGTTGTCCACACAGCAACAGCTAGTGTGCAACTGTGCTCATGTATCGGGACTTTACAATAGTATATACCTAGTCGGAGTGATGCATAACTATTATATTTGGGCCAAAGAAGTAGACTTGAGCGTATCTTAGTCACCTGCAGATTGTCGTAGTCAGTGTTTTGTCAGTGAACATCATATTGTCGATGGTATAACAGGAGTTGTCGCCAAATTACGGTTTCCAGAGATAGCAATGCATTCACCCCGTTTACTAGAAGTTTGCCACTCTGTTCTTTTGCTTCAACAAGTTTCTTAAACATAACCAAGATTGTTAGCTATTTAGGATAGACTTGACTGCCGACTCAAATGCATTTTATTTGATTAATCTAGGCCAGGTGTAGCACTTTTCAGCCGCTGCTTGTAGTTTTGAGTCATCACGGTAAGCCTTCTCACCATTGAGTATAAAATAGCTGCCTCATCAATACTTCCGTGTGCTTTAAAGTTATTCACTTATTCGCGACACAATTCTTAAGAACTGATACTTAGAAACAAATGTTTTTGTTTTATAGATGATAGTCGTGAAGAATATGCCAGATTTTATATGCTTTTCGACTATTTTCAGGAACAAAGAACGAGCAAACGATGGCTTGTCAAACAACGGACTACATTTCTACCATTCAGGCGATACAACTGCCGACCCATACCCCTACCTCCGTATAGACCTCCT
>LQNS02000140.1:11241648-11255566 GCA_001587735.2 Parhyale hawaiensis
GGTGCTCCACAGTAGCAAGTGGGCTCCACCGTTGATTGTGGGGCCAACAGTAGGACGTAGGCCCTGTAGCTTGCAAACTTCACAGTAGGTATTGCAGAGTCCACAGCTGAACGTACGTCTGTAGTGGATGTTGTTCTTCAACATGCTGAACAGCGAACGTTTTCTGGTCAACTATTCTCTTATTGCGTTATGGGCTTTGCATATTTCTATTTTGAGGTAAAAGGAGCTTAGCGCTTCAAGATTTGCAGTGTTTGCTCTTCAGTAAATCATATTCAAATCAAAAGCATGCTGCTGGGAGTTGTCCGACAAACGCGACGAAGAAATTCTTTCGAATATCGTCGACTTGTGCGTTGCACCTCAACATTTGGCGGGCCTTTTGCTCCAGATTTTTAGCGCTGTTGGGCGAAGTTTGTTCTATCGTGTCACTGGACCTTCAGCCTTTCTCTCTGCTGGTCAGCCATATTCATTCTGCGATTGCGGTTTACTAATCATCGACCACTTTATTTTGATTAAATGTAAATTAATTCTTCGCTTGCACTTGCAAATATTTTTGCCTTTAATTCTGCAATCCAAAACCTCGACCTGATTGGTAATTTTTTTTTTTTTGCTGTGGTACTGTAACTCTAAATTTTCGATCGGGTGATAGTGATCGGGGTCCACCTGCTGTGTGATTGCGTGCTCAATTGCGGTCACAACCACTCGTGAGTCATGAAATGTCAACCACCGGTCAAAGCTGCACGCTGCAATCGCTCAAAGTTTTTACTCAGCTTTTTCCTATGCACAGCTTTGCAGCTGCCCGCAAAAACGCTGACCGTTTGAGTGGCCATTTCAGTTCATTGTTTTATAGTCGCTAACTACTGCCCTGCGAGTGAACGGAATGCATACATCAGATCTGAACAAAGAACGGGGATTAAAATGTCGCATTGGATACTCAGTCAAAATGAACTCTATGCTAACTGGAACCACCATTGCATGTCAATACGTTATATTCATAGTGAAATGGAGGAACATCGAGCATGTTTGAAAAAGTGTAGGTTGACCCAAATAAAATTACTGATGGTTTTGAGCTAGTGAGTTGGTTACTATACACCTATCCAAACATAATGAAACGCTTCGTGTATTTATTTCGTGTCCCATGTTAACGACATACATAGGCGAAAACTAGGCCAGGTTGCAAACTTCGTAATTAAGTTGAGTTACCATGAAGATAGATGACTAGATTGCAGAAGATGACAAAAGTGAGATCGTTACCCCCTCATTTCAATTAATTTCTTGCTTTACAGTTCCTTGCATCGAAACAATGAAGATATTGCAGCTTCTCTTATCGCGCCCAAGTAATCTGACTTTAATCAATCACTTTCTCCAAGTATCGGAACATACAGTGTGTTGGCTCTCAGTTCACAACGTATAGATTGAAACTTCATAAAAACTCCATAGAATTTATTTGGCACTTAGAGCATTGAAAGGGATACAATCAAAAGCTTAAGAAAATCGACAATTAGTTGACAAAAGGCCACTCTAAGCAGTGTAGCTTCTCGGGCCGATTAAAAATATTAAAACTACACAACAACATATGTATATACAAGCCAAGTCATAATAGCAACACGTCACAACAATACTCCAAAAAGAGTGCTGCGTAAAATAATAGAATGTCTATTTTTTATATGAGAGCTAAATAAGACTAATAAAATCACAAGAATAAATCCGCAAGACAGCTGAGTCAGAATAGTAAGAAAAATGTCAATATTTCAAAGAAGAACTAAAAGAAAACAATTGAAAGAATATGTGATCAGAGAAATAAGTAAATTGGTAGAAAGGCACAAACATATTACTATAAGATACAGCAGCTAAGTAAAACAGTAAACGTCACAATTATGATGGTCATTGAAGAGCGAGAAAAAATAAAAGAAAAACTCAAAATCCTAAAAAGTTTTACAGAACTAAGCCAAGCGAATTAGTGAATTGTAAAGTCAGTATTAGAAATAGCTATGTAGCATTTCAATTAGTGATGCACAGAGAGTAAAAGGAAAGCGAAAACAGGAATGCAGTACTAGTAATGACTTATATATAATGTCTTTCTTGAAAGAAGTTTTCAAACTCTGCACAGGCATAGGCAGGAGCAGATCCTCATCAATTTCATTGATTAATTTAACCACCTGAAAAATGGTACCCTGTTTCTCAACATGCAGTCTCACTGCAGGCATCCTGAATCTAAATCTACGCAAATGATAGTTATGCTAAGGTTGAAGGGGTAAAAGATATTTGCTAAAACAGGGAGCTTCGCTATACACTTATGAGCTAACTTAATTAAAAAATACCTATATATGTCATCAAATTGTAATAAATCCATTGTTTTATTCATTTCCGCAGTGTGAAGTTCAGGTACCAGTTGATAGTTTGCACTTTGAGCATTGCACGAAAAATTTTATTCAGTAATATTGTTACTTTTTTATATGATGACCATATAACACCCCATAATTCAATACAATGAATTACATGGGGGTACACAATACTATAATATAAATCTCTGAGGGCAGTTATTGGAAGTTGGTTTGATACGCAGTAAAACCATCCAAGAGCTTTGCTCAGCTTTTTACACACTTCAGCTAAATGTTGATTAAAAGACTAATTTTACCTTCATGTGGTATTAACTTGTTGGTTAAAATCTAGGCTAAAAGGTGTGAAATTAAGGTCTTAACCCTAATTGCAACTACCTTAAAATCATCGTCAGTGAAATAAAACACGGCATCATCAGCAAAAAGTACACAATTTGCGTCTGGTAACGAAGCAATACCATTTATAAAAACATTAAAAAGGAAAGGGCCTAGGACGGAAGCTTGAGGTACACCAAGGAGTACTGGCTGATTCAGAAGCTGATCAACAAAACACAGACGAAGTAATGATTTTTCATGGGGCAGCAGACAGAATCAATTCTTTCAGCGTGCTGTCTTCTTCTGACAGAGAATTTTCGCTTCAAGAGAAAAAGGAACTTGAATGTACTGAAGCCTTATCATTCGGTGACTAATTCAACAACGCTTTGCTGCTTGCTAATGAAAATTTTTTTTTGTACTTCATTTAAGGTGGTGACGGCTGTGCTGCTTAGATGAATTGAAGGAGAGACCACTCATCTCTATGTTAAGGGAAGACGGGTCTTCAGAAAATCCTCGCTGTAATTTTTGACAGCGCGTGTGCTCTAGTCCCCTATATAATAAAGACCGATGTGTATTTACCTGTTTGTTTATTTGTTTGTTTATCTGACAGCTTTCTGTTACGCTGTAAGAAAACAGACAGGCGAAAATTAGACCGGGTTGGAGACTGTGGTCATCCTGTGAAGCGTCATTGAAAGCTAATTGGTAGAAAATTGACCAGGTTGCAGTTCATGGCAAACGTATATTAATCAGCGACAGGTGAGATTAAAAAAAATGAAGATATCGAAAGCTGCTCTTAGCGTTGCTATCAAGTCTAATTATTTGTACGAGTATAACCTTCTCCATACATCGAATTCATGGCACAGTATTGGGCGACCTCATATTTGAATGCACTTCTTGCTGTTGAAATAGAAGCACCGAAGATATCTGAAGCATCCATTAGCACTCGCATGCATCTTGATCCTTAGTTTTTTCCCACAAACAATTTCGTTGCATCAGTTATTCTTCCAATTTTAATGCAATCGTCGACAAAATGGCTTTCGCTAAAGAAAAACCATTAGGCGCATATGATATCCTGGCGTGTCCATGATACCAAATTGAAACAATTATTTTGAGCGTTGCTGAATGGCCTGGAAAAGCAATGAATATATCTCCATGTCAGAGAAAAAAAGTTTCGATGCTCTGCAATGGTGAAGCCGTGAACGTTCATCTCTATGTGCTTCAAAGTTAGCAGTTCTTTTGACGAAAGTATGACCAGTGAAGAAGGGCCATCACAAATTCTTTGATGTCATTTTTGACAGTGCGGCCACTCTAGTTAGATATAAACGGTCATAGACAATCAAGAAACGAAATAACTTCTTCCCATTTTAAAATAATTTGACATTAAACGAAACTAGATGAGACTATGCGCATATAGATCGTATATATCTGCCACCTTGGATGCGGGACCCCCTAACTGTAGCTACTTCTTTCTTTGCTTTTGCTAGTAAATAATCGAATAACTTATATTTTACCTAATTTCTTGAAACTAGTGTGAATTATAAATATTCTCGGTGTTCATGTGTTCATAAGTGTTCCAGCTCATTATACGCAAGCGGCGAGCACTGTAATAATCCCTTGTGTGGAAGCGACCCGCCAACACAGCGGCGTCGGTGAGATGTAGCACCACCGTGGGCATTGCTACCGTCTGAATCGGGTTTAATGGAGAGGGCCGATTGGGGAGCCACAGGTGTCGGTTACAAAAATAAACTCCGGGCTGCTTAGAACAGGGGTTCTGTAGTTATTAGGGGGCTCTCGTTATAACTTTCTCACTGTTGATCTGATGATATGTTATTCCATTCATATTAATATTTTCATGTTGTTAGAAAAAGTTAGCACTTCTATCTTCCAAAATGAGAGAGAATTAAGTCAAACTGCTCACTGTTATTAAACAAGGGTTAAATATGTCCATAGCTATGCTCAAGAAAACCAAATCCTCATTCTATGAATCTGTTAAATGCTGGAACGATCTACCGACTGATATAAAGAGGAACGAAATCGTAAAGCTTTTCAGGTAAAAGTAACAAATCAGCTACAAATAGTGGCTCTGATAATTGTACTGCAGTGTAGTGATCTACAATAGTTCTGGCCAGAGCTGGGATTCGGTAGATTTTTTTCTACCGACGGTATCGATATTCGGTAAATGAAAACGGGCCATTCGGTTCGGTATTTCTGTAGATTTCCAAAAATCTACCGAATGATTCATTAGTTTGGTTCGGTAGATTTAACACCACTCCTTATATATATAAAACACCTTTAAAAGCCTTTTATTATATTCTAGAGCCCATGGAACACCTTTTTCACGACTTTGACTTCATCACGCACTGGCAGTTCACGCTCCATTAAGCTCGAAAGCACGTGACAGTTGAGTGAGAGAAACAATATGACACACTATGTCCATTTCTCAAAGCGCAATATCTCTTCTATTCAATAAAGTGCAATACAGCGTTAAAAAGCTCAATTGAATGAAAATCAATTTGACTTTTTCTAATGTCATTCAGGAAGGACGGTGGGTCATAGGGGGCTATAAAGATTCTTTTGTCGGTGCATGAAATTCAAATCTACCGAAGAAAGTAATTCGGTAGATCCATTCGGTCTCAGTAACGGTAGAAGATTCGGTAGCGCGGTAGATGAATCTACCGCCGGTACTGCTACCGCAATATCGAATTTCATTCGGTAGTCCCAGCTCCGGCTGTGGCATATTTACGCCCACATGATGAGGCAAAATTCCGAATTGCCGTGAAGTTATCGTATCCCATTCTCCATAATTGTTTTATGAAATAAAGCGACTTTATTCGCTGGCTGATGTTCTTTTACTGTGTTTCGCAGGTTCTCTATATGTGTAAATAATTTTTTATTTTTTAGCATTGAAAAAATTCTCGTTATATTTGTTCATATTACCTGATTTTCGGAAACTACAGTTTTAGATTCCTTTCCACGTACTTATAAACATCATGAACAATCAATTTTACACATTATAGCAAACTATGAAGCCTGGAGGATGTACGAATAGATTCATGGCTAACTGTAAATAAATTTGATGGGTTTGCGCCTGTTATTTTAATTGACTGCCCCAGGTAATATTCTAGTGCTCTGTATGATATTGCATTAATAGGAATTTTTCTTTAATTCCGTGAAGGGCATCACCATAATGTGCAGTGTGATAGTTAATTCTGCTGTGTCCTTCTTTTCTCTAGAGGTAGGTATTTGATCCATTCCCACGAGTGAAAGTAGAATAGAAAACTTCAGCCAAATGCTTGTTTTCACTCCCTCCGGCACCGGTCACATGCGCCCTCCTCAGCACTTCACTCCTGGAGGGTCGGTTACGAGTGCCCCCCTCAGCACTTCACTCCTGGAGGGCCGGTTACGAGTGCCCTCATCAGCACTTCACTCTTGGGGGGCCGGTGACGAGTGCCCTCATCAGCACTTCACTCTTGGGGCGCCGGTTACAAGTGCCCTCATCAGCACTTCACTGCTCGAACGGCAAGAGCCAAAGAAAAACGGCTCTAAAGTTCCTGTTTTTATGACACGCTACCTCGTTACTGCAGGGATGTAGCCCTTACCTGTGAAAAGCAATGTGACTAGAAAGTAGCAACCGCGATTATCAAGGGGGTTTTGGTCGTGGAGTTCCTCATAAGACCTCTTAGCGCCTTCAGTTGGACCGTCAGCCCTGCAAGCAGCTTATGTACCCACGCGCTTGTGTCGCAGTGTGAACGCTTAGCGGAGTTTACTTTGTCTGGATGCGGCGTCATACCAACGTGGGACTTGACGCCCTCTTAGCGAAGTGATGTGCACTTTCAAGACTAGAGCACTCCGAGGGTGGGCGCACACGTACGCAAAAATTGCACTATCACGGAATTCTGTATACAATTGCGCTGCAGCACTCAAGGCTTCGGCTTGGACATTGCTATGCCACTAAAATGAATGTCCAAAGTATAAGTCGTTTCTTGCAGTTTGTACGTTATAACAAGCAGCAATGGTAAAGCTTTGGAAATACCTCCAACTTCTTAGTTAGTTTAAAGTTGGAATGACGCTTAGATTAGCGTGACAGTCAAGTGTCATAAATACTAGTCACGGCAACGTGACGGCCGAAGCCAAAAAAGTTGAGTGGCTTAGTAATTTTTGCGATAGTGTGCCCACGCCATGAGAGCGCCTACCTCCTCCAAAGAGGTTATGTTTTCGTCGAGATCGTCTTTTCGTCTGTCTGTCACCGAGATGAGCGGATCTTATGAGCGGATCTTAACAAAATTCACAGGGATTGTTATGTATGTTAGGAGGAGCAGATGAGTACCTTGTGGTGATGATCCGTTCATCTGTTGCTTTTTTTTATCTTCCTTAATGTCAAAACTCAAAAAGTCATGGATGAATTTCATGAAATTTGCATGAGTTGTTGGGCATATCACGAAGAGTAAATGACCAAATTTTTGTAACAATATGTTCAGTCATTTATTGTTTGTCTCTGTGTTTGATTTTAAGCCCTTTTAGCAAAATCACTCAAAAAACGTTGAACGGATCTTTATGAAATTCACTGGAACTGTTAGTAATGTTGCTGGACATAAATGATTAAATTTTGGTGATGATGCAAAGGAAATCATAGTTTCAGAACCAATATGAATTTTTCATTACTTTTGCCCTGCTTTACAGAGGTATATGCTCTTGGAGTCTCAATTTTTTAAATGAATATATTTTCCAAGCACGTGACGTGTTTCGGTTGGGAACAACTGTAAGATGCGCCGTGATTCATCGCTACTGAATCTCACGGAAATATTTTGTGAGCCATACATCCATGTCGCTGTGTAGAAACTTGAAACTCAGCTCCAATTCGTTTGAAATTCAGCTCCAATTCGCTAGAAACTTAGCTCCAATTTACTTGAAACTCATCTCCAATTCGCTTGAAACTCATTTCCAATTTGCTTGAAACTCAGCTCCAATTCGCTTGCGACTCAGCTCCAATTCGCTTGAAACTCAGCTCCAATTGACTTGAAACTCAGCTCTAATTCGCTTGGAACTCAGCTCCAATTTGCTTGAAACTCAGCTCCAATTCGCATGAAATTCAGCTCCAATTCGCTTGAAATTTAATTCCAATTCGAAAGCTATCTATTATTACCAGAGGTGGGCGTTCCGAACGGCTGTTCGCGAACCTTTATCCGTGGATTAGTTCGTACCGGCTAAATCCCAGATTTGGCTTATGAGGTTCGGATTCGGACCGACGTCAAGAAAGATTCGGACTACCGGGTTCGGAACGTCTTTTTTTCGCGAATCCAAATCTCCGAATCCCAGGAAAAAATCGAAAAAACGAAGACCAACCGAACATTGGTTTTCAACTTTTCCTCGGCATAGAGATGTGGTGATTCCTATGTTTCTGTAACAACTAGAGATGCCTGCGACCTTAGCATTGTGTTTTACTTTATCGCTTCTCACTACTTCTATTAATTGCAGTATGGGCTCGTAAGGACGTCTTCGCACGTCCCTCGTCGTAAAGTTTTCAGTCAAACTAATGGACGCGGCGCGTTGATTTGATGGAAGCGGCAGCAGCAAACGCGGGAGACTGAAGGATGAAACATGTCCCTTTTTTAACGCGTCGCATAATTCAATTTCAGAAATACAACCTATAAATACTGAATTACTCCTCTCTAGCGTTTTAAAATCATGAACCAGTTAACATTTTTTTTACCGTCACTTTAACGAACAGAATGATTATATTCCCGTTTAACAGAAGAAAACCAGTTAAGCGGAAGATGTAAAAACACTGACGCCATCTTTGATCTGACAATATAGCTGATTGCTGCGTGCTGGTTTCACTTTTATCGGTTTATCAGGCTATAGGTATTTTGAAAAAGGCAGTTCTTATCAAATTCAGGCTATAAGATCATGGGATACGAAAGTGACTTCAAACTGACGCAAAAAATGAGCAAAAATTTAAAGAAACGAGATCCTAACTGAAAGCGCGACGTCACTCATTTGAATGAAGGTTGCTTCTACGTGTGGACAGCGGCAGAAAAAGTTGACGCACAGCTCGTGTTCACTGTCGTGATTGAACACGCTTCGGTGACCTACGTGTGAACTAGCCCTTAGTGACGTGCAGACACCACGCATGCTCCATTGGCCACACTAGTCAGACATTCTTCAACCGTTGCCCTGAGTGATGTAGATATTAAAAAAACTTTTTAAATTGGAAAGCTTTAAATTTAGATTCGTGAATAAAACTTAGGTCTGGAAATGTTCGAAAGCTTTCGGAATTAATTTTCTCTTTGCTATTTTTCAAAGATGCGGAGGTTCACGAACAAATATTTGGAATAAATTTTCGCACCAAAACTTGGAATATCGGGTTCGTTATTCGGAGGTTCGGAACCCAAAATAGGCGAAGATTCTGGTTCGGATTCGGAACCCAAACAAGGTTCGTAAGCCAACCTCTGATTATTACTCGCGTGAGTACAGCAGACAGTGTATTGTTGAACGAAATTTCGAACCTAGATTTTACAATAGTTGCATGAGCAGCATCATTACCAACTTCTATCTTTCAGAACGCTACAGGCAAAATTTTAACTTTCGTCATTGGGCAGTTCCGTTGCTCGCTATGAATTTCGACTTTGGCAAGTTGGCGGTGCGGCTGCTGGTCCACCTTCTGGTGATGCTGCTGGGCCCCCTTCGGGCCACAGGTGAACATTGGCTGTGTTCTAACCTCACCTGCCCTGATAACCACCTCATGTACGCACCTATGGTGACCATCTCGGCCACTGACCGCCATAGCAGCTGCCAGCAGTTCGTGCCCGCGGAATTGAGGCAAATATCCAGAGTTCGCTGCACGGCGAGGTGTGCTGTCATGGGTTGTTCGTACTTCTTCGCCAACAAGAGTGAGTTGAGGATTGCAAATCGTGTGTGATGCAATTTTGTTAATTTTTAAAGTGAGTTGTCAAACTTTGTTTGAAGACCTTGTCTTCCTTTTATTGTAGTCGTGTTTTTTTTTTACTTACAGATTTTTTGTTTTACTTTAATAAAATAATTTTTAAATTTATTTTCGCGTTTTGCTTCTTTCATTACCTCAAATATCCAACACCTCAAGCCCAAAAAGTTATGACAACTTTTTTTTCACATTCAGCTTATAAGTAATTTTACTCTTTGTGCATACAGTGGCGCCAAAATGAAATTTCACTCCAGCAATATTTTTCAAAAAAATTTAGATTACGCTGAGCTTTAGGCTATTGGCGATAATAAGCTATCTAGCGTACGATTCATGAATATTTTCTCTTTTAAACATAATGCCATTTTAGGAAATATTAACAAACTAATCTTGTATTTGTGTCATTAAAAATATAATATAATCCCAGTAGAAGGCAAAAAGAAAGTCTAGATAATGGAAGAAGTTATTTCAAGGAGTCTTTTATCAACATTATGTACAAAAACGTAGAATTGTAAAGAGTTAGCAGCATAACCGATCTGCTATTTCATAGCCGCTATTTCTTTGGCATCTATGATTTGTTTCCTACAGATCTCCGGCGAGAGGCCGTACGGCTTTTCTTTTATCTACAATTAATTAGGATTATAGAACTTTGTTACGTAAGTAGTTCTTTATGTATATATGTATACAGTGCCTAGACATAAGTATTTGCACAACTCTATTTTTTATATATTTTTCAAAATTCAAGGTCTGCTTTAGGATAATTAATACAGGAAGTTTGTATAACATATATGTAATAGAATATTTAAACACAACAGTCAAATGTGCACTTATAACAAGAAAATTTAACACAAGTAAAAGTAATAAGGGACAAAAGTATTTGATCAAAATAAATATGACGTTGAATCTTTGATATTTAATAGTATAATTTGAATAAATTTGTTTAGAAATTATTCTAGAACGTTCACGAAACGTCTCGAAACAAATGCAATGTAATCAAACCACAGCCGGCGCAAATCATTACCTCTCTAGACCTCGTTGAAGTCGCGCACACTCTCACTACACTGCCCACAGTTAAAGAAATCCCTGAAGCTACTCGTAAACGGATAATTTAACTTCATAGTGAGCGATTAACTTATAGAGTAATAGCAGAACGTATCAATGTTCGTTTTTCAACGGTTGGAGCAATAGTCCGCAAGCATCAAGTTACTGGGGCGGTCTCCAACCTGCCAAGAGCTGGAGCTCTGCGTAAGATCATGGGTCGTCCTCGGCGCTACATGCTACGTAAGGTGACTAATGACCCCATGACAACTCGTGCTGACCTTCAGAGTGAACTGTCATCTCAGGGACTGCATGTNACATTTGCCAAAGACCACATGGACAAAGGAAATGAGTTTTGGGAAGGGGTTATATGGTCTGACGAAACTAAAATAGAACTTTTTGGACGAAACGAAGCTCGGCATGTATGGAGGAAACATGGCCCTGCCTATGACCTCAAGAACACCATCCCCACCGTGAAGCATGGAGGGGGCAGCATCATGGTGGGGGTTGCTTCACTGCCCATGGTGTTGGGGATCTTCATATCATTGATGGCAAGATGCATAGTTTCATATACAGGGAGATATTAGAAAGAAGATGCTTCCAAGTGCCAAAAAATTCTACGGACGGCGCAAGTGGACCTTCCAACAAGACAACGACCCCAAGCATACTGCAAATTTAACGACAGAATGGTTGCAAAAGAAGAAAATAAATGTTCTTCCATGGCCTGGCCAATCACCGGACCTTAATCCAATAGAAAATTTGTTGCGTCTTTTTAAATCTGGTGTCCACAAACGGTGTCCCAAAAACCTTACTGAATTAAAGGTTATCTGCATGGAAGAATGGAAAAAAATACCATCAAGTGAATGTATAAAGTTAATTTCCAGCTATAGCAATCGTCTCCATGCTGTTATTGCCAATAAAGGTTACGCCACCAAGTACTAATGTCATAAATTTTTTTGTTCAAATACTTTTATCCCTCATTACTTTTGCTTGTGTTAAATTTTACTGTTATAAGTGCACATTTGACTGTTCTGTTTAAATATTCTATTATATACATGTTATATAAACTTCCTGTATTAATTATCCTAAAGCAGTCCCTAAATTTTTTCAAAATACATAAAAAATAGAGTTGTGCAAATACTTATGTCTAGGCACTGTTTAATAGTGGGCATCGAACCTAGCTGCGAGCGATACAAGGTGTTACAGCTGAGAACGGAAGCATGCAGCTACCGTGGCGGCAAAACGTGTGATTTATGGGGGTAACATAGGAAAAAAATAAGCCGCAGCTCCAGGAGCTCCAGGAGCAGAGTCGCTTAATCTAAGTTGCACAGGAAAAAATATGTTAGTCACGTCCAGCACTGGCATACAGACGAGCAGAAAGCCGGATCTTCACTAGAGTTCAATCATCTGCTCCTCGTAACGTTGGAAACAGTTCCTGTAAATTTCATTCGGATCCCTCCATACTCTTTGTGTTGTGCCGCTAACAAACGGGACAGAAGCCTATAGGCCAAAATATTACCTCCTAGGTGGAGGTTGTAAAGAAGTCCAGCCTATTGGAAATGGCCACTCTAATTTGGGACCTGTAGTAGGCAGAGATGTAAGTTGGCAAAGACATGAAAGTTTGTTACATACACGTGAGCTAATTTCCCATTCGTCATTGAGTGCTCTTTTTTCTTAAATTAGGTTCGTCTCTAGAACGTGAAACAAACAGTTCTCCAAAGATAGTATGCACCGACGAACCTTATTTGAAGAGAGGTTGTAGCTGAAAAGGAAGCATTTCATAGCTTTTTCTTATTACAGTAACAACTTTAAAAACTCAGTCATGATAGACTGGTCGCTGTGTCAAGCTCTGGTTCTTTATTTGACAGCTCACTGCCAAATACTTGGAGAGACGGCGTTTGCATACGCCTCAACGATGAAGTTCGCACGTCATGAAGTGACTCCAGCGACGCTCGTGGAAATCGCTCAGGGAAAGCCCACGGTTGCTTCTTCGGTGGCACCATTACCTCAGGGTACGGCCTTCGCCTGGTAAGTGAGAGCATTTATTTTGCTGGAGTTGAGAAACTGCTGGCAAGCGCTCAGAATCCCAGAAACCCCTTGGAGGGATGATTATACCTCAGCTCAATCGAATACACCACACTGTAGTCCTCCTAACTTAACTGTACGGACTGCGAGTAAACGACAGTCGATTTATAAAATGCCAATAGAATGATTCTTTTTTTACTAATGTTTACTCAAACTTGCATTTCTTCGGGTATGAGTCATACAGTCTATAGCGTGTTGAGACATGTATTAGTCTTGTGCTGACTGCTGAGCGTGGGAAGGTGGGTCTTTCAATGTTTCTCTTGCGAACCCTTGTGGAACACTCATAATATCGTATACACACAAACGCAACAGTTGTCTAGTCACTCATTTTTTCTGGAGGGGGGGGGGTTGATGACGTCGCCGTGATTACAACTTAAGGTGTTTGAACGTCGCACTAAAGTTATACCTCATTGCAACTTTGTACTAAATCAGAAGTAGGAGCTGCACAAATTCTATAAATATGTAAATGAAAGACTACTCAAAAAAGAAACCTTAGGTCCGTTTTAACGACCTGACGATGAAATCACCAATAGCCTAAGAGACAAAGCCACAATCCTAAACGACTATTTCACCTCTGTATTTACTGTTGAAAATGTTACGAATATTCCTGAACCAGCACCGATGCAAGTGGTCGAGATCCTTCAAGAACTCACCCACCTAAATGTGTACAAATCCACCGGCCCAGATAATCTTACTCCCTGTGTACTACGGGAAATGGTTCTAGTCATCGTGAAGCCCCTGCTCGAAATATTTAATCGCTCTCTAAGAACAGGAGAAGTTCCGCAGGTTTGGAAACTAGCTAATGTAATACCGATACATAAGGGGGATAAGAAGAGCCAAAGCAACTATCGACCAATCAGTCTTACTTCGGTCGTCAGCAAAATCATCGAACGCCTTTAGAAAAAGCGCATCACTGATCATCTGAAGATGCAGCAGCTCATATCCGACACTCAACATGGCTTCCGAAAAGGTAGAAGCTACAGTACTTAACAAACCCTCTTGACTTTTTCTCAAAAGTTACAGATATTAAAGATGAAGAAAAGGGTTTGGACCTTGTGTATCTAGACTTCCAAAATCATTTTGATAAAGTCCCCCATCACCGGCTAATGAAAAAATTGGAAGCCCATGGCATCCAGGGTGACTATTTACGATGGATCAAGGCATGGCTTACGGGTCGGCAGCAGCGAGGGAAGCTTCAAAGAGAGTC
>LQNS02000140.1:11280918-11293547 GCA_001587735.2 Parhyale hawaiensis
TGGAATTGAGCACAAAACGATGAACATTTTAATGTTGCTTATCGCCATAGGATAGTTAGAAATTAGGTAGTGGCCATACAATGCAGATGTTGCAGCCCTAAAACAGGTTGCAACCAAGTGTAACTTTAATTGGGAAGAACATTTCGGGCTGATACGCAATAAATCACCATAATCTTACCTTTGAGTCACAAAACTTGCATTGCATAACTCCATCAACGTCTTTGAAGTGAACGAATTCTGTCAGTAATTTTGAGCGCAGTTTTGCTTTATTAATTTTCGGCATGCTGGCTGGTGAGACGCCCATCACAAAATGGCGGTGTTGCAAGCCGGAAATGTAAGACTCTGAACTACGGAAACCTAATTGTTTTGTAGCGCCATCTACTAAGCTGATTTAAGATAATTCAGTAATTAGTTCATTTGTGCCGGCAACTTTTCTTGAATAACTAACCCGACGCCTCTTGGTTTCCCCAAAATATTATTCTCTGTGAAAAGAATATGCTCAATTCGAAAAGAATATTCTTTTAGCCTTGAACCAAATAAGGCATAAAGAATATTTCTTTATGCTTTTATGCTTTAGTCACAACCCTGATTATTATAATGAAGGTTTTCGAGCCGTATCAGAAACGAAGACTATGTAACAGCGACCCAATTTTATATCATATAGTTTAGAAGTTGAGTCGAGCTCAGATGAGCTCTTTTAGTACAATCTCGGCCAGGTGCACCATGTCTGGCAGGAAATAAGGCACGAGCATTTCTAACCCTACACTGCTCGGCCGAAAGTAACCGCTCAGCCATGCGGTGGAAAACAGACGAAAAACGAAAAGAGAAGAAGGCAGAAGAACGCGAACACTCGTGCGGGGGGTCCCTTCCGTGGCCCCCACACGGGAGCAGATAGGAGTCCCAAGGATGGGTTGCTTACCACCATTCGGCGGCCCACCTCGCGGAACAGAAGGGGAAATATAGAGAACCTGCCTAACTCTACAAAACTAACCTTCTCAGCAGGAACTGCGGCCAGATGCTACATCCTCTGCGGAGAAGGCACTCGGGACAGTTGGGTGCGTGATGCCCAAACATGTTGTAGCCGGGAAAGGGCCCGCCACAATATGCCCCTGAGGGCAGTTCTCAGTAAAAATAAACAAGGTTTGTGCTTTTCTGTTAGATTGTTAACAAAATTGTGAGATGTAAGTTTGCTGCGGCTATCATCGTTGTAACCATGTAACGTAATGTTTTAAGAAAAATGGAAGCGCTACATAACAAAGTAGGCAACAGATAATAGGGGAAACTAGACTAAGTTGCTTAGAATTGCCCCAAAGCTACGAATAAAGCTTCGCCTTGAGTCCTAGACTCATTCTGCTGAACTCGCTTTTCGGGCAACTTCTCCGCAGTCTGGTGGAGCATTTGTGGGCAAAATGCCACTTTTAACAATTTTCACTTCTCGTCTGCATTGGGCTTTACAGAATAATAGTTTGTATAGGCCTCAAGTGCAGTTGTTTGAGGGCCAATACTTGGAACTCCGATCATCGCGTCTCCGTCAGCGCACGAGGCCGAGGTGTCAGACATGTCAGGGCACGAAGTCTCTATTTTAGCGCTCAATCGAATAAGCTCTCAAATAGGTACTTACCTGTACGCCCAGTCAAGTTTATTCATATGATAGGAGTTTCTTTATAAATTGGCACGTCCTGAATCCAAAAATCACACTTTTTTTGGGAGGGGAGGAAGATGCTTACCTTTCCCCTAATACTGAAAAAAAAAAAAAAAAATCCAAGCTGCCCAGCTTTTTTTTCAAAAGGGACAACAGCAGTATTGGTACTTCAAGAATGTTTTTCGGTGGTAACTAAGCCTTAGTTACGACCGAAAAACCTTCTTTAATAAATTAACATTGCTGTTGTCACTTAAGGGAAAACCAAATTTGGGTACTTTCGAATGCTTTTCTTCAGTATTAGACAGGGGAGATATAGAACTTCAAAGTCAAATATCTTGAAAGATTTCGCCCAAAAAAATTGTTGTGGTTTTGGAATTCAGGATTCCTAAATCTATAAAAAAAAACACATCTTATGTATCAACTTAACTGGGCGTAAGGGTAAATAATAGCCTTTAAATTCAATAGGGACAGTGACAACTTCCCCATGGAGCTTGCTGAAGTCCCGACATTGTTGCGATGACAGACATCTTCCATAATTTTTGGGAAGCTGGAGCCATGCCCGAGAGACTCATGAATTTCGTCTCGCTCCCTTATTCAATCTGCTCAAAATAATTCTATTCCAGGTTATACCACCGTACCTACATCATACGACGTGATCCAAGCAGGACACTAGTTGTTGGATCGATGTTAGAATATTTTGTATAGGCCTCCCTGCCGGTAAATCTCAGCTGGCCGAGTGCGCTACTACTGGCGAGACAAAGCGTAATGAATAGGAAGCGACACGAGAGAACAGAAGTGTCAAGCGGACTATGCTGACCACCTCGATCGACAGCCCACATCAAGAAACAAAAAATATACAGATCCAAAATAACTTGACAAAACTAACCTCGTCAGCAGGAACTGCGGAGAGCTGCAGCATCTCCAGCGAAAAAGACACTCGGGACCCTTGGGTACGTGATGCCCAAACATTTGTGTCAGGGAAAGGGTTCTTGTAGGTTACCTCAGCCATTAGCTAGACCCTCTGGACGTGTATTTCGTGCCCACTTTGCTTCCTTCCCGATATCATACTCCTACTTGTTTATGCTCCCTTCTGTTCCTCCTCTTTTTTCCCGACTTGCTGTTCCCATTAAAGTTGATTCTGTGAGGGAACAAAGAAAGGAGGGACGTATAAAATATCTAGAGTAACGTGGAACCAATGCAAGAGGGTGTTCCCACAGGATCAACGCGCATCTGAAAAGTAGGGCGGGAAAGAAGAAGACTAACGGAAATAGGATCACATGGAGTCTGCAAGTTGAAGGAAGCAAAGTGGGCACGAAAGACAGGCGTCCCGAAGGCCTAGCTAATCGCTAAGGCAACCTGATCAAGCCCCTGGGGGCGCTAGTCCTTATAATATAGGATGGGCGAAGCTAACTAACTTAACCCTATGGCCTATCATATGCCTCCCAAGGCGGATTGTATTTTCAATCTCCTCGGTAGTAATGGCTGTAGTTTTTGAACCTCATACCGGCTTCACAAGGGCGAATCAAAAAGGTTTGTATAAAGTACCTGACAAGTTGAGCCCGTAGGGCTTTGTTAACTCCTAACCGCGTGCGGGTAAATCCTTTCTCGCAGGAAGAACACAACCAACAACGCACAGGAAATTGACTAACGCCTGCGCATAAGAGAAATAAATGTTCGCAGACTACGAGAGGACAATATTGTGGGTAGATCCAGCCTGCCGCGAAATGTCAATACACATGCAGCTGCGCAATGGGCTTACGGTTGCAATGCTTTATGGAAAAATTCAAAGTTGCGAAGAACAGAAATGGTAACCATTCAAAGTATTAGGAACTCAAAAGAGTTACAAACCGTGATAGTAAATAGATAACAGGAAAAACTCAACTACCAGCTGCTTTGAATAGCTCACGACTATGCAAAAGATCGGCCTAGAGCAAGGCTTTGCAAAGTACTTTAGGAGGCCTTGGCTAAATGCATCCTGTTGAATTCGCTCCCCTGGCAACTTTTTCGCCGACTTGTGGAGAATTTGTAGTTTGATTTTAGTAAGGATAGGGCTTAGAGTGTCGCTAAGTTTCACCGCACCCCTCAGTGAAGCCTGATTGTTGGCGTGTTCATTTCGCTTCGACCGCCTTTGTATACGAAACTGTAAACTCAAGCCCAGTCCACACTCTAGTAACTCAGCCGTGGCGCCGCCGTCTTATGATAGCAGAATATATTTACACAAACGCAGTAAATTTTCAGTCCATAGTTTCCTCGATTGGACCCCACTAACTTTTCTTCTTTCGCTTTGTTGATTTACTCAGGTAATGAATTAGCCAGCATATAAGCTTTCGAGGTTTAACTTTTCTGGCACGCTGGCTTTGTGACGTTGATTTGCTTTACAGTGTGAAACGCAACCAGATTACGTTGAACCTACTGAAAATTCCTTGTTTCGGAACATAACTGCAATCCTAAAATTCTGAAGGTGACCAATTATAATTCAACGCTTGAAATTAAATTCATAGGGTTGACGCCAGCGAATTTACCTCACGTTTAGAAGAAGTCAAACTTTCTAGGGATCGCTCAAGTCTCAACATTGTTGCAATGATAGACATCTTCCATAATTTTCTGGTGAGCTGGAGCCATGGCCGCAGCTATAATGTATCCTGGATCCCAACAATTTTAGGGCGCGTTCGATTCTGCGGCAAAATCAATCCTTAAGTTCTAGGTATAAATTTTCCCCATCCACAAAAGTATCCTCGCACCGCCTTGAGGTTCCAGGCATTTACTCATAATCAATTACCCGCAAGACACGAATTGGTCTCTCTCCATAAATCTAAGCCTCCTTTCGGCTGAAAATATTAGGGCAGCTTGAAGCAACTGCAATGCGACTCAAAGCGATGGCCTTCAAAGTCGTGACAGAGTTTGCAGAAAAGTCTAGCTGGCTTGGCGGGCAGATGACTGATGCCAATCCATTCACTCTCAGGATGCAATAAAAACCCATAGGGAGAATACGAAGCATTACATTTGGCGGTGTGTTGAGAGGAAAGATATAGGCCTAAGTGTGATTTTATTATTTAATTTAACCTGCTACAACGTGGCTCTTACTCATAAGGTTAGGTAGGCANAGGATGCAATAAAAACCCATAGGGAGAATACGAAGCATTACATTTGGCGGTGTGTTGAGAGGAAAGATATAGGCCTAAGTGTGATTTTATTATTTAATTTAACCTGCTACAACGTGGCTCTTACTCATAAGGTTAGGTAGGCAGCCCCATATATGGTGAATTCTACGAAAGGCTTACAAATTCTCGATCCCAAGATGACTCGTGTGGCGAGCAAAGCTCATGCGATGCACAGAGTTGCTGAATTTGCCCGGTCGGAGTATCCATTGGTAAATAAGCTAATCGCTACCGGCAAAAGCATATTTGCACCGGCCCCGCACAGAATATAGATGCTCAAACAACATGCGCCTGATATTCCTTTGCCTCCATCACCAGAGGCGTTTCTCCGTGAATAACCAAAAATTCGCAACCATAAACAAAGTTATGGTTCCATTGACGAGCATCTAGAGTAGTCACAAGGACATGAGATGGTATTCAGCGCCCTCTCTCGACGAACATGGCAAGCTCTCATTGTAAACAAACAAATAACTATACCCCTCTATAAACGATGGCAGTCTTTAATCACGCGGTTTTGGTGTAAATTTTAGCCTAACGTAACCTATAACCATAAACAAAACTTTTTAGCCCCATAAAAATTCAACTTCTGCTCCAATCAAACGACTTCACTTTGTAAATAAACAATGTGACGTCACAACCAAGACCGATAAGCGCACTCAAAATGAAGTTGCGAGTTGTGGTCGTAAACATAAACAAAAACGAGTCTCCGTGCGCTGCTTTGAAACGTGGATATACGATGGCAGCCAGCCAATCCGAAGAGCGGAAAGGAAACACGTGTCCAGGAACCAAAGAGTGTAACGGGTGAAGTCAATGGGACTAAAATAAAACTTATCTGTGAGGTCAAGTTCTTAATCCCAATCAAAACATGAGCAGTATTATATTCTTCATGCGAGAGAAATTATATGAACAGTTATTGCTCAAATTTTCTGTACGCGACAACCACTTAACAGTCTTTCGTGTATGGGTGCACTTCAAGTAGCTGGCCAGTCACGAGCGAGAACTTGAATCAAGTCAAAAGAATACGGTGATATGTTTAAATAAGTTTTGTAAAAAGCACTGTAAACCGAAAAGTTAGTGTAAATAAGGCGTTACCGTAAAGTCAGAGCACCAAACCGACACCCACATCTTGCCGCTAGTGCTGTGAAAGTTTCCACCCGCCTCCACTGCAATTTTCTATTGATTGTAAGGGAATATTTACAGACACAAATCAGCACCTAGGTTTGTTTCCGAACTATACCGTTGAGAGGTGGCAATACTGCCTGGTCCTAGCTGAGGACCTAGCCGCAACAGGGCGCTCCGTTACAGCCGTTAGCCACATTTGCTGCTGTCGACAGGTGTGTTGACTGTAATCTTATTTGGGAAGTTTATCATGACCACACTGCACATTTTGCAAAGCATAATTTGTGACGTGAAATTTAATGTTCAAATTCATAGCCTCCTCTATAATCCCGGCACCGGTTTCCCATTCTCCGGCAAGTGTTGCCGATGTCAGCTTCTCGACCGCTTCTGTAGTCCTCAGTTATGTGGGAACGCGGAACCTGCGCCAGTTGTAGCAGCCTCGGCAGTTTCGCGTAAACCGATCTTCTCAAGCGGCGATACGTCATGGTTGCTTTGAGGCCAGGGGCCAAGTTAGTTGGGACGTCAGCTGCTTCCCGACAGCAGAAAACAAATTTAGCAACTTCGTTATTATCAGCCGCCAGAATTCATCGTATCGCCTGAATGCAGCATATATCTCAGCCCTGACATATGCGCACACGACAAATTCCTCACAGTGACAAAAGCGCACACGACAGATGCGCACACGACAAAACCGCACGCGGGCAAATGCGCACATTGACAAAATCGCACACGACAAATGCGCACCTACTTTTCTTTCGTTCTAATGCTTCCTAGATGGCGCTGCCCTGCAAATTAAAAGACTGCGAATATAAAGAATTACCAGAATCTTCTCCAGAGATTGTTGAACTATGTATTACCCAGCATTAGAAGTCGTGTGGTATTGGGAAGTGAATAGGCCAAAGACAAACATACATTCCAAATATATGTATCGTGTTGTTGATCCTGTCAATGAGTGTATTCGATTGAAATGTTGAACTATTTCGACAAATGGCTACCCATGCAAAATTGTTTGAATTCCAGGTTAGAAGATTTTTAAACAGTGTGAGTGATCACAGTGCTAACTCTGGTAACTCGTACCTAAATAGATTTTGATAAATAAATGTTTATATACTACACACACATTTATACTGAACAGCTTAGTTTTGAGAATTAAGTTTTATTAATAAATTAGAGGTAAAGTCTAATAACAAGCAACGATTAATTCTTTAAATATTTCGGCGTAGATGGATGTAAAATCGGCAGCAGCAGCGGCTACAGTGGTGGACTTTTTTTTAGATTTTGTTTTCGTATCTTCTATTAGTTAGGCTTATTTTTACACCTTTGTGCCGTGACGAGGAGTTGCTCTCCTCTTCATGTCATTTCTCTCCTTTCCTACCGTTAGAAACAGTAAAGATTATCTTCAAGACCGGTTCCCAATTGTTGAGCTAGAAGCCAAAAATGTGGCAGGCAGCCCTAAAATTGAGGAAAATACTCTGAAAATACCTTACGACGATTTTCCCTACATTTCATGTCATGGTTTAGAAAGCGTCGGAAAACTTGACCTATACGAACCTAACACCGTGGACGCATAGGGCTACCGGCGATAGGCACACGTTATACAAACTACAGCCACAACGCGCTAGGACTTCTGCCTCTTGGGTAGCGTGGAAACGTAGCCACGTTGCTATTTTCAGAATTTTTCACGGTTCTAGGGTAGTTTGTGAGAATTTTCCATTAGATTTTCATTCAAATTCCTGCTTTTCCTTCCCCACTCCCGCGCAAAAAACCCGGTTTCGAAGGGATCTCCGATTGTCGTAAGGTTTTTTTAAAAGTTTTTCTCTATTTTTAGAGTTTTTTTCTATAACTCAGACACTAGGAGCGATGGATAAAAACTGACTTTAGATTCGGATTCTGCATTGAACAACACATTGAATTAAAAAAATATATATGTACTTAAAAGTCCCCTATACCAAAGGCCCTAAAAACTAAATGTGTGGGTGAAACTGCAGTAGTATATAATGATGCGAGATACCCGTTTTTGAGGGTAACCTACCCTCGCGGCATCCCTCGCGCGTGAGCTTCCGATTTATGCCGGCCAATGCACTACCGGTTTAGCGGAGGTCAGGGGGGGGGGGCGCTAACCGGAGTGGGCGGGGCCTGGGAAACCGGAAGGGGCGGCGCGATGACCCGCCAGCGCGAGGGGAACCTACCCTCAAAAACAGGCATCTCGCTACATTACCCTCTACTAACAGCCTTTTCCGCGAAGGGCAGAGAGAGGAGAGTACCGAACACTTGTGTACCAGGGGCCCACATTTCTACCATTACTTTGGGCTTCTTGTGGTCGGGATGCCGTTTGTATCATATCGCGATGAATTTTGCCACCTCTTCACACACGTGTTCAAATTTTTTTCAGTCGACTACAACTTTCGGCGCATGAGTTACTTCCCGGTGACTACGCCAGGAGGAGAGCGTTTTCCAATTAGTTTATTTCAAGAGATCATAAGTTCACGGGACGGCTGGCAGTTTCTGATGAGGAAGCATTTTCCATGTACGGCAGAGTTAATACTCAAAATACTAGGTTTTGGAGTAATAATCCACCAGAAAGAAATGTATTATAAACTAGCATAAGAGATAAGCTGTCAGTTTGGGCAGGTCTTTGCGGAAACGGAAGCGTTATTGTACCCTTCTGTTATGTAGGAAATCTAAGAGGAGAAATTTTTTTGGAAATGTTGGATGAATTGATTATTCCATAATTGAAGATTGCTTATCATGGTCAACAATTTGAACGCATTTGGTTTTAACACGACGGCGCTCTAGCCTCTCGACGATCGTAGTCAAAGCTAGATTGTAAGAGATTTTTGGGTAACGTATCATTTCTCTTGGAAATGCAGTTGAATGGCCACCAAGAAGCCCCGACCTTACTCCATGTGAATTTTTTTTCTTTGAGAATACGTGAAAGGGCGCGTCTACAAAAAAAAAACTCCATCATTGATAATTCTTCATCAACAAATTGAAGAAGTGTTTAAAGAACTGAAGGAAATCCGTGAAATGATCCCCAAAGCTCTTCACTCAACGACGGAGAGATGCAACACTTGACTTGAGAGGAAGGGAGGGCACGTCGAAGGATACTAAATTACTTTGTTCATTTAAAGGTTTTTTGTTATCAAAGGAATTGTTACCCTTTGAAATTTGTGTTCGTTCATTTTCTTGAAGTACATAATGTAGAAGAATATCAATGTGGTTTTTCATAACATTCCTCAGAACAAAGAGTTTTTCTAACCTTTCAATAATTCGAGCACTGTGAATTGGTTATTCAACCAATTTCAAAAAAATAAAAATATTTGAAAAGAAAACAAAATTTACTATATTTTGGAAAAGAGAAACCTAAAATATGTTAATTTAAAGCAGAGATATAATCAATTGAAAACCGGGTACATTTTTGTAGAGACGTGTAGATAGTAGACCAAGGTTTACTAAAGTTTTATTGAAGCTCGTGTTGGGAAAGTAACTTCCCTTAACCCATTCCCTACTAGTGGTACCATATGGAACCACCTAATTAATCATTGAAAAGTACAAAAATCCCATCAAAGTAAAAAAACTGCTGACAGATCGTCGATTGAATTACGTTCCAGACATACCTGAGTAGCGATGCCCATGCCTGCTAAAACGCTTACCCAAGATGGCGCGAGGGGTACAAACTGTAGTTTCAAAACGCTCCTTCTCGATATGTGTGCGTTTGATAGATATCCTGTTTCGGGAGTTATCCCATCGCGAGTACAAACTGACACTTCGCGTGGTTTCGTAAAAGAATTTCTAGAGGTCACACGCGGTCCTAAACCATCGGAGGAGCATCAGCACGCACGGCTGGAGAGGAAAACGACCGGAGCAGAAGTAGTTTAATAAGAGAAGGAAATGGTAGGGAGCCCATGTGCATGGGAACAGCAATTCGGGAAAGAGTGGAAGAACAGAGCAAAGCATCATCAGTTGGGAGCAGAAGGTGGAAGGAAGTAAAGTGGGCACGAAAGACAGACGTCCCAAGGGCCTAGCTAATGGCTAAGGTAACCTATACAATCCCCCTCGGTTCGCTGCTCAATGTAACTTAGGATGAGCGAACCTAACTAACTCTTCGGCTCGTCCAATATATGCCCCTTGAGGAGACCAATATGAAGGAAATATCAAGCTAAAAAAGGAATATAAATAAAAAAGGGTAACGGCAGTAAACATAGCTTGGTCTTGGTTTTGAGACACAAAATAAAAAACTTTCCAGGTCAACAAAATCTCAAACTTGCACAAGAAAGAGCTCTAGGAGAAACGTTCAGTTGAGCAAGAATAAAAGAGCAGTAATAATAAGCTCATTTATTTCTCATATGGAGACTGTTCAACAAGGTTAGGACACAGTATCCTGAGGTTTTCATGCTTAGTACTAACATAAGAATTATACTAAAAGTAAAATAAGAGACAATTGGCATTAAATTTGCAGAGATCTACTAGTACAATGCCCGCATCTAAATAAGGAGATGATATCGATATTATTTTTCGTTGAGAGGTACGTTGGTTACACGGAAGTGGTGAATTTTTTTTTTTTTTTTTTTTTTTTTGAGAGTATGAGATACAGTATGGAGCCTAAAGTGAGCTAGGGCAAGTAGTTGCTGATTAAAAAAAATGGTACGTTTACAGAAATTAAAAAAAAAAAAAAGAGAAAAATGCGATGGAAAATTTAGAATATATATGTAGACCAGCTAACCATATTCAGGAAATTTGATACTAAAACTAGACATACGAAAACAATGCAAATGCAACAATATTGGCCAGAGTTTGTTCAACGTTTTTATTCTATCTCTGATTACACAGTTCGATTACTTTACGCCCGTGCAGACGGTCTGAAGCTTCCATGGTCTTCCGTACGTAAGGGAAAAGGTAGAGGCCTCGTGGTATAGGTCGGCCACCTCAATTAGCGGCCCACCTCCCGAAACAGAGGGGGAGTATTGAGAGCCTAAGCTAACGTTAAAAAAGAAAATAAATAAAAGAAATAAATAAAAAATCTTGTCAGTCGGAACTGCGGCAAGCTGCAACGTGTCCTACGGAGACTGCACTTAGGACCCTCAATCTTTTGGTATGTAAAGGGCCCCGCCAGCATCTACCCCTGGAGCGCAATAAAATATAATAGTAATAATAAAAAAATTAAATTAATTAATTAAATTAATTAATTAAACTAAACAAGAAAAAAAATGTTTAAAACAATGTGATTCATACGTTTCACGGTGGCGTAATATTGTGATGCCTCGTAGGACAAAGATGGAATACAATTACACATCAGAATAAACATAGCAAATCTACAAATGCGCTGCATGTAACATCAAAATAATCATAGTAAGTCAACAAATTCGCTGCATGTTACGCATATGACAGACCAGGTAAGGGAAAACAGTTGTGGAAAAATAGATCAGATCAATGAAAGGGAGCACAGTGGTTACACGACCAATTCACTGCAAGCAGTTATGCACAATGGGACAGCAGGATTACAAACACGGTTGGGGGTTTTACTGACAGGGAGTTGCATAAAACGTCATGAAGACGAACAGCCATCGTGATCTACTCCAGTAAAATTTTACTTTGGCAAGTGCACGAAGATTCATATCGGCTAACCATGCCAGCACCATATACCTTGCCCACAGAGTCTTAATTTCTGCTTCAAATCCTTCCCTCCCTATACTTACTTGTTGCGCTACCTACTCCCTCCCTATACTTACCTGTTGCGCTACCTACTCCCTCCCTATACTTACCTGTTGCGCTACCTACTCCCTCCCTATACTTACCTGTTGCGCTACCTACTCCCTCCCTATACTTACCTGGTGTAGGGGTGAATTAGATCTAAGACTCACCAAAACAGAATTTGACTGGAAGATCACGATGGCGCAATGCAACTCGCTATGATAGTAACCACACTCGAGGAAGAAAGAAGATACCTGAAGCAGATAAGCGCGTATACCTTGTACAAAGGTGTTCACCCACACACGGTCGTCGTGCACGGAACAGCACATCAGTAAGAACACAAGTCAGTATCATCTACGGCAGTATAAAAATCGGGTGTAGTGGAAACCTAGTTAGCATTAAAGAAAGGTGTTCTGAAAGGCTTACAAATACAGCGAAATATTAACACACTGTTCAACCTCCTTGGCCGCCAGAAATTTTAATCCAGTTGGTACATAATGATTTGCTTTCAAAACTAACTGAGTAACAATTACTGAATCTTCTGTACTGAATAACTTCGTCTTACATAAGTTAAAAGTTTCGCGCTATTCTTAACTATTACGTTAGTTTATTATACAAATTGGAATCTTTTCGGTGTAGGACTGTAGGTGGAAGGGTTTTGTCCGTAATTCGTCACTTTTCTGGGCGAACGCAGAAGATATCTGTGGACCGCTGAGATTCCACTTTTATCAATATAGGAGCCAGGCGCATCTGTGACGCTGTCATCCAGTCCTCTTCGACGAGTCATTCGTTGAATTTCTCGGTCCCCGTCGTCACCCTGGATGGACGTGGATGACTCTCAGCAGCGTCTCGGGCCTGCTTCAAGGAGAATGATGAACGCTTTCGTTCGAATGGCATTGCTAGAGAAGGAAGGGTAGGGTGCTAGAGAAGGAAGGGTAGGGTGCTAGAGAAGGAAGGGTAGGGTGCTAGAGAAGGAAGGGTAGGGTGCTAGAGAAGGAAGGGTAGGGTGCTAGAGAAGG
>LQNS02000140.1:11424313-11436345 GCA_001587735.2 Parhyale hawaiensis
CGACAACCATCAACAGTAAAGGATCTGTGGACTAAAATTGAAGAGGAATGGAAAAAAATAACTCCAGAGTTTTGCAAGAAACTTGTGATGTCGTGTAATCGTCGCTGTGCTAAAGTTATTGAAAATAAAGGTTTTAGTACTCCTTACTAATTGTTTTAAACCTAAAATTGACTATTGTTCCATGTTATTTATTTGTAAAATTGTATTTAGAGACGATCGTTGCCTTATTTTGCACTGTTAAATTTTTTTTATTGTTTGTTAGATTGCTCTAATACATGTATTTAATATAGTTATATTTATCCTTATATTTTGTAGAAATATGTTAAATACATTCCTTAGGACCCATCAAAAGATTCATTAACCTACTCTACATGGTTAACCTTTATTTTCAAAAAATGATAATCGTTCTCTTATTTTGCCCACTAGTGTATATATGTGTTGTGCGCATTTGGTGGATTGGCGCGATCGATCGCGCTACGCGTTTGGTGGATCGTTCAAATTTTAAAATGGAAAACAAACAAACCAGTCCTTGCCTCCCCTAACCTACCCGACATTAAACCCGAATATAGTCCAACTTACCCGAAATTACGGCCTAATATCTACAACATCCACCAAACGCGCACATCATATATACTTAAATCTTCAACGAAAACATTATCACCTCTCTCACTTCGTTCGCGGGTGATAATGATGCCTGGCCACAACATTACTCAACCTCCACCTTGGTGGCGCCGAAAACGGCGAAGCAATTTCCCCATAATCCCAACCCATTGTTTGGCCCACTCACCAGGGTCACATAAGGTGGCTCTGGTCTCATTTGTAAACATGATAAATTGCATGTATTTTTTTAGGTGTGTACGAGCCCAGTCACATGTCGTTTTGGCAATAGAAGCTTTTTCTCGGGAGATCTCACTGCTGCATTGGAACGTTTCGAGTGATTTTGGACACATTGGAAAGTCCAGCATTTTTAGTAATTGCTCTACTGATGCTTCCGGCACACTTATTCACTTGACGCTTAACTTTCCTAATATTTTGTAAGGCCATGACTTTTAGCTTCCCCTTCTCAGACCTTTGCTTTCGAGTGGAGCGCTCAGACAAGAATCGTTGGACTGTCCTAACATGTCGACCTAAAACTCTTGCAATGGCAGCACATGAAGATCCTTTCGCTCTTTCCTTCATGCTAAATGTATTTTCGTTACTCGTAAGATGTTTGACACGCCCCAGTCACCCCATATTAAATTTTAGCTTACCAACATCTTTAAAAATGAAGGGACAGATGAATATCATTGCCAGAACTTCCTTTAAAAATTTTTGAAACAGTCAGTGCATCGTGTTTCACACTTCAATTCGATATTAGATAAGAGTTTTCATTTAATAATAATTCAAAATGAAAATAATTAGTTGGAACTGTTATTGAGGGCCGCAGCGTAAATCTATTGACATTACTACGCATATTTGATTTACTTTCAATCTAACTGGACAGGGATTGTTAGGCATGTTAGCAGTAACAGATGATTATGTATTTATTTGGATGTCTGCCGATTTTTTCATTGCGTCATAACTCAAAAGTTATGAACTTATGTTTATGAAATATACGGGAGATGTTAGGTATATCACGAGCAATAAATGACTAAATGTTTGTGATGATCTGTTGGTTCGTTCGTTTATTTGTCTCTGTGTTGGGTTTTATGCTTATTAGCAAAATAACTCAAAAAGTAATAAACGGATCTGTCAAACTTACTGGAATTGTGAATAATGTGAAATGACATAAATGATTAATGATCGGTTGGCCTTTTTGCGTGTTTGATTTAAAGTTTGTCAGAATGTTTGTTCACAGCACAAATCTAAAAATTACGAACTGATTTTCAATAAAACTATGGAAGTTGGTATTACCATCAAATGGTAAAAATGATTAGATTTTGGTGATAAGTTATAGAAAATTATGGTTTCAAAACCATTCGAATTCTTTGTTACCGATGCATTGCTTGCCGGGGGTATGTGCTCTCAGAGTATTCTAGTTCATGCTTGTTTCTCATTAAGGCATTTTCTAAGATCATAGGAATTTTTTTTCTTTACTAGACGATCAGCCAAAGCGTGAGATTTTGATAATAATAATAGCATAATAGCAAGCTGGAGCATACATTGTATAATATGTAGTATTGTCGCTCAAATGCGTGTCCCTGTATCTTAGCTGTACTAATTGAGACATTACCGAGTGATAAAGTTGCTGACGGGCACATTTTCGAGCGAGAGTTCGAGCCCAAGCCAGGGTAGGAAAGAGTCTTGATGCTTTGGAATGCATAGCGTCAGCAATTCTTTCATTCGTAGTCACTGGGGGGGGGGGGGCACTGCCTGTAGGGACGACGGGCTTAGAGTTATCTTCCGGGTATTCCGTCAATATAACACCGTACCCAGTCAATCTGTGGTCGACTGCAGCCGTACACTGCTCTGGGCCCACAGGGGTATTCACCCGCAGCACTAACCAGTGCATGTGACTTTCCTAATTTCGGTATGCAGTCAAAGCAACTGAGCTATTTACCTAGAAGAACAAACTAAAATGTTGATTTCTCCCTTAGGAAAGACCGTGGTCTTTCTATGTGTACCAAAATCTTTCAATCGGATTTAAAAAAGGACTTTGGGTTGACAACTTCTAGTTTGAAACTGGTACTCTGTTCCGTTGTTCATGACCAACTAATAAGGAGTGCGGTGTATGTGACATTATCTTACATAATAATGTGATAGTCACATGCTGAATTTTGGTGTTTAAGAATATGATCTTGATGCATGTTGTTGCACAATTCTGCCCTCATTCCTTTCTTCAGGCGAATGAGAGTAGCCCAATAGCTGGAAAACAACCCTAACATCATTGCACTGCCGCCTCCAAACTTCACAGTTTTCAAGTGCGCTTAGGGTCCCATCTTTTGCTAGAACGTCTTCTTACAAAGGTGTCCCAGTTTCCCATTTGAAGGAAACAACTTAAACTTGCTTTCCTTGCCGCAGAAAACGTTGGACCATTTTTCATGTAGCAGTAGGGTATACTCTTTGGCGAAAGTCAATCTAAGTAATCGATTCTTCTAGCTGATATGAGATTTCTTTACGAATGACAGCACTAACGAGTCAACATCGTTTAAACAACAGTTTTCTCATTTTCTTGGACCCATTCATGTTGATAGTATTAACTTCCCTTCAAATACTTGATGCAGATTTGAATATATTTTTAGAGACAATCTCCGAATGATTCTATTTTTCTTCAATGATATTTTTCTCAGTCTACCATTTTTAATGTATTCTAATAGACGGACAGTGTGATTGCACAACTTTACAATTGTGCCAACATCACTCATAGACATCAGACCGTTGCAAACTGTCAGCTATTTATCTTCCTGATGTTAAAATTTTACTTACTCTGTTCAACTACTCGTTTCCTAGTATAGTTATAAATTTTATTCGAGTTTGAGATGATTAAAAGTGATGCAATTAATGGTCATAAATTGAAAAATAGAGCGTATTATTTACTGTTAATAATAAAGATTTTATTATTATTAATGTATACTGGGGAATTTCAGCTATCGCATCAAGTATAAATATATGCATATAATATCGACCCTAAATTTAAATAGACAAATAAATACACAGTGAGTATTATTGTGGTGGATATACTTTCGTCACTTTTTTCTAAGTTTTACTTTAGAGATTTGGTCAGCTGTTACTGTTATTTTCGGCACCTTTTACCAGTCAGACGTTTTGCATCACAAATATACGGAAAAACATAAGTAGTAGTAGTAGTAACTAGCTCAGCAATACTAGTCGCAACGCGCCGGATTGTCAGTGATTTTTCTCTCCGTTTTTCTCATGTTTAAGGCAAACTCAGATGAGTTCTATTGGTCTGAAAATAGTCAGTGTGCCTCTATTGCCAAAAATAAAATACGCAAAGTATCTCCAACCCTATACGGTATGATTGTTTACTCAGCCATGCACTACAGGGAAAAGAAAAAAAAAGGAAAGAGATGAAGATAGTAGAACGAAACACCCGTGCGGCGGGCCCTTTCCGGAGCCCCATGAGGGAGTAGATAGGAGTTCCATGGGATGAGTTGCATATCACCATTCGGCAGTCCTCCTCACAGGATAGGAAAGGTGTAGAGAATTAACCTACTTCTAAAAACTTACCACGTCTGTAGGAACTGCTACCAGCTGCAACATCTCCATCAAAATGGCACTCGGAAAGCTCTTGGGTAAGGCTCATATACATACATTCTGACAGAAAAAAGGGCGCGAAAACACATAAACACACAAATAATTATTTATATAAAATAGTGCCGCAAAAATGAAGCTCTCTTTAGGTAGTTCCAAAATTCAGATAACTGCTAAGATGCCCCACATAGAAAAAAAGGCGACTAACATATCCGCCTGTAGATCCAAACGGCCGAACATAGATCTCGGTAATTAATTCTATGTTGACGTACTCATGTAAAAAAATAGTAATAAAAACTTTGAGAAAAATTAAATATTATTAAACGTTCTCAAATTTAGTATTGTTTATTTGAATTTCTACTTTTTTCAGAATATTATCTAATTTATGTAATTTGAAATGACTAAAACAGAAAAAGAAAGCATGCTGACGAAGACAAGCAGGTCTGAGTTATTAGAAAATATTGAAGATTATGAGGAAGGAAAAAGTAACAATATCTCGAGATATATTAAGCTTACCGGATAAAGACACGCGTACAGAAGAGAAGGATTTGTCTCAAGGAAATAGGGTTTTGGACGCCCCAGATCCTCCACTTCCAAGGGTAATTGCAGCTTGAAAATGGCTGTTTTGAAAGATGGAAAGAAACATTTTGTTCAGCAAGCAAAGCGCTTTTAAACTTTCAAGGAGAGGACAATTTTTAGATTTACAGTATCTGATAAAGTCAAAGAAGTTAAATTCCAATAAAAAAAATTATTGCCAAAAGCCAAGCCTCTACTAACGGAGAAAAATATCAGTGAGGAAAAAATATTTAATTCATGTTATGTTACAAAAAAATAAGGACCAATTCAGTAATGTTGTCTGTTCCGATCCCTGAATGTTGTATATGAAGGTCAGGGGAGAGATTTTCGCCAAATTGTGAAAAAATATAGAAGCATGGTGACGAAAGGATAATGATGTAGGGTGCCTTCACTGCAGCGCGAGTTGACAAACTGATTCTGCGTGATAATTCTACCAATGCGAATGAATACAATACGATTTTGGAAAATGGGTTTCTTGAAACTCTTCAGCAGCTAAGCATCTCATAACACATGCGTTATAAAATATGAACAAGATAATGCTCCCGCACTCACAGCTAAGATAACAAGAAAATTTATTGACGATAATTTAATTGAGGGAAGGTTTTAGCCTGGCTTATTCCTTGTCACAGAACAACGAATTGTGCACCTCTTTTAGCAGTATATCTTAGTACATGCCCATGATCGTAAGTCAAAAAAAAAAAAAAAGAATAAAAATAGCTCCTTGTACCTCTGAAGATGGCAAACCATTAGCTATCCAATCTACAAGAGGATTAATGTCGCGTTAGTTTCACTTCGCAGAAAATGTGAAGCAAATCATCAGCGGTTGTAGACAAGAAGTGGCAAATCCAACGCCGAGAGAAAATTTCTCAGTACAAATAGCGTAGCAAAAGTTCCACCAGTACAGATACTACTTTTGTCAGACGATCTTGTCCAATATTTCATTATGAAAATGCACTTAGATGAAGGGTGAAGTTACATCTGCGCAGTGCATGGGTAAGCTGTGACGTTTCACTACAATATGACACGCATCCACAATGACCAAAATATTCGAAATGAGGAAACGACTGAAGAGAAGCTGACCACTATCTTTTGACTATAGTAAGCTTACAAGAAACGAGCTTCAGAGAAGCTTTGCTTATTAGCTTTTGTTAAATGAGAAGAATGGCTCAGAAAAAGGGCAGCAAGGTACAAAATTGAAGAGTTCGGTGTAAAGTTAAAACGTAACATTCACAGGACTCACTGCGTAACGAAGCTTTTGAATAGGGGGACGGCAAAGGAAACGAGGGTTGGATGATCTTGTCCAATTTATATCTGACTTGATGCAATTATAGATAATCAGCTGCAGCCAACATGTAGAAAACAAGGAAAATGAGGGTGCTGATCGCTAAAACTCCAAAGCAAATGCAATTCATATAAATGACCTTATTTTTGATAACCTCTTTAGAATAGTTTTCAATACCGGGAAATCAGGCGCAAAGCATCTCAAGAAGCGGAAGACAAAAAAAAAAGGAGACTAAAGAAAGAAACACTCGCGCGGAAGGTCAGCACCGCGGCCATCACACGGGAGCAGACAGGGGTCCCATGAGATCACTCGCTTACCACAATTCGGCGGCCCACCCCGCGTAACAGACAGGGAGGTATAGAGAGCCTACCAAACTCAACAAATTAACCTTCTTCGCAGGAACTGCGCCAGCTGCAACATCTCCTATGGAAGAGACACTCGATTCAGCTCTTTGATTTTTAAGGTCTATGCATCTATATGTAATCTGCCAGGAATATGCTTAACCCTAACCATGTTTACCTCTTAGGAGACAAAGAACTATACCGAATTGATGAATCTCCCATAGGCGATCATCACACATTACTATATGTTACTGCTAAAGCTGAATCCTATCTGGTACAGCACAAGTTAACTATCTATAACGATATTGTGGCGAGACACATAATATACTTGATTACTTGATGATACTTCGGACGAGGTCCAGGTGGCCGTTATGCACGCAACCCATCTTGCGCAGAGGTGATGCTGCAGTCCGTGACCAGCGGAATGGCGAACAGCGAGTTATCCCCACAGTTCACGTAGCCGCTGACAACAGGTTTATCTGGCACTTTTAGTAAGTATGCGTCCAGTAAGTGTTTAAATTTCACAGTCTCTGTACCGGTGACATTTCGGATGTGACGTGGCATTTTGTTGAATAATCTCGCCCCCGAACCGCGAAACTATTACAATACTTTGTGGCCATTGCGTCACCACCAGTTTTGATCGGAAGTCGCACGTCAAAAGTGCGACCAATACGGTCTGAGTGTCTGGCCTGGATTCGTCCATTCACGTTGACAGTAATGCCTTTTAGAATTTTCCAGACATATATGATCGTAAAGCGCTCGAATCTCCTTTGAATGGAGTACATTTGAAATTGAGCAAGTCTTCGTGATAGTTTAAATCTTACATGCCCCGGATTTTGGCAGTAAACGATCGCTGGATATGCTCAAGGCGCTTTAAGTCTTTCCGTTTGCTTGGCATCCGAAGAGGTGAACAGTATTTAATCCTCGGTAGTATTAGTAGTAGTATAATTAATAGCCCGAGCCAATGTTTCATCACAAAAAAGATGACAGAGGAAGAACAATGGACACTTAACCTGTCGATGGTCAACTTACACGGTGTAAGCCTCTTTATGCAAACCCACGGTGATTAATAAAAAAAAAAGGAAAAGGAGGCGGCACGCAGAATACCGATAGAAACGCGGGACCCACGCACGCCTGCGCTCCCCAAAGGAGCAACGCTCATGGGGATAGCGAAGGATGAACAGACAAACACCACCAGTTTGGGTGCGAAACTGGAGAGTAGCAGGAAAGTCACAGATAGAACACGCCTGGAAGGCACAGCCACAACAAAGATAGCTGACAGGGAACCCCCAGAATCATCTATCGCCACAAGCCTTATATGGGCGAACCAATCCCAGATCACGGTCACTGGGAAGATCAAATGGAGAGGAAAAAAGAGGGCTTCATGGAAGTTATTGACAGCAATGAACCGCCTGGAGAATAACAAAAATCAAACGGACATGGACAAAAATGCTCCTCGGGCATTTACACCAATTTAGTGCTCCATTCATGCTATGTAGAGGCAGAATAGTAATATAATAAATTTTCCAGCGTATAAACTCACCCGCCACATGAGGTACTCGGCCATTAAGGCGCTAAAACTCACGTAGAAATAGATACAGAATACTCAAAGCTAGAACCGATTACAAAAAAAGAGAAGTTTACTTTACAGAATTACTTCATAGATCAGTTAAAACTGGAAAAGAAAGATAGGATTAACAACGGAACGAACTTTTAAACAATCATCCAACAGTTATCGCAAGAAGAAGGAAGTAATAAAAAAATTAATATGAACTGGGCATTATTGCTAAAAAAGAAGTGAATGCTACATCGTCATTTTTAACGGGAATGATGCCGGCAAGCAATTGTCAATGTTGCCACAGTAGACTCCGAAGCAGCTTTGCGGCGGCGGTAAACTGCTCCAACACACGAATATGCAAGAGGCCGTGAGCTACGCAGCTACAGACAAAGAGGAATACATTTGATGCTGCGCTTCAATTTTTAGATTTTGCTCTTTTAACTGCGTTTCTTCATTTGAATACAAGTTTTTCACAGCGTTAACCATATGTACTATTTTACTTTACAAGCTGCAGCACATAGGTTTTAGAGACAATTCTCAGTCGTGGTTTCGGTCGTATTTACAGTGACGATGCCAAATTGTGCGCACTGACGGAACTGACTCTGATCACACGTCGGTAACTCCTGGTGCAGCGCAGGGGACAATTATAGGACCGATGATTTTCATCATTATATATACTGATGATATGTCTGCTGCCAGCCCATGGGCTTCAATTTGTGTATATTCCGGCCGATACAACGGTTTTATATCTGGGACAAATTTTCTGGTCATATGTGTGTCCGTCAGTTCCGAAATAGAGGTTTTGTAGATTAGTAGTTCAAAGTACTTGGACTGACTGTCCTTAAATTCAGAAAGTAAAAAAAGAAACAAATTACGGTGTATGTTTTTTTTTTCTCGCGGTTCTGTCTCTTGATTCAAAGATCCAGGCACGGAATCATCTTCCCGCCCAAGTGTACAGTTTCAAATTTTCAGGAATCGCAATCCCAAACGGGATGCTTACTTTCAGTGCTATCGAATTGATACAAGTATCCCAAACGGGATACTTGTTTCCAGTGCAATCGATACTGTTTCGATTCGATAGCACTGAACGTAAGTATTCTGTGCTGGATACTTAGATCGATTCGATAACACTAGAAGCAAGTACCTCGATGGCACTGTAAGCATGTATCCTGTACGGGAGAATTCTATCGATTCATAGCACTGGAGGCAAGTATCCCGTGAGGGATACTTGTATAGATTTGACTCCACTGGAAGCAAGTATTCTGTATGGGATACTTGTAGCCATCCGATAGCAATGAAAGCAAGTAACCTGTACGGGATACTTGGACTGATTCGATAACACTGGAAGCAATTATCCCCTACGTGGCACTTGTATCGATTCGATAGCACTGGAAGCAAAATGTATCATGTTCTGGAATCTTGCATCGATTCTATTGCACTGTAAGCAAGTATCCCTCACGCGATACTTGTATAGATTCGAAAGCACTGGTAGCAAGTATCCTGTACGGGATACTTGTATCGATTAGATAACTCTTAAAGCGAGTATTCCGTACGGGATATATCTATCGATTCAATAGCACTTCAAGCAAGTATCCCAAGGGATACTTGTATAGATTTGATAGAACTGAAAGTAAAAGTCCCGTGCGGGACATGTTTCAGCTGCATCCATAACTGCGCCACGGATAGGTGCGGAGAAACGTTCCCATGTTTCGTTAGCCGGGATTCGTATAAAGCAATACCTTTGATAGAGTTTTTGATCCTGTCGGGCATAAGCTATGTCGCATATTTTTTACATGAATATTTTTAGCAGTTCGAGAGACTCAGTCTTGATTGGAGTTTTCGTTCCTTTCGTGCTTAATCCATGTCACTAATGCTTTCTTTAACTGAATCTCTTCGATGCAGCTGAAGCTTCACGCTGAGCTGACGCTTTTTTATACTGAATTTACATTGCAGCCAAATTTCAAAGCTTGAGGTTCAACTATCGGTTTGTATCCAGCCTACGGTCAGCTGCGAGCATTTCCATTAATTTTTTTTTACTGAACTATATGTTTTTAGTATTGCTCCATGTTTGCCCAATTTCAAGCTGATATTCGAGCATTATCCTGGAGGGGGATATTTGCTCTAGCAAATCTCATGGCTGCACAACTTGCGTTTCACTAATGGAAGATCACTCCTGCAAGGATGAGACCTATTTTACATGAAGACTTATACTAGGAACCGGAATAATAAAAAGCTAAATCACGAAATAACTGCCATTATTTTTGACGGTGGGACCTTCTGACTGACGTTATTTACTTGATAAGTTAGGTTAAAAGAGCTGCGCTATGTCTAGCTAAGATGAGTTATAACACCTTAACTTAGGATTGCTACATTTTACAAAGTGAGGATGTTAACTAACTAGAACGACTCGTGGCATAAGACCATCACCCGTGGAGGGAGCTAATTTCATCGCCGTTATTTTTGAAGGGAGTTAATCCTAGTTTTTAGGCGTGGGTCACACCGAAGACAGCCCACCAGACTACCTGCAAAAAATCATGAACATAGCTCAACTCTTTCTACAAGCTTTTGGGTGGAGAAGAAATTTCATCGCCGTCATTTTTTATGGCCTGCTGATCCTAGTTTTTTTGGCATGGGTCACATTAAGGGCAACCCACCAGACTCCCTGCAAAACATTATAAAGATTCTTCAACTTCTCCGACTACTTATTGGGTGGACAGACAAATATACTTAAATCTTCAACGAAAACATTATCACCTCTCTAAGTTCGTACGCGGGTGATAATCATGGAATTCTCATGGATCATCCACGGGTTACGTTAGCGTAGATAATATAATTATTATGTTAGGGTAGACAGACATCACCGAATTGTAAAGAGTTCGAAAGGGTTAAGTGACGGGCGTTAACTTAGATGGGGTATGTTACGTTAGAAGAGCTTCATTAGGCTAAACTCGGGTAAATTGCAATAGCGTAACGGACGCGCGGCGTGGTCTCTTTCCTTTTGAAAGGTATAGACTTTATTCAACCGGTCTCCGAATTTCTGAGTCGTATTCTGACAAACCTTTTCACAGACATTAGTCAAGCGCACAAACTGACAAACTTATCACCAAAATAGGGTCATTGATGCCTATTAACAATCCAACAAATTCAATTTTGATCCATAGATTTTGAGTTACACTTTTGACAGACGTTTTAACAAATGTTAATCAACCACATGAAGTGATGAACCAATCAGCACCAAAATTTCATCATTTGTGTTTTTTAACCCGCAAATTTCATGAAGATCCGTTCATAACTTTTTGAGTTGTGTTACTGGCAAACCTAAACACAAACACAGTGACAAACAAACCGACAAACAACTGGAAAATTTGGTCATTTTTCCAGTAGAAATAACTCCAATTCCTGCAAATTTAATAAATATCGGCCGATAACTTTTTGAGTAATGATACCGAGGAAAAAAAAAGGGGGCAAAGAAACAAAAGGTTGAACGGATCTTCACCAAAAGTTCGTAAACTGTCCTCCTAACATTTCTAACATCACCTGTAAATTTCGTAAAGATATGCGAACGCCGTTTTGAATGACGTTGGTGACAGACGTTACCTCTTTGGCGAAAGTATAAACAGTTCCATTCTACAAATATTTTCTTCTTTCTACATCTGTTTTCCCTACTTGCTGTGCCGCTGTGCTTTGATCCTGGGTGAGAACACTCTCGTGCATGGGTTCTTCATTACCTCCGCCAAGGAGGTTATGTTTTCGTCGTGTTTGTCTGTCTCTTTGTGTGTCTGTCTGTCTGTCACCAAGATAACTCAAAAAGTTATGAACCGATTTGGATGAAATTTACAGGGATTGTTAGGTATGTTAGGAGAAACAGATGATTAACTTTTGGTGAAGATATGCTCATCCGTTTGTTTGTTTGTCTGCTTCATTTTTCTCGATGTCATAACACAAAAAGTTATGAATGGATTTTGATGAAATTAACATGAGTTGTTAGGTATATAACAAAGAGTAAATGACCAAATTTTGGTAATGGTGTGTTTGTTCGTTCATTAGTTTGTGACGGTTTTTAATTTTATGCTTGTTAGCACAA